>NC_061169.1:34814060-35047514 GCF_022113875.1 Hydra vulgaris
TCAAATAAACCGCAAACCACGCAATCATCCCCAGATGTTCTTGAGCTTTTTCCTTATAGAATTACAAAAATTAACTAGTAAAACTATTGAATCTAAAAAAGCTGTTTTATGGCTGACTTGTCTTCCGTGTGAATAAATAAAAGATGGCGTATAACAAAGACGATTTTTTATACTTGTTTTATATTTGAAAACTTACTAGGAACTTACTAAGTAATTCGTTTAATCCTGATAAGTACTTAGTAGGAACTTACTAGGATTAGCAGGAAATTCATAAACGTCATTTCACCAATGGGAAACTTAATAGGTTTAGCCGTATTAAGCGAAAACTTACCAGGATTAGCCGTATTAGCAGGAACTTAAAAGGATTAGCAGGAAGTTAGACATATTCCTAGTAGTATTAGCGGGTTTTTTTTTCTCGGGTAGTGATTATTTTAATGTCATCCACAAAAACTATTCGAAGTCTCAAAAAAATTTCCTCCAATAAAAACTTCTTCTAAAAAAACAAATATTTTTCAAACATAATTTGTTCAACGGAAACATAGTGTTTAAAAGAACTTTTTGTTTTAAATTCTAATGCCCATTTCCCTTGTTTTAATTCTTTTTTTTTTTAACTAGATATTTATTAAAAACCCAGACTAGTCCCAGGTGGGACTCAGTTGAATCCCGCTGACAAAATTACGGTGGGACCCAGGTGGGATACCTATATGGGTCATAGCATTTTCCCCAGTTGGGTTCCAGAGGGATCCAGTTGCGCTGGTTAACTGGGTTAGCTTTTAGACGCAGCAACAAAAACTGAATTATGGCATTTTTTAAGAGTAGTTAGAATAATTAAAAATGCATTTAAATCAATTAATGAAACGATAATAGTGAATTGAATCATATTTTTCTTTAAAAATACATAACAAAATTATATTTCAACTGGCTTCTAGAATTTATATTTATTATGTAAGTAATATTTAATCATTAAATTATTTTTTCGTAATGATTATTACTCCACCAGATTTAAGCAAATTGCCAGACCCGATTCAAACCGGATTTTCGCAAATTTAATTCAATTACTGAAACTGGTTAAATACTGAAAAATGAGTTACCTCCTATTTTCCTGTAAAAATTAAAAACAAAAGTAATTTACAATTAGCTTCTCGAATTTTACATATAACGATAGATTCTACCCCGGATTTAATAAAATTGGATTTTCCAATGGATTTTTGCAAAAAAAAATTTATTTATCATTATTTAGTATGTTAAAATAGCGGACCATAAACTAAGTGTTCAAAATAATTCTTAAGCTTTGTATATATATGTAATCAACAAAAAAAAAGTTATATTAAAAAGACTTTTGAAAGTTAGAATTGAAGAGCTTAGTGCTAAAAGTACTTATGTCAAAAAATAAATATTATGAGAAAATATAATTTGATTCTCTGATCAACACTTTAAAATAAGGATTTAAAATGACTGACCAAAGTAGATTTTCTTAAAACATTTATTTTGTGACTCAAGTACTTTTAGTACGAAGCTCTTCAATTATTTCCCTACATTAAACAATTTATTAAGATATTTGCTGCACCAAAAAGCGATGGCTACTTTAGTAAAATATTTAAAATTTATTTAAAAAGCGCCAAGAAAGTACTTACTTCCTTGGTGCTTGATGAAAAACTTGATAGAAGTATAGCTTTAAAAGTTTAAAAGCCGCGAAACTGTCAGATTAAAAATTTAGTCTTGCGCTAAATGAACTTAAAAATGACAATCCAGATTGCCAGGGGTGGGTTTAGATTTTTAAAGAGGTTAGTAAAAAAAGTCGATTAGGGATTTCACCGTCCTCCCTCCCCAAGAAGGGCGGGGGGATGAAGGTAAAATACAAACTGAGTTTTAAAAAAAAGCACCTACCCTATTTGTTTAAAAAATAAATTACTTACAAAGCCTTCAAAAAAGCGGCTCAAATGGTGTTGCATATTTAAAATATAAACACAACAAACTAAGTAAAAACACACTACTATAATAGCTGCATATTACTAAACTACAAACTTAATTCACAGTATAATTTATTTATAATAAAATGTTATTAAAACACTTTTTTCTAGGAATGCAGTTTTATAATTTAAAAATACCAAGTGAAATGCGCTCTTGAGTAATTTTTAGTATGAGAGGAACACATACACTTTTTGTTGACAAGAGTACATGAAACAGTTTTATCATTTGAGTATAATTTAAAAATACCAAGTGAAAAGTGTGCACTTGAGAAAAGCCTCAAGTTATTATACGATCAAATAATACTTTTCACTTATATATATATATATATATATATATATATATATATATATATATATATATATATATATATATATATATATATATATATATATATATATATGTATATATATATATATATATATATATATATATATATATATATATATATATATATGTATATATATATATATATATATATATATATATATATATATATATATATATATATATATATATATATATATAGTTTTAAAACTAGCAAGGATCCATTAAATGAACAATAATAAAATATTGACTGTGGTATTAAAACATTTTGTAAGCACTATTATTGTGTTACATAAATAATGCACCTGTATGGAGTATAACAAATCATTATTTAAATAAGCAAGGTTTCTATAGCTAGATGTCATGCTTAAATGTCAGAATAACATCTTTGTAAAAGAAAATAACTGCAATAACAATAATACCATGATTATAAAAAAATTAAAATGTAATTTATTAGTATGACTATCATACTATAAAAAACGCAATAACAAAATAGCAATAATATGAAAACTAACCATAAAAACCCATTTTGTTTTTTATTCCATTGATAGATATGTTACATATTAAACAATTGTAATATTATATATTAGTAAACAAAGTAATGCTTACAGTTAATGTGTTACATGTGTTTATTTTCTCTAAACTGTTGATCAATGATCAATAAAGTAAACTTCAAAAAATGAAAGCTTATTAAATTAAAACCATATTTCAACTCAAATAACCACACAAGGTAAATTCTCAAGGTACAGCTGAAAAAAAGGAGAAAAATATATAATAGACAATGTATATAATGCTCCTAATTAAAATTTCAAAGATACAGTACATAACGGTACCAGTTTCGATTAACAATTGACAGCTAAAACTAAAGACAAAAAGAGAAAAAATGAATGCAATAAAAATTAGACATGTTTAAATTTATAAAGATAATAAAACTTCACGAGAAAAATTAAATAACAACTAAATAAAAATAAATAATCCTTTTAAATAAATAAATCTATAAAAAAAAACTATATTTTTTAGTTTAAAAATTGTTAAATTATACAAACTTTTTATTTGAAGAAAATCCTAAAGATACTGAATAAAGGTTTGTATATACAGTGTATATACAAACCTTTATTTAGTATCTAATTCACAATGTAAAGACTTATTAATTCATTCTGTGAGACGAATTAGAAATATAAGATGTATTCTTTGCACAGCTCTTAAATTAAATTTCAAGAACTTTATCCCCACCTCTGATTCTGTAGTTTAAAAGGTCAATAAAATTACCTACTCCATCCATTAAGGAATATTTGCCAATGACCATCACAATGACCTCTGAAGGCTTTATTAAGTCGGCCTATGAAAATGATTGAGTCAATAATTAGACGCATTTTATCATAATTTAAAGCAATCCTTTTCCTAATTTTTATTAAAATATCTATTATTTAAATATTTCCATTCATAGTATTTAAAACTGCAGAAAATATGGTCCAGATATTATAATGTAGAGTTTGTACTGCGTGATGATGTTCATAAATATTTCCTTTTTTCTCATGAAAATGTCTATTAAAAGTGCTCACAGCATCTGGCCAGAATTTGAATGGCTGAGAATAGAAAATTTTACAGCTAGAAGCTTTTGAAGGGTATTTATATCCAAACAAAATGCAACACAAAAAAAGTGTTCCATCTTCAGAAGGTGAATATCTAAGCCATGAAAATTGGGAACGCACTTTTGTCAAACCCCTATTCCGACGTTGAGCCTCCTTTGCGTCCGCGAACTCGTATTTCTAGGAATTAGGGAAAATGGGATATATAGGGATTTGGGCAGCGGTGCGCACATAAACCGACTGATTTTTAGAGAAAACATGGAGCGGAGTGTGTAAACAACGACTGAGGGTTTGGGGTAGGCAGGTTCTCTTTTAAATGAAGAAGTCATTATTTTACATTATCGGACCTTAAGGACAGCGTCGGAATAAGGGTTGGACAAGAGAGCCTACCTGAAAATTGTTTTAACCATAAAAGTTTGAAAGATTGCCCATTTGTTTTTGGAAAAGAATAAGTTTCATCAGGAACAAACCCATTTCGAATAAAATTTTATATTTGTAAATCTTTCAAAGTAGAAGCCTTTGAACAAAAAGCTTTTGTCTTTAGTTTTAGGACTATATTTATTTAAAGATAATGTATTATTTGGATAAAATGATTTTGAATCAATAAAATAATTGCAAACAATATTTTTATGAGAGGAACACATACACTTTTTGTTGACAAGAGTACATGAAACAGTTTTATCATTAATGGTAGATATAGATGATAACTCATTCATATTATATTTTTCTCCAAACATATGAACTGTTGATTGATTGGTAAAATTAATTTTTTTACAGATTTTAAGTTTCAAAAACTTCTTATCTAGAATGAAAACGAGAGGCACGTAGTGACTTTGTTTATATGAACATGGATTACCTCAAAACAAAACAACAAATTAACAATATCTGATGATGAACATAGAATACAAGGTTCAATATTAGGATTAAACATAATTTTATAGTTTAGGAGAGAACCAATTTTATATAGTAACACTGAACTCTTGTAAAACGCACAGTTGAAAGAGCGTGAACACAAAGAAACCTAGACTATAAAAGTTCTTGTACGGTGTGGGTTCATACAAATTCTTGTATGGAAGAAACATTTTATATGTGTAAATACACATGAAATGTTTCTTCCTTAAAGGGATCCCAAACTCCCAACACATGTTGTGTTCATATTAACTCCCAACACATGTTGTGTTCATAAATAATGAATGCATACCGAGAAAAACTAATGTTGTTGTTTTTAGCCGAAGCTCTTCTTCTCTATTTTTTTCAATAACTCGGAGTCTTCAAATTATACGTCCCAATCTACAGACTTTAGCGATTACTTTGAAGCGCGTTTAATTCATAAAAGTTTTAGTATTTGACGTCACGGTAGACTTTTAATAAATGAAAAGTGTAATTACGCAAAGCTGCGTTTTTCTATCTTAATTCAAAAAGTACGATGAAGTATTTTTTTAACATACAGCAAAATAGACGATATTTCGTCTGACTTTTTTTCCCTTGAACTTTGGGAGGTCAGACGAGAAAACTTTCGTTTTTGCGCTAATGCAATTTATCATCTACCGGAACAATTATGTCCCTGCGGCTTTTCTTTGATCTTTGTGAAATTTTGTAAAGTTTCGGGGGGTTATTTAAAGGTTGTGCCAAAATTTAGTTAATCAAATTATCAGCGCTACTCAGAAGAAATATGATAAATGTAAAAGATAATTTTGAGTACGCTTATAAAATAGTTTGTGATTTATTTTTTATTCAATCCTTGAAAGATTACCAAAAAGAAGCTTTACTAGCTCTCAGCAATGGTATTGATTGTTTTGTTTGCCAACCAACAGGCAGTGGAAAATCTATTGTGTTCCAATGTTTACCCTTTTTACCTTCACTTTAAACTTATTAAGAGAAGAAAAAGCACCTTATAGTATTCAACATGAGCATGTACTTAAGATGTGAAATAATAAATTTGTAGTTGTTTCTCCGCTTTTAAGTTTAATATAAGATCAAGAAAACATTCTTGGTAAAAGGAATCAAAGTAGCTTCTATGAAGCATAATCAAAGAAAAAAAAATGTATATATATATATATATATATATATATATATATATATATATATATATATATATATTTATATATATATATATATATATATATATATATATATATATATATATATATATATATATTAATGATTTATATATATATATATATATATATATATATATATATATATATATATATATATATATATATATATATATATATATATATATATATATATATATATATAAATCATATGATCAAACAGAGGTAATATTTATCATTATTATACATTTTAGTTGATAAATAAAGTTTTTTATTTCTCTAGAATGGGTCTTGTTTTTGCTGGGTAATTACCCGAAGAAATTACACTTTTTTTTTTCTGAATTATTGTTTATAAATTTTGGAAATTTTATGTTCAATTTTCTGTGACAAACCTAAAATATTTTGAATGAATGAGAAATAATTAATCATTTATTCATAAATTTTTAATGCTAAATGCATATAGTATTCATTATGGTATTTCATTATAAATTTTAAATGTTTTAAGCATTTATTATGAAATATATTATTCTGATATTGAATTTAGACATGGCACAAGTAAATTTTTTTTTGAATTGTGGAGTGTAGTTTATTGTTTTAAAATAAATAATGTTTTTTTTTTAGATAAATTACATTCAAGCAAATCTTATATTTTGTTCACCTGAAGCTATTGTAACAACTTATAGATCAGTTATCAAGGACTCTGCCTTTAATCATAAACTTTTTGCAATTGCAGTTGATGACAGCCATTGTGTGAAAAAGTGGTAAGTGATTTTGTTATATAAATAAGTTTGCTACGTTAATTAAACGTTTACAATTATGTTTACAATTTCAATGTCAGACATTCTTATAAAAAATAAAAATTATTTTAAAGTTAAACAATTTTGCTCATTCAAAAAAAAGATAAAGGCATTAGCTATTAAGCCATTGCCTAGAAGGTGTTTTTTTTGAAAACTGAATAGAGTCACCCTGGAATTTGTTCGTTGCAATATAAATAACAAGAAAAATATAAATTTAACTTTGTTTAATTTATATTCACTTTGGGAAATCGCTTCAAATATATATCTTAATTGAATTGAGGGCCGGGTTAAGGCATTCTTAGGCCTGGGGCTGTTATTATAGGAGGGCTTAATGTGGTAATGAGGTAAAAATGCCCAGCGTTAGCGAGCCTATACCTGGGGATCTAGGGGCCAGAAAATTCTTTCCAGGGGTGTTTGTGGGTTAAGCCCCCCAAGTAAGGGGTCTTAAATTTATTAAGGGGGGGGGTAAAACTTTTAAATAGATCTTTTTGTATAGGTCCATCTTAAATAGATTACTGAATCTCTATTTATTTATTTAGTCACAATGGCTCCGAAAGGTTTTGGGGAATTTTTTGTAAGGACTAGGGGCTGCAGACCCATCCGGCCTCACCTTAATATGGCCCTGATTTAATTTTAAGCCATTTGTTACGTTTTTTACAGTCAATTTATATCTTTCGTAGCTTTGTTATTTTTAAGGAATATTAATTTATCAACACTAAACAACTTAGTCAGAATGTTTTTTATGGCATTTGTCAAAGCAAGCTGTTTTTAATTAAATCCCACAGAAAATTGCAAAACTAGATATTCATTTTATAAAATAATCACATTTTTTTACATTTCTTTTATTCTCTTTTCGACTTTGGTTCTTTCCCAAAATGAATTTGTGTCTTTTTTCGAGACCATAAACCTGCTTAGCAGCTTCAGAGGTTAATTTTACTGCTCTTTCAACGGATTGCGAATTGTTAGGAAAATCAATTAGGCAAAGTTTTTGTCCAGATTCAAATGCCTCTCTAATTTTTTCTGAAGCAACGCTAAGTGTTGCTGGTAGCTCAATTTGAATCTCATTAACTGAAACAAGAAAGTCCCAAGAACCAGCATTAAAATTTATTTTCATTACCGATTTTGGTTTAAGCTGAGTTTTGAAAGTAATGTCTTCTTTTAATCTTCTTATTATAAGAATTTGGTTAAGAGCTCAATTTGTTTTATGTATATTTTCATCCTGCAGCATGCAGTGAAGAAAATTTTCCTGCAAACAACAGTACGAATTTCCCTGGAGATTGGTAAAAACGATACTTTGAATCCTGCTTTCTTGAAGCTTGACCAACTGAATATTTTTATATAGGAGTAGACAAGCATCTTTGTATTGTCTAGAGTGCTTGATAGCAAACCACATTATACAGTAAACTTGCACAATATACTTAGTTACTGCTAATAGCTCAAGAGATGGCTCCTTAGTCCTAACATAAAACATCATAATTCTGAGTGCTAAAGTCAGCCATCTGGCATGGCAAACTGGTCCTGGTTTTTTTGAAACAAACCTTTCAGAAATAAAATCTTTTGAAATACCAACGCAATACTCATAGAGTTTGCGCTGGTCTGTACTAAGATCACTTACAATCTCTTTGTTAACAAATAACTCTACCTCTGATTTTATGGGTTCAAATTGAAACAATGGCTGTTCATGAAGTGTTAGATTAGATGCAGCCTCCCCGATTGGCCCTTTGAAAGAATTAGGACTAACTGTCTTTCCATCTAATTCTGATATGATATGTCGCAGTGGAAGTTCATTCTGATGCAGCAAACATCCTAAAAGGTGTAAGTTTTTGTTTATAATTTTTTCAAGTTTGACAACCAAACCACTATTGCAACCTGTATTTGAACTTGTATTATCTAAAATAACCGCTATTAAACTCTGAACACTGTTAAATTCCAACAAAACATTAGCAGTAGCATTTGCCATGGTTGCACCAATTCCAATAGGTATAACTACACGCTATTAAACTCTGAACACTGTTAAATTCCAACAAAATATTAGCAGTAGCATTTGCCATGGTTGCAATAATTCCATTAGGTACATCAAATAACTTTGTGATGTGGGTCCACTCTCTGCTGTAAATGTTAGATGGTATTCTTCTTTGATTGCAGCAACAACAACTGGATCTCCATTACTATTATACCTGATAGAATGTGTCAATGTAAACTTGTCCTTTTTTACATCAACTCCATTAACCTCTAATTCTTTAACATCAGCGAAATGTTTAGAGATTATAATACTGCTGATTCTTTTTTTTTCCTAGAAAAATTTTTTTTGTTATTATTTGTGATTTATTACTTTCTTTAACAATTCCATAGTCAATTAATACAGCTGTTGCCAATGCAGCTGTTGCAACATCGCTTATTTCATACCTAATAGCGGCTTTTGCCAAGTTTGTTAAATAAGTTTGATTTCTTTCAGCTGGTGCAGTTATCGGATAGTCAGGATCTGTTTCTGAGTCATTTTTATTATCTAAATCACAATATAATGATCACATTGAATTTCTGGAGCAAGTGAGTTAGCAGATCTTATCTGCTGATTAATTTCACGGTCTCACTTTCTTTTTTCGATGGCAACTGCTTTTTTATCAATCGTACCAATTTGAAATCTTCCAATAGTTCCAATTTTCAGTTTTTGATCCTTCAAATATTTTCTATCTAATAGTGGTAACTGAAAAATGTAAAACTTTTTTTAATTGCAAAACATAAAAATTATAATATGTTTAAGAGCTTTTTAACAATTACTTTACATTAAGTCAATTAAAAACAAATATATTGTATATTACAAAGACATGGAGTCAAGTAAATAAACAATATATTATATATTCTTGTATTATATTACAATGATGCGTTTCTTAATGATATATATAACAAAATGATTTGTTGCCAAAGTCAAAGAAAATTAATTACGTAATTTTTCTGACATGCTTTTGATTTTGATTACTTGTCTAACAAACTACAGATTTAAATTAAATTAACTTTTATAATTTCAACTTATTTACCTTTTTGTTAACTTCACAGAGACAAGCAAAATGTGTTGTCTTGCAATCTGGTTGGTTCCTACACTTCACAGATCTATAAAAATGTTCAAAACATAATTTATTTATCTACAAAATAAACTTAAATGAAAACTAAAACTGCAAACCATGAAACTATTTAATAATATTGATTTTTGTTTTATAATAACAAATATTTTAAAATATATTATAATAAAAATAGGCCTTTCTTACTTATCATTGCAAGCTATTACTGGAAGTCCATAATTACATGATGACAAATCAAATAAACGCTCAAAATTGCAGTCAAGATACTCCTTGTTTTATTTAAATTTTTGAATTTGCCTTCTGCAGACAAAACTCTGATGAAAAGTCTAAAAGATGTTTTGGTTACTGACTTCTCGTGTATTAGAGGCAGCTAAGGATTTACTCTAATCCACAGATCAATAAGTTCACTGGCAACTTTCGAAATGCTTTATATATATATATATATATATATATATATATATATATATATATATATATATATATATATATATATATATATATATATATATATATATATATATAATATACCTGTATTAAGTTATATAATTTATGTACATTTCAAATTAATTAGTTCAACAGGAAAATTTTTTTTTTAAGTAAATAATAATTTTTGCATCAATCAAAAGTGTAAACAAAAATAAACTGCAAATACATTTATTCTTTAAAGCTAACAAGTTATTGAAAAAAGTACTAAATACATAAGTTATGTATAATAATAGTTTGTTCATATAAAACATTATTTCTAGTGTAAAACAAAAGGTATAAAAAAACAACACACCCAGTTAAAACAAAAATTACCGAAAAACATGACTTTGTTATTCTAATTATAACTTTTTAGTAAGTTTCGATATTATAAATTATAACGCCCCTCGTCCTTAAATTATGTGATCACAAATTTACTTAAATTGTATACAATATCCCTAAATGATTATGAACTTTTGCACGTTTGATTTTTTTTAAGTCTATATATTTATAGTATAAGAACAAGTCCCAGGGTGACTCTTATTAAATCTTGCTGCTGGCAGTGGCTTATTAGCAAAAGCATATATAAGTAACATCTTGTGATTTACATGATTTTATTTATATCTAATTTGTCTTTCATTTTTATAGGGAAAGTTTAAGTACACAATCAGATGCATTTCGGTCTCACTATATTAGACTATCAGAATTGCGATCACTTGTCCCTAAAAGAATTCCAGTACTGGCATTGACAGCAACTGCAACTAAAAGTACTGCTGACTTTATTATTGATATTCTTTGTATGCATAATTTAGTTATCATATTATCTACGCCAGAAAGAAGAAATATTAAGTACAACCTTATGCATATTGACACAAGAGATCCAGAGAAATTTTTTTATCCAATAGTTCAAGATATTCTTTCGAATATTTATACAGCTAAAAGAACCTTAGTCTTTTCTAAAAATATGACTGGTATAAGATCAATTTATCGGTACTTTGACAAAGAACTAGGTGAAAATTATAGAAGCTGTTTTGATAGATCATATGGTCAATTTCATTCAAAAACAGATGATGTTGTTAAAAACCAGATATTATCCCATTTTGCAATTGAAGGTGAAACTGTTCGATTTTTGGTTGCAACTATTGCATTTGGAATGAGGTTAGATTGCAAAGGCCATTATAATGTAATCCATTATGGACCACCTTCTAGCATTGATGACTATTTTCAAGAATCTGGGCGGGTTGGTAGAGATGGCCTACATAAAAACTACATAAACGTAATGCAATTCTTTTAGTCTACCCAAGGTCTCTTGTCTCTCAAAAAAATAGCTCTGCTGTAAAAGCGTATTGTAAAAATACAGAAATATGTTGCAGGTCAATGCTACTAAACAAGTTTTCTGCCATGGAACTTAAAATTGACTCAATCCATGTTTGCTGTGACACCTGTAAAAAAAATGCCTAAGTTGTGGTACTTATTGGGGGTTAAAAAAACATTGGTGGAATACAATATTAAAAAAAACTGTTTTAAAACCTGTAGAATTGCGAACAAAACTTAGTTTTAGATGTAAACTAGTTATTAGAAATTCGCTCCGCACTTGTTAGAAATAAAAATACTCATTGTGGTTCTAATATCTCATCTGGATTTACAATAGCGGGCATTGCACAAGTTATTGATACAGCATACTTTGGCATGAAAGAAGAGGGTTTAAGAAAAAAGACCTGTATTTTTAACGAAGACATATTTGATTCCATTTTAAAGGCATTTTTTTATTTTTTTTCAGAGTATGACCAAGAGGCTTTATCAGTACGCAGTGGCAGTAGTTCATCCTCTGAAAGCAGAAATAGTAGTAGTTTATCAGATATTATTGAGGATTTGCCTGCAAATATTTTAATGGAATTAACTGACGATTAATTTTAGAAACATATGCATTTATACTTATTATTAATACTATTGAAATAGCTTGCCCAAATTTAATTTTAAAAAAAACAACCTAGTTAGTTCATTGATGGTTGGGTTTCGTATATCATGGGTAAAAATATTTTTCATCGATAGTAAAAGTTATGTTATTTATGAAGTTGAAAATGATATATTTATATATATATATGTATATATATATATATATATATATATATATATATATATATATATATATATATATATATATATATATATATATATATATATATATATATATATATATATATATATATATACATTCTAATAAAAAAAGAAGTCTTCACAGAGAATTTTGTCCGTTATTATTACTCTACGAAGACTTTATTTTTTAAAATTTATTTCAGAGTTTTGTTATGAGAAGATAATCTTTTAAAAATGTAAGTAAATTTTACGAAACATGTCATGAATAATGTCAAAAATAACTTGCTATTCTTATTTATGAATATTTAAACAGAATTATTTTATCAATTTAAAAGTTACAGTAAGTTTCAATACTTTTTTTTTTTAAGTTTGTCAAAATTATTTATAACTTAAATTTTTGACCCGCCTTGATAGAATTAACTCGAGAAATATAGTTAGTATCGAAAGTATTCATAGTTGTTAATTGCCCGATCATATAAATTAACTACTTTATTTATATAATTTTTTTATGCCCAAAGAGGACTTAAGTGTCCTGTTTCACAGCACCATGAAAGATCGTACCGATGACGCAGATGTGCCCCGATGGACACAAGATGTATGTTTTTGAAATACATGTTAAAATATAATAATACGTTTTTAAGACATCTAAAAGCACGGGTTGTGCCAACTGAATTGTGGCTAACATGACGCAAAAAATGTCATGTCTCTGAGGTCAAGGCCGGATCTATATGGGGTACCTTTAATATCTAGATTTTGTTTATTATTCTTTTAAACCTTTCCCCCTCCCCATTTTCTATCCTCATAATAAAAAAACTGTCTAATACAACATTACACCCAATATTATAAAAATGTTTTCATTAACCTGGGTATTATAACCCCTCCTTGCGTTTTTGTAACACCTCAACCTGGGGGGATTTCGACCATCTAGTACTGGGAAAGGAATAATTTTCAGGGTTTTTTATTCCTGACCATCATATATTAGTATATTAGTATCCCAATATACTAATTTAACGTGGGCGTTAATCCAAATTTAAAAAAAAAGCTACATTTTCGCAAAAAAATAATGCTAAACCAATAAAACCTTTAAACATTTAAAATTGCATTGAAAATGTTGAGATAATTTCGAAAGAAGTTTTGCTAGTTAATGGTGTAACAGTATTTGTTAAAACACAAAGCTTTAAAAATCTCTGTTTAAAAACAAAAAGGACTTGCGCCACTTTTAAAATAAATAGCTCAAATATTTTCATATGTTGATATAAAAGTTATACTTGATAAGATATGGATTAAGATTATACCTTAGAAAAATAAAAATATTAAAAAAAAAGAAGTAAAACCACCATAAAGTTACATCCCCGTTACTATATTATCAATGTTATAAATATTCATGTTTTTAAAATCTTCAAACTTTTTGAAAAGCCATGATTTGTAACTATTAATGTCAATGTTACTTAGACAATTCTTGGAAAAAACTGGGAAACAAGTATGTGATCTTCCCTTAATATAATGAAATATTTTAGCATCGTGCATTTGGTCAGCCAGCTGTATGGCATCCTTTTTGGTATCAATAGAAATGTGTCTTCCTGATGCAGTTTTCACTTGAAGTTGATCACCTACTGATTTCATTATTTCCTGCATTTTTCTATAAGATTTGCTGCATCGTGCAAGTGAACTTTCTGTAATTTACCTTGGTATATTCACATAATCGGTCTAACTCTTTATTTGTATCTACTTTTACCTTTGTATTTGCAAATCAATTCCAAATTATTTCATGGGAAAGTGCAGGAAGCAAATAATTAACTTGGGTTAAGAGGTGCAAAGTTTGGTATGCACGCTTTGTACGACCATCAAGTTTAAAATAAAGCAGTATAAATTTGTGTAAACACAATACCCGTTTCCCATCTCGATGCTTTCTAGCATCAATAAAATTTTTCACCAAAAAACACAAATTTAATGCATTTTTGCTGTAGTTAAGCATAAAATCTTCATTTTTATCAGGCAACAATAATGCATCTTTGGGATTTTTTTTAATATGCTTTTTTAAAGTTTTCATACAAATATACAATTTGTCGCAAAATGAGAGTTTATAGCTTTTGCATAAACAAATATCTTCTGACATTTAAGGGGTTATATAACCTTCAACAAGGTCTGTAAGAAGTTTGTCCATAAGAAGTTTATTGTAACATTCGTTTCTCTGGTCAGAAAAGTCAAAATTATTTGTAGTAAAATAATGCTTAAATGCAGTTATTAATAATGCATCACTGTATTTAAAGTATAAAATCACAAGCATTGATGTTTTTAACGGGGATGCTGGTACAGATCTAGCATTAAAAAAGTTACTAGCTTGAAACAAAGTTCTAATGTCCTAAGAAGAAGAATTGTGGTACAATAGATGTTAAATAATCTGTATTTAATTAGAAATTAACATGAACTCAAATTTTGTAAGTCATGAACTTTGACTAAATAAATTGCAATAAAGTATAAAAAACAAAATTTTAATAATGATAATAAAAATAATTTTTTTTTGTTTATAAACTGCTCTTGATCTTTATGGCCTTTATATTTACTAAAATAAAAATCTAAATTAAAATAGAAAATGTAAACTAAATTTATTTAATGGAAATACAAGCTTCAATAAAATTGCCATATGTATGAAAATCTCCTAAGCAAGGTACTAGTCCTTCTAATCTTATTGACGGGGTAGAGGAATCTCTCAAATCATCTTGTGTATTTTGTTCTCTCTCAACCGTAAGTAGATCACCAACTAAAATTGTTCTCATCAAGTGATCTGAGCCGTGATCTAAACAAGTTTATGCTGAAACTTCATTATTTCAATAATTCCTTCTGTAGTTGCTTCATTATGATCCAAGACGCCCCATGAAAACCAAAAATATAGTAAAAAAACTATGATAATCCTTTAAAGATAACTATTTCAAGTCTGAAATATTTTTAACCTTGGGGTCACAGTAGCAGTAGAAAGTGTGGTACCAACTTAGAAAAAATTAAAAGAAAAAAAACGCATTAAAACAAGGAGTAAAGGAGTTCACCCATGATGTTTTGTGACGGTACTGCAACCTCAAGAATAGTAAAAGCAAGTATATTAAGAGTTTTTATTATACTGAAAGGATTTTATATAAAAATAATGCATGATTACAATGTATCAAATTAACTTTTATATTTTCATAAGGAAAATACTTATTACATTAGATAAATTAACGATTAATCATTTTGCTATTGGTTAAAAATAATCTTTAAAGAAACTTACTACCTCTAATTTCTTAGTTGTTTGTTGAGAATATTCATGTGAAATGTGAAATACTACATGTTTTTTCATCCATTCCAAGTCTTTAAAATATTTAATCAGATCTCTGGAAACCAAAATTTTCAACTCGTTTTTTAACTGATTTTTATCTTCAGTTGTCGGAAGAACAAGACTCAGTGTAATATTTCTTGTCTCAATTGAAGGTGCGTTTTTTTACCAATAAGTGAATAAAGTATATCAATTCAATTTTGTACAGCAATGATGTTAAATAAATGTCTATCTACATTCTTTTATCAATTGTATATTGACGATATTTTGTTCTTATATCTACATTGTCACCAACAAACATAATTTTAGGCTTAAATAAAATGTTAATATGTAAATTCAATGACTTGACCTTTTTCAGTTCTTTAACTAAAGGATTCTAATCAGGCATTTTAACAAAGTCAATTTCGTTATTAGGTTTTGGTTCTTCCAATAAAATATCTCCCAGGGAAGTGGTACCTAATAAAAGTATATCTTTATATCAAAATCATTGAATTTGATATTAAATATATCACACCTTTAAAGATATATAGTATATATATATATATATATATATATATATATATATATATATATATATATATATATATATATATATATATATATATATATATATATATATATATATATATATATATTTATATATAAAAGGGTGGGTCATAAAATTTTTTATTCTTGTGAAAGGCTTTAAACATTGCTAATAGTTATTAATATTGATACTATCAAATATGAAAATGAATTTGGAGAAAAAAATGTTTTGGAGAAAAAAAATTTTCAAAAATAGGTCAACCTGGTACTCAAAAGAAGCGAAATTTTATAAAAAAAACTCGAAAAAATTAATCGTTTTATAAAAATTATACTGCCGAAAAGAAATTGTTATTAAAAAACATGTAAATGCACTTTTTTCACTTTTATTTAAAAAACTATAGTTATTATGCAATAAAATCTAAAGTAATAATTTTTATATGAAAAAATTATAATATTTTTTTTATAAAATTTCGCTTTATTTGAGTACCTACATCACATAATTTTGAAAAACTTTTTTTCGAATAATAATAAGGCCTGCTAATTTTTGTAATTATTGTTGCGGGTGGAAGACATTGTTCAATCCATAAAAGTAAATACTTTCCTAAATAAGTACATAATAAAACAACTTTCTAGACCATAGACAGATTAGCAACTCTAAAAAAAACTTTTATGACCCACTGACCCACCCTAATATATATATATATATATATATATATATATATATATATATATATATATATATATATATATATATATATATATATATATATATATATATATATATATATATATATATATATATATATATATATATATATATATATATATATATATATATATATATATATATATATATATATATATACACATATATATATATATATATATATATATATATATATATATATATATATATATATATATATATATATATATATATATATATATATATATATATATATATATGAATGCACAGCCATCAAAAAAACTGTCATTCATATTTGAAGATAAATGTGTAAGGCTAGAATCAAGTATATTGTGAGTCAACTCAATTGGAATATCCTCACGTTCTTGATTTAAAGCAAAAGATATTTTTGATACTAAACTTGTTGCACTGTATTCTAGTTCGCAAGCTAACTTATGAATCGGTAGATAACAATTTTCCCCCAACAACATGTGTTTTTTGTCGAGACTGATGTGTGTGATAAGCAAATATTTAAGGATTCAAGTCGATTAAAAGTCATTTTGTCGACTTTTCCTCTTTGAAGAACTAATGAATTAATTAATGAAATCAGAACAACATTTTCTTCAATTGCAGATTTAATGGCTCTTTTTCTATTTAGAAGAACATTAAATGTGTTTATTTTTGAACTTGATTAATTAGTTAACGAAATCTAAATTAAAAAAATAAGAATAATAACTAAAAAGTTGGAATACATAAGGTTAATATTAGACATAAATGTTTTTGGACTATTGTGAAAGATTATTAGGTTACTTTTAAAGACTTATTTTATTAATTTTGTAAACATATAAAGGTGAGTAAATTTTCTGATATTAATTTTTTAACAAATTTAGAGTTAAACCATAAAACTTTAATGAAATAAAAAAAAAATTATATATTTTTAAGATTAAAAAAAAAAACAAAAAAAAACAAAACAATTCGGTCTAACTGATCTGAATAATCAGTTTAACTAATCAGTAACTGATTTAACTATTCAGTTTAACTAATCAGTTACTTCAACTGAAATTTCAGTAACAAAAACTTTCTCAATTACTTCTTTCTTAAACAATTACTTATTCCTATTTACTCAATTTAAATTTGTTTAATTATGAGAATATAGATAGAGAATAAGGTATGTAGAGAAAAAACTGTTATGATTATAACAAATTTTTTAAATAACTTTAAAAAAAAGAGAGATAAACAAAAAAGAATAAAACAAGAAAAATAAATAAAATATAGAAAATAAAGAAAAGAAAGAAAAAACTAAAAAAAAACAAACAAAAAAACATATCAAACAAAATTAACAAAAGAAAAAAAAACGAGAAAACGACAAAAACTAAAAAGGAAAAAAAACATTTGAAAAAGAAAAGGAATTAAATTAAAATATAAAAATTGCTCCGTTTCTAAAGAAAGAAAAAATAATATCTTTTAAATTTTATTATTATTGAGTGACGATATGTGTTTGCTTGATATGATTTACTTTTTTATTTTAGTATTGTCATTTATTATATTACTCTATACTTTTCGTGACTAAATATTTGTGTGTGTCACGTTTTTATTTGTTTGTATTATTGAATATTTGTTTTGTTTATTTATTGTTATTTTTTAATGAAGTATTTATTTTACTTTTATTGTTTTTATTACATTTATTGATATTAAGATTATTATATTTATTAAATCATTGTTACTTTTTTTTTGCAGTAATTGTTTTAGTTACATGGTAGGCTGTTACGTTTTGTCAGTACATAACTGTTTGTAACTTTCCTCTCTGTGCATTAAATTCAAATGTTGTTTTAAAATCGGTTTATTGTCATAAAATTTTATTATTATTCTTATAACTTTTAATTTATCATCATTATTATTATCATAATTATTTGTATTATCAATTCTATTTTATGGTATTTACTTAAGATTAGTTTTTAACTATTTGTAAACAACCTCGATTGTAAGATCTTTTATCGAAAAAAAAATATATATATATATATATAATATAATATTTCCAAAGTTTCCTCAACATCGAAAGGCCTGGTGGTAAATTAATTACTGAATATAGCAACTTAAACTTACTTATGTTAAAGAATTGTATTTATCTCAAAATAAAAAAATGACAAAAAGCCAAAAAAATGTCTGCCACCTTTTATTATTTTTTTATACATTTTAATGATAATAATGCAAAATAAAAATATAAACTACCTCTAAACTATCTTGATCAAGCTTCATTTGTTTTTTTGAAAATATTCTACTATCTGTGTCTTCTGCTGCTGGTATAGATGTCAATATTCTTTGTGAGTTTTCTTTAAGAATTTTATGACCTCTTGAGAAGGCAATTATATTTTTTTGTATTTTTGCTAATGTTCTTTTTACATTTGTATAGCATGTTTTACAAATAAAATGATAGTTATTTGACCAAATTAACTTTTCATTAATTTTTTTCTATATTTAGACCAGCTTCTGTTATTTTTCCCTTATTGTCCCATAGATTAATTTTCAAAGAATCATCATCATAGGTTAAATACTTCAGTCTGATATCATGAAGACATAAAACGCACACGTTTACTACACTAGAAGGTAAAGAAAACTCAGAAGATTTTGACCTTTTTTTTTGGTATTGGTAAAATGTTTGTTTTTTTAAGCAATGAACCATTGTGATCATTCCTTTGAAAATCAATTAATTTATCCTTCATTTATTAAAAACTGGATACTATATTCCAATAAAAGTGTACACCAAAACTTATGATTTTATAAAAAGCAAAACAAAATGTTTGAATTTAATAAATTAAACTTAAACTTAATCTAACTGACACTACTTACGTAAGAATAAATAGATGAAATAACAACAATTAAACTGTTTTAATTATTTTAATTTAATTAAATAACAATAATTTTTTAAATCTGCAATCAGAAAAAACATTAATTTGAAAATACAATATACGGGTTTACAAAATATATTCGACGTTTCTTAAATTTGGCAAAACGGTTGATAGTGGGTTGAAAATAATTGGTAATTGATTTTTAAAAAGTTTATTACCCCCGTATATAAACCTGCAAAACGTAAATATATTTCGCCATTATTAATTTTTTTAAATAACCAAAGTTTTAGACGAAATATCGCCTAACAGTAATATTTGTATTGTTTTTCGAAACATCGCAAAAAAAATTTTTCAAAAAGTAAAAACAATAAGTTTTTTTTATTTTATAGGAGCAACTTTTTTTTTTACAGATATCTTAAGGGGAAACCCCCTCTGACTTTTAAATCAATTTTTACAAAAAAAATATTTGTCAAATCAATAGCATATATATAAAAAAAATAAGAAAAAAGTATTTAAAAAAGTAAAATGGTAACCTGTTGCTATGGAAGCCATAAAAAACTACCAAAAACAGCAAAAATAAGTTTCACGCCGGCCAATATTGTGGGCAGGGAACAAAACAAGCCTAGTTGAAATTTTTATATGGTGTTTACATAGAGTAGAAGAGTGCTTTAAATTGAACAGAGTTTTTTTTTTACAAATATAAATTCAGGCATTTTGAAGTCAAAGTTCAATATTCAATAATATAGTATTAAATCAGCCTAAACAGCAGGTGTAAGAAAAAAAAAAAAAAAAAAAAAAACTGTTTAACTTAAAACATTCTACACCATTTAAAAAACATTCACTAAAAATTCTATGAACGGCTCTTGAATGGTTGGCGAGCAATGTTGGCCGGCGTCTTAAATACTTCATACTGAGAAAAAAGCAAATTAACATTTTTTTAATTAAATAACACTAAAACATTTAAAAAAAAAATCATTAACTTCTTTAAATAAAAAAAAATTATTTAAAATCCTCCTGGTTCATATGTTATAACCTCTTTTTCCAAATTGTCATTTTTTTCAAGTTTTTTTGTTCTATTTAGCTGTCGTCTCAACTTATTCTTTTCATTCATTTTATAATTAGATTGTTTTATTCTTTTGTTGTTTATTTTATTGGAACCTTTAACCATAAAAGCTCCTGGTAACATGTTTAATTGTTCAAAAACTAACACTGAAGCTTTCATACCAATATTGAAATTTGCTACCGCAACATACACACCAAATTTCAAATTATCAAATGACACATACATCGTCTTTGGTAATCGGTCTTAAATCGTACTGTTGAAGGACTCATTACCGTTTGTAAAAGAACTCATTAGTTTGTACTTGTACTGTTGAAGAATTCATTAGCAGTTTGTACTTTTATCCACCTGAAAATGCACTGATTCTTTTGGCTCTTCGGCTCTTTTTATCTGTAACGTTGGTTTTTGTGTTTTTTCATTAAGTTTTTTCATAAATTCTTCGACGGTCAAATCTATTTCTTGAAACTCTAATTCTTGCTCATCGTCTATAACGATAGTTTTAATTACTTTAACTGCCATTTTCGTACAAGTTTTGTTATTGCCATTTGAATTCATATTTAAAATAATGCTGTTTTTATGTCAAATAGTTAATCCCTACAGATTAAGTAAAGTAAAAGAATTTTGTGACAAACAAATTATATTTAAAAACTTTTAATCTTGCTTTTTACATAGGGATTAAGTAGGGAATCTTGCAGACATCACTCTATTTGTAGAATACACTAACATAATTTATATATATATTTGTACATATATATATATATATATATATATATTATATATATATATATATATATATATATATATATATATACATATATATGTATAACAGTTGGGCTGAAAAGTTCGTATCGTTTAATATAAAAACACATTTTTTTTTCAAAATTCGGTTTTATTATTCAACATAGTTTCCATCAAAGGCGATACAGTGATTATAGTGATCTTCCAACTTTTCCATACCATTTTTGTAGTACGATCTGTCCTTTGCTCGAAATAGGCTTCAGTTTCAGCGATCACCTCTTTATTGCTCTTAAATTTTTTACCAGCGAGCATTCTCTTGAGATCTGAGAACAAGAAAAAGTCACTGGGGGCTAAATCTGGAGAATACGTTGGATGAGGAAGCAATTCGAAGCCCAATTCGTTCAATTTAAGCATCGTATTCATTGACTTGTGACACGGTGCGTTGTCTTGATGAAACAGAACTTTTTTCTTCTTCAAATGAGGTCGTTTTTTTGCAATTTCATCCGTCAAACGCTCCAATAACGCAATGTAATAGTCACTATTGATGGTTTTTCCCTTCTCAAGGTAATCGATGAAAATTATACCATGCGTATCCCAAAAAACAGAGGCCATAACCTTCCCAGCCGATTGTTGAGTCTTTCCACGCTTTGGAGTCGGTTCATCGCGTGCAGTCCACTCATCTGACTATCGATTGGACTCCGGAGTGTGGTGATGGAGCCATGTTTTATCCATTGTTATGTATCGACAAAAAAAATCGGTTCTATTTTGATGTAACAGCTCTAAACACTGCTCAGAATCATTAATTCGTTGTTGCTTTTGATCGATTGTGAGTTCACGCGGCACTCATTTTGCACAGAGCTTTCTCATATCCAAATATTCATGAATAATATGTCCAACTGTTTAATGATGAAAAGCCTCTATTCTACCAAGTACCATCGCATGACACACCAATATCAAAAACATCATCATTAGCAGCATGTTTTCGCAATTCTGCTCTGCAAAAACATGGTATCTTCAACAACTTATTGTGTGACAGCACCTATTTTCACAGCTAATTTATCATAATTATTTTGTGTCATTGGTTGTGGAATATTCATCAAAGTTGTGAGTTTTTATATACCAGAAAGTCCCTGTCCAATTGAACGCATTGCGTATACTGTTCTACAATAACTATCATATGCTCTGTTACATTGTTTTGAAGTATAAAACTCATTTTCATATTTGCAGTTATGGCACTTGATAATAAACTTTGAGGCAAGTCCTTTTTTGTCTTGCATTTTTTCGGACAATGACAAGGATAAACATTCACCACATTGAGAACATGCTAAAGCACTAAATATGTGAAATAATATAGAGCAATCTATAATCCTATATCCAGATATTTTCATTCTTGTAAAAGCTCTTGAACATTCAATTGGCTTTACCTTTTTTGCAAATACAGATGTAGAAAATAAATTTAACTCAGATTCGTTATTTACAGAGTTATTATTGACAGTTGTAGGATTTGAATCAGTCAAAATTGTTACAGCAGAGTTATCATTCAACCTTATTTCAGTATTTTCTTTGTCGAGACAGTTCAATTTCTTCCCTAAGAAATCTTTTCTCTTTTTTTTTAATTATTGTTCTTGATTTTATTCTACAGACTTTTCTCATTTTTTAAAAAATATTAAAAAAAGTTGACAACTACAAATGCTTCAGTATAACAGAAAACTGTAATTTAACTTGATGAACCAGAATATTTTCGCTAGCTGGATGAGTAAAGAAGCCAAACCAAGCATTTTACTGTAGCTATTTAAAAATATACATGTATGAGTTACCTTAAGAATATACATGTATGAGTTACCTTAAGAAAATACAAAATTTGAAGGTCTAAATGATAAAAATTAGTATATAAACAAATAATTTTTAATTTTGCATTTATTTAAAGGCATAAATAAGTAAAAATATTTTATATACGGTCTCTCGTTTTTGTGCAAAAGAGCGCAGTATTATATATTCTGACTCTTAGTTATTTTTATTTAAACAATGGGTACTATTTTCTAACTTCAAATTTTGTTTTCCGTCGAAAAAAAGTATTTATTAACAATTAATTTCACAAACTGACAGTATTAATTAAAGATATTTGATGAATTGTTAATTTTTTTTATTATAAACATTTTTTTGATTACGCTGATTTAAATTTAAATTGCTAAATTTGCTGAATTGGATACGGATAAAAAGGAAATATAATTTTATTTTCCATTTGATTTTTGATAATGAAATTTTTAAAATGCCAGCAATTAGAACCTGTAATACCAATAAGAACCTGTTAAGGTTATGAAAAAAAAGTACAAGAATACACTAAACAATACAGTTGACAGTAGTATCAGATAGAAAATTCATGAAAGGATATGTGAGATCCTGGTTTTGCATTAAAAGTACAATTAATAGCAACAAAAGTCGGCATTATAAATTTTGATTATAAGTTCACTGTTCAATATTTTATAACCATTAAATTAAAAACATGAAGTTCGTATATTTTTGCCCGTTGTATGCAAATAATATTTAACAAAATTACGGACAAATTATTATTAAATAACGCAATAATTAATCGCAATAATTCAAGATAGGTTATAATTTAAATTGTCAGAATTACATAACGCGCATTAAAAAACATATTTTATTTGGTATTTCCCAATTTGTGTCGTATTTAGCAATTGTCTCTTAACATGAAAAATTAAAAATTTTTAAAAACACAATTTACGAATACAAATTTTCAAGCAAATTTCTCTTGCAATTCTCATTTATTCAAAGAAAAGTTACTGTTAAACTTTTATTTCTCTCATCTAAAAAAAGAACTACAGTTGTACAACAATAATGCTTTATAATAGAAACATTTTCTTGCGTAAGTTGCACAACTTAACGTCGGTTGTACAACAAAATTTACGTTGTAAAACAAAGGTTGCGGGGATAGAATTAAATCTATTTTGGCAACAATTGTTGTACAACAAAAACGCACAACTGTTGCACAACATTTCTACAACTATTGGAAACCAAGCTTTAGTCGTTCTAAATAATAAGTAAATTTATTTAAAGTTAATATTTCAATATTTACAGCTGCATTATAATAAAGAAATGATGTTTAATGTTGAACTTTTTATTTAGTTATTTATTTTTTACCTACATTTATTATAAAAAACTTTAGAACCCCCGTCATTAAAATAATTTGTTTTAAATAAATTTCGACATGATTATTCAAACTTATTTTTTTCGTTTGACTTTCCGAACTTCATGCAAAGCAAATTGAAACGAAATATCGTCTAACCAAATAAAAATGTGTTACTAATTTTTTACGGGTAATTAATGTAAAACAATTTTTTCTCAGAGTCTTGATTAAGATAATAAATATTCATAATTTATAAAAATTAAATATATGGCGCAATAACAATTTATAGCAACGAACCAGCATAAAGTATTCGAGGTTTTTAATATCTTTTTAAATGTTAAAAATATAAAAAAAAAAAACTAAACAAATGATCAAAAAATAAATAAAAGTATTTCCAGAGTTTCATTTGTTTAAAGTCTACCGTGACACAGTGGGTGGAAAAAAGTATAAAAAAAATATTCTCAATAATGACATTGTTAAATACCATTTTATAGCTTAAACATCCGGCTTTTATAAAATGTATATTTTATAAAGTGTATATTTTATATAACTATCATGCCGTTTGCATTTTAAGCTGTTAATAAAAAAGGTATTTTTTTTTTCAAGTTTTTTAATTTAATATTATTTTTCGTGTTAGTAATAATCATAAAATTGGTATTAATTATTAAAACTTCGTTTTTTTATTGAATAATTAAATAAAACTAAGTATAATATATCAAATGAGCTATTGCAAAATTATTTTGCACGTAAGCTATATCAAATAAATTGATTTCTAATGATGGCGGACTTAAAGCACTTTTTTTAGTGAAAATTTCACTTAAATAATATAATGCTTTTGCGTTCCAAGGTGCTTCAGAATTTGAGACTTAAAATATATTGTCCAATATGTACATCATTGATATATATTTTACCTATTGTCGGCGGGTGTCAGCTGCAAAAGTTTAATCTTTGGGGCAGGGGGGCCAACATATGGCTTTTCTTTGTGTTTCCAGGCTCCAATCAGTATATTTTTTGTATTTGAAGGCTGAAAATGAAATCTTTTGATATCTATGCATTTATTATGCATAATCTACAAATATCTGACTCTGGTATTGTGGACAAACTTATTGATGTTATGAATTTGGATTGCAACAAGCAGCAATAAGGAACTATAATAACGCATCTACGAGATAAGTGGCGCAAGTCATATTGCAGCATGGATCGATTTGAAGAAAAGAACAAAAAATGGCTGCAAAGCCATGTTCCTGAAAATTTAAATGTAACACCAATACCTGTTGGAAGACTAAATAAGACAAACTTTGATGACTACTAAAACCAAAAAACATAAAGTTAGTCACTTAACTGAAATGTACTCAGCTTCTGCGTTTAAATTTCCTTCAGAGATTAAACGGAGAAAAGAAAACCTAACTGAAAAAACCTCCAAAAAAAATTGTAGAATGTCTAAAGATGAAGCTTATTGTCTTCTTTTAGATGCTAGATTGACAAAAGCTTCCTACCAAATTATTCGAAATCAAGCAGTTGAAATGGGAGTTGATATATATCCTCCATATAATGATGTTTGGGATGCAAAGCTGTTAAGCTATCCTGCAGATATATCTGTCTCAGAATTTTCAGCTGAAATAAAACTGCAAGCTTTGGTCGATCATACAGCGAATAGAATATGCAAGGCACAGTATGATGTCCTTAACACTGAAGGCACTCCAGATAGACTTTCTCTGAGATACAAAATAGGCTTTGATGGTGCCACAGGACAGTCTATATATAAACAAATATCGCAAGGGACAGTAATAAGAAATTGAAAAAATAAGCAGGCACTTTTTATTACTTGCCTAAAGCCATTGGACTTATGTGGTTTTTCAAATGGAAAACAGTAACCAGCTTGCCGAAATCCACGACTATCATCAACAATGTACTGTAGACCTCTGTGTTTTATATTTGAACAAGAAACGGCAGCAAATCAGAAGAGGATTTCATTAGGGTTGAGATTTCAAACTTGCAAGATACTGAAGTTGATGCAAACAATTAAAAAAATCAAAATACAAATGAAGTTGATATAAATAATTAAAAAAATCAATAATATAAATTACTATGATTGATGGAAAAGTTCATACTGCTTTTTCAGATGTTACAATTTCAAGTCAATGCTGTACTATATGTGGGGCAAGTCCTAAAGCAATAAATGATATTGAAAAAATGGTTTTGAAAAAGGGTATGACAGGTAGTTATTCATTTGGTTTATCATCCTTACATGCTTGGGTACGATTTTTTGAATGTTTATTACTTATTGGATATAAAATAACTTTGAAAAAGTGGCAGGCAAGAACAGCAGAAGATAAATTTAAAGTAAAGGCTCTGAAACAACAAATTCAAAATAGATTTAAAGATGAAATGGGCTTGACAGTTGATGTTCCAAAATCTGGTGGTAGTGGAACATCAATTGATGGAAATACGGCTTGAAGAGTATTTCAAAATGCGGAAAAGTTTGCAGAAATTTGAAATATTGATGTTGAACTGATTCTAAATTTGCATATTATATTGGTAACAATATCATGTGGTTTAGATATTGACACTGATAAATTTGAGGCATTCTGTTTAAAAACAGCTCGACTTTATGTTCATCATTATCCTTGGTACTATATGCCACAATCTCTCCACAAAATTTTAACCCATGGTTCTAAAATTATAAAAAGTTTAGCATTACCCATTGGTATGTATTCTGAAGAAGCTCAAGAAGCACGCAATAAAGACCTTCAAAACTATCGTAAACATTTTGCAAGAAAATCATCTTGTGTGAAAACTAATCAAGATTTGTTAAATCAACTTTTGTGTACATCTGATCCATTTATTGCATCTCTGAGAAAGACAGCAGAAAGTCACACCAAAGCGAAAAACTTACCAGCTGGAGTTATTGACTTATTGAGGTCATCCACAGATGATATTAGTTTATAAATATATTTTTTGTATCTTTATAATTTTGGAAATGTCTGTACCTTTATGAAAGTGTGACTGTAAATTAAAACAATTAGTTATGCTCAATTAGAATCATCAAATTTAATTTGCATACCAATTTTAAAAACATTTGGCTAAAAATAACCCTTAAAAACTAAGCATAAATATATGTTGCTATGCAAATGGGGTTGCCTTGGCAACCACATTAAAAAAGCAATGCTCATTTAAATTATAATCATCCAATTAATTTATAAACCAATTTTTGGGGCCTATGGATTAAAGGAAAAATAGTAATGACGTTTTTCCAAAAATATGGTATTCTGGCCTACTGTGCGTGACGTCAAATACTAAAACTTTTATGAATTAAACGCGCTTCATTTTACCAAGTCTATAGAATGTGTGAATACAGACACTGGTTACAAATTATCCATTGATAAAAACTCATTTGGGTACTTTGAGCACAAGCTCACAAACAATGGATGATTAGTGAAAAATAAGGCATTTAAATATAAATCAATTACTATTATAAAGTTAAACAAGTTAGATCAAGGCAAAAATATATTTCATAATATTATTACTATATAAATTCACATCCTCAAAAGAAAGAACGCAGGGATAATATGTTTACAAATTTTAAATGTAACTTTTTATTTTACTTGTTGGGATAAATAAAGTAAAGCTTACTTCACCGCCAAAGTTGTTGTTGACTGCTGAGGAATGTTGCGCTCAACAGAAAGGTTTCCCTTTATTGACTTATGAACAGTCAACAACTGGTTAAAATCTGGCTTATGAAGGACATTAATATTTATTGGCAATTCTGAATAAAGATTTTGTAAATTTTTGATAAATCCATTCTCAAGCACATACCTTACAGATTGTAGAGAAATGTACGCCATATCAAAAAATATTTAAAAGTTATTTTAAACATTCAAAGAACTATTGTAAGAAAAGGTTTCTTTTAAATTACTCATGAAGTAATCATCATATATTTAATTCGCCTGCCTTGGCCTCAAGTTACGCTACCTAACAATGAAAATAAAACAAATTTAAGTACAACTTTTGAAATCTCTTTATATATATATATATATATATATATATATATATATATATATATATATATATATATATATATATATATATATATATATATATATATATATATATATATATATATATATATATATATATATATATATATATATATATATATATATATATATATATATATATATATATATATATATATATATATATATATGTGTCTCGTCATTTTAAGCGCTTTGACGAAAAAAATGTTTTTTCTATTTTTGTCTAAAAAGGGGTTGTGTAAATGCATAACATAAATTTCAGAGGTATAGTTTTGAGTTGTTATTTTCGTGTAGCTTTATAAAAAGGACTGAGTGCTTTATAAAACAACCTAGAATAATAACAAAAAACAGTTTGTTCTTAAAATTTTTACAGGCCTAATAATGTGAAATAAATAATAATTTTTGTCCAACAAGAAATAAACAACCCAGCAAAGCCGTCAATAATGTCATCAAAATTAAATTTGGCTGTTGCGTCAGATTTAATCGATAAGATTGCTAGGGATGATAGCCTTTCTTGACCAATGGACATCCTTAAATATGTCTTGATAAGTTTCAAGCGTGAAAAACTCCTTTCTGCGCTTGCCTCCGTTACAGGTATAGTCAGTAAAACTCTATACGCTATAAATGCATTTGAAAATGGGTTTTAAATCTGCTGAATAAATCTCAAAATCCCTGCAGCTGTTTCCACCTGGTAGATCCCTGCAGCTGTTTCCACCTGTCTGCACCTGTTTCCAGCCGGTAGATGTTCTCAAAGAACTTTAGGTTCAGAAAACAGATTATTGCCACAAACATCCTTTTTTTCTTTTCAAAACTTCGGAACAATTCTAGGTCTTTACACTTATGAAACAATTTTTAATCTTTTGCTGCTTTTAGTTCTTTGACATGATACAAAAATTTAAACATAGTATCGTAAGTAGTTATTTGTTCAAACCTTCTTTTCAATGACTGTGCTGCAGTATCTGCAATAACAATAAAATATTCCACTTTAAACGTTTAATTGGCAGATTCTACCGTAAGATCATCTTTTTCCTCGTACTCAAACATTCTTCTTTTTTTTCTCTGCCTGACTTCTTTGAAATTTGGCTCTACACCCAGAGTTTCACTAAGTTTTCTTGCTACTAACGTAACCGCCACAAACTTTCAATTCCAAATTTCGCAAAAAACTGAAGTAGCCCTTGAAATAACTGCAATGCAACTCCAAGGTGCATTTTTTAAGCCTGTAGGTTTTGGCTAACACTGTTTACTGCAAAAAGTACATCATACCAAATACATAGGGCTAGTAAGAACTCATAACTACTTATTTCATTCATAACTGATTGTGTTTCACTAATGGTCTTTGGATCCTCAGTGAACTCAACTAATTCAATTAAGGCAGTATGAACTTCTTCAACTTGATATCGAAGAGCTTTTACGCTTTCCGGTTGACTTTCCCAACGAGTGTCACAGGACCTCTTTACAGTTAACTTGAAACATATACCAAGTTAAACTTGGTATATGTTTCAAAGAAATTTCCCATCGCATTGTTGACGAAGAAAAAAATGCATAAATTTTTTGTACAACACCAAAAAATGTAATACATTTAGGTGAACATTTTGCAGCGTCACAAATTAGGGGGTTGAGGCTGTGGCTAGCGCAGGGCATGTAAAATGCCTTTGGATTTATTTCTAAGATCCGTACCTGTGCTCCAAAGTGGATGCTTTTTATATTGGAAACGTTGCCATGCCCTTGTTCTAACTCTTGTAGAAGAACATCAGTTAGATACTTTCCGTTGTTAACTTAACGTCTAAGAATCCAAAGTAATGTTCTTTACGTTGCTTACACGTTCATTTTCACACTCAAGAGAACTTGCATTCCTATCGATATTTACAAATCGTATGATTAAGGATAACTGCTCCTTGTGATTTAGATCCGGTGTGCAGTCTAGCATTACTAAAAAACACTTAGCTGCTTTTATATCCGTGACATTCTTTGATTTTATTTTTTCAGATAGCAGCTTTATTAATTTGCTTTGAATATTCGCCCCTAGGTAGATTATTCGTCCCTGTTTGTATTGAGGACACGTGAGTACAAACTATAGGGGAACCTGTTGTACCTATGATCACGTTATGCCTTTGGTCACTTTACTCTGTCGGCTTACTATTATTATTTTAAAAAAACGTGAAGTGCCATTTGAAATAATAATCCGTGACGACTCTTTTTACCGTAAAACATCATACTTGGAATAGATGGTATTGATCCACAAGTAATTATAAGTTTTGGCTTTTAAAAAGTAAATATTTGTGTCAATCTTATTCTGATTTTAAAACAGTGATAAATTGTTGTTTGATTCATCTACGACATTATAAACATTAACCAACATCATTTTTTTCTTATAGAAAAGTTTGAACGGTTATGTCTGACCGTAAATGGGGATTAAGACGATGATTGTTAAAGAAACCCATTTTGTGTACCTTTGACCAGACTAGGACATTGTATCTTTAACTTATCTAACTAAAGCATCTAACTAAAGAAACTTTATCTAAATAATTATATTAACTGATTTTATTTTAAAAAATTAGTAATACTATTAGTAATACTGACTAAGTATCGTTACTTCGATACAAAAGTCTTTGCAAGATTTTAAGGATTTATTTTTCTAATTTTTTTAGACAATTAGGATTGATTACAAAATAATAAGATTTAAGTTTTTTTATTGATATAAGGTAGACCAGAGCTTGCTATATAACATATAACAAGCTAAAACATTAAAGAGGTTCAAACATTATATGATTTTTTAATAATAACGTTTTAGTCAAAGGAACAACGTGCATTGGTCAAAGGTTGAACGTATTAGTTGTAACCAATGAACTTTTTTTTTTAAAACGTGGGAAAAAAATACTTCTTGGATGAATGAAAAAAAAGTCCTAAGTATAATTTTTGGGCAAAATATGAGAGAATATTATATAGTTTGAATGGTTTAAGTTTACTCAATAGACTACGCAAAAAACGCATTAAAACAAAAAGTGGTTAAAGGTACAATAGATTCCCCTATTATCAAATGAGTTCACTTAAAACGAACTAAAATATTAATTTGCAAATTACCGCCACCCATAAAAAAAACACTATATAAAACTAAAATGTTAAAATAAGATGATTAACTAAAAATAATCTTTAAAAACAAATCTTTACTTAACAGCATAAACTAAAACTTACCTAAAATAAATAGAAATATATAATATTAATAATTACCAAAACATATAAAAGAAAGAGCTTTCTCAAAGTTACTTTTGAATTATATTTTATATTCTTTCAAATAATTCGCTTTTTTACCTTAATTTTAGATATTTTGTTTTTTATTTTTTTTTATTTTTGAAAAACAAAATGAAAATTTCGCCTAATTTTTTTTTTTTTTTTTTAACTTTTTCACTCTTTAAAAAAGTATTTTATAGTCGTTAAACAAATCCTCAATTTGCGATGTCATTTCAATAGAGAGTTCCATTAGTTTCAAACGATGTTTTGCATTATTTTGTTTGCTATTTCCTATACGAAGGAGATAATATTAATAAATAATTGAACTTATTGACGGGTAAAATATTTAGATATTTTTAGATATTTTTGGAATATGTTTAGATAATTTTTGCACGTATATTATTGTTCTATTATTTTCATTTAACCAAGACTTTTTCTTTTTTTTTAATGACAGTATGGCCTTTTTCTTATTTTTAAAGGAGTGTAGAGCCTCGCTGGGCGAGGCAGTTACTCTAGTTAAAATAAGCAAAAGTTTTAGCTGCTTGCGTTTTAGCTGCTCCACTCGCGCCAACCTAAGGATGGTTCTGTATATATATATATATATATATATATATATATATATATATATATATATATATATATATATATATATATATATATATATATATATATATATATATATATATATATATATATATATATATATATATATATATATATATATATATATATATATATATATATATATATATATATATATATATATATATATACCCAGACAGCAAGTATATACTGGTCCGATAATGGATAGCCAATGCCAGTGAATTATTTAAAGGCCCGATAAAGTTCCGTTCTTGTATTGCAAGTTCTGGGAACCTTTATAAAGTTGCCTGAGCTGGGTAGCCTTAAAAAAACAACTAATGGTCCAACAAAAATTTACCGAAGCAGAACAACAGACGTTGGGGCGATACTGGCCCATCAGTGGTAAAATCGATATAAACAAGAGCATTTGCATTTACTGCGAGAATGATTGATATTAATAAAAAAAAACTAATAGAAAAGTTAATTTGATAGAAAAGGAAATATATAAAATGTATGTATATTATTGCGTAGATTACTTGAACAATTTTGATTTATTTTATTATCTTTTTATCTTTTTTTTTTTTTTTCTTACCTTCTTTCTTTTCTTATCTTATCTCGTTTTTTTCTTATTTATTTTCTTATCTAATCTTTTTATCTTCTTTTTTATCTTATTATCTTTTTGTTGTCAAATTCATAACTTTTCTGTAATATAATTGGATTGTTATGAACACATTTATCTTTTATATTCTTATAGTTTAATAGGAATAATATAAAGATAACATTTTATAGATATAGTATAAGAATGTTATTGTGTTATGCAAAGTTTTTAAAGTCAAAAAATGGATACCTAAGTATTCCCTAACATATGAAGCACTAAATAAGAAAAGTTACCAAGTCTATATATCTAGATTTTAGCTAGTGTTTTTAATAAAATAATTTGAAGAACTTGTTGTTGACTTTATTTCTTTTTTTTTTTTTTTTTCTAGGAGTTTATTCATTATTTAATATTTTTTTATAATAAATTTGCTAATTTATTTACTTATATATACAATAGATGAACCAACAAAGTTGTGATGCACATTATTAGTGTATAGTCTAACAAAAGTAGATACCAGGCTTTAACAGCTTTTAACAGTTTTGTATATATTTATCGTTGTGTTAAAAATTATATATTATCGCTTTCACGAATTTTAGTTATAAATGGTTTTATTTGTCAGCTATTCCATTTATGAGAAAAAAAAATTGATTTTTTGGATTGTTGTTTATATATCATTAATTGCTGTCTTTTGTAGTAGAATTTTTTATAAATATTGGAACATTATGCCAACTTATTACATCCAAGTCATTATTAGTTCTGTATAGTTATATCACATCACCTCTTGATCTTCCAATTTTTAATATGCAGAGAAAGGTTTATCAGTGAGTTTTTACATGATAAATCTTTTAAACTATAAACCCGGATTGTTTTATGTTGGAGTTTTTCAATCATGATAACATGTTTCCGTATATGTAAACTCCTTAATGGGGTTCAATATTCATGGTGAGGTCTAAATAATGATGTACTATTAAGTTATATTTCTTTTATCTAATAATTTCAAGAAGTGATTGATTTGCCCTAATGTCAAACTTCCGAAGTCATCATTTCTCTATAATTTCATTTTTAAAACGCTTTCATTAAAAGTTATAAAGAATTGCCAATAATGATGCTATTAACCTGATTTTTGTTTAAGTATATAGAATATATATTTATATATATTTCGTTTTAGTAAGTATGCTCCGAATTTTCTGCAACTGCGATAATAAAACTCCATTCCGTATATTTGATTTCTTTTCTTTTTTTGTTATTTTATATGAAAAACTTTAAATAAAATAATTTTATTTATTAGATTTAATAGTATTGATGTTTTGTTTTTAGAGTTTGTTTGTGAAAATTAATGTGCCACCACATAAATGTATTAAATATTAATGAAGCTATGACAATAAACGTAATGATGACGCAAAAATGCCAAAAATCAAGTTAAAGGGTTCATCTATATCTGGTTAGTTTACACTTAATTAAATAAGTTATTAATATTTCTGTTTTCAGTGTTTAAGTGAAGGAAAAGTTTTTTTCCCTTATTTTTACTATAACTAATGACTAGATTTACTGTGTTTTAAAAAACAGTTTCGGTGTATAAAAATATTTTGGAAGATTGAGAGCCATCTATTTATAATAAAATTAATCGCAATTTATCTATTTATATTAAAATGATAAATTGCGTGACATATACTTTATTTAGAGTCTGCTGTGAATTAAATTATATATCATTAAATTTCAAATTTCAAAAGATGAATTTATTAATGGAGTTTTGACCCATATTAATCCAAGTACCACATATTTTAATAAATATATTTGTAAGTATCCTGCATTTGGGTGTAATTGTAAATTTTTAATGTGATATTGATTACATTTGATTTCACAAAGTTATAAAAAGATCCTTAACTCAAGTCTATGTAACTATGGTTTCTTGTTAATGGATTGAACTTTTTTGTCAACAATAAAAATAATTGTTATTGTAACATGATAACCATGTTGTTGATAAGTTGTGACCATTTTGTATATATGCTGTTACTATATTGTAAAAGTATATATGTAATAAATTATTAAGTTGTGCTTATGTTTGTTTTTATTTTATTAAATTAAAACGGATGCAAGCACTAAAGAAGTGTCAATAACGTTACAAATTGAAGCAGAAATTTTTAACTAATCATGTTGACGATTGGTAATGAATCGCAGAAAAACACCATTGTCAAATAGTTACGAATCAAATTTTTATATTATAATTGTGTAAATATATTTTAAAATTTAAGCCTTTCAAATTTTTTTATTATAATTAAAGTTATCAATAATCATTTTATTGTCCTTAAACTAATGAAAAACACGCCAATTTTAAACCAAAAAGTTACAGTCGGTTATGCTAAAACCAACATTAAATAATTAAGAAAACGGGGTCTAAAAGGAAAATAAAGGGACATCAAATAGGATTGTCTGATGAAAATCAAAAACAATCACATGCACTACCGAGTTAGTTAACAAAGATAAAATCACGATGGTACGGTAAAATACGTATGTAAAATATGTATGTAAAAATAGCTAATCGTTGTCCTGCCAGTTCTTGTCCCGCATTGGACCAGCCGCTATTGCTGGCTGGTCCATGAAAAATCCTTAGAGAAAAACGGAGCTATGCCAGGCGTTGGCAGCCGAAGCCGGTCCAGCGCGGTAGCCTATACAGGACCATTGCGTGACCACTATATCCTTGCTGTCTGGGCATATATATATATGTATATATATATATATATATATATATATATATATATATATATATATATATATATATATATATATATATATATATATATATATATATATATATATAAATATATATATATATATATATATATATATATATATATATATATATATATATATATATATATATATATATATATATATATATATATACATATATATATATATATATATATATATATATATATATATATATATATATATATATATATATATATATATATATATATATATATATATATATATATATATATATATATATATATATATATATATATACAGTATTGGACAAAATATTTGTAACCAACATCGAACAATGCTAAAAAGTTTTTCTACTTTTACATGTCTTAAAAACGAAACGAATTATACTACCACAGCAAACAATTCAGGAGTCTGGAATCATAGCATCCTATGACATGAGCAATCAGCTGACAGGTGACAGCACACAGGCAGAATTTCGTTGACAAGTGCCATTTAGCAGCGGACAAAACTTGTGCAACTTTTTTGGTTTGTTTCATTTTCTTAATTCTCGTCCATATCAACGTCACGGAAGTTTTTTAATAATTAAAAGAAGTATCCAAAAGTTTTCAGAAGTTTCTAGAAGCATGCACAAGTTTCCAGTAGTTTCCAGAAGAAGCATCTGTAAGCATCCAGAAGTATCCAGAAACATTCAGAAACATTCAGACGTATCCAGAAGCTTCCAGAAGCATCGAAAAGAAACATCTACAATCTTCCAGAACAGGTTCGCACAGGTACGTTTTACTATATAAGTGACATCTAAGGCGACATGTAATTCAGTCAATATATGGAAGTCAATCAGTCAGTATTATTAAGACAGTTTATCGAAATGAGTTTTATCAAAGTGTTTTATCAAAGAACATCAATACAAGAAGTGAAATACAATAATTGTTTCATAACATTAAAACAGTCCACATCCAACCAAGTTGTTGTGTTCCACAGAGCATTATTGTATCATCACAAGGTAAATGTAACACAATAAGCCTTAAGAAGCGTGATTATTTGTTTTTATTATTTTTATGACTTCAGGTGCATTGGCTCCCGACAGTCTTGGATTGGAACTAAGAAAGATAATTATTGGCGATTACGTAAGTGGAATGTTACAAAAAAGTATTTGTGATAAATATCGCGTGAATAAATGGACCGTATCAAAACTATGTTCCAAGTATCATTCTACGGGAAAGTTGGCATCAGATAAAAAAGGTGGAATACCGCATTCCACTACTTCTAGAGAGGATTCTATGATCGTCAGATCCCTCAAGAAGGATCCCTGAATATCATCAGTCGAGATACAAAAGCAATTAGAGCTGCCTGTATCGGACCGAACAATCAGACGACGTGCTGTTGAAGCCGGATTGTTTTCTCGACGCCCTGCAAAGAAACCGCTGATTTGACAAAAGAACCAGTAGAAAAGACTCCAGTTTGCTACATCTCATATTTACTAGAACGTGCAAAAATGGCGAACTGTCCTGTTCAGTTATGAATCGAAGTTCAACATCATTAAGAGCGATGTCATTTGCCGTATACGTCGACCAGCCGGAAAACGCCTCGATTTACGTTACTGCCATAGGACCGTAAAGCATGGTGAGGCAATTTAATGGTCTGGGGGTGTTTTTCTGCTAACAATATAGGTCCAATACATCGAAACGATGGAATAATGGACCGTTTTATGTATAAAAATATCCCAAAAGATGTTATGTAACCTCATGCAGAATGGAATATGCCAATAAAATGGGGGTTTTAGCAAGACAACGATCCGAAACATACTGCAAAAGTAGTCAAGCAGTGGTTTCAAGACAACCATCTATCGTTGATGGATTGGCTGCCTTACTCTCCGGATATCAACCCTATCGAGAATCTGTGGGTGATTGTTAACCGCAGAATTAATCATGAAAGTGTTCGTTGTAAGGATTAACTGTTTGAGCAATTCCAAAAGTCCTGGTCAGTGATTTCACAAAGTTTCATCACCTGATCGAATCTATGCCTCGAAGATGCAAGGCTGTGATCAACAACAATGGATTCACCACGAAATATTGATATATATATATATATATATATATATATATATATATATATATATATATATATATATATATATATATATATACATATATATATATATATATATATATATATATATGTATGTATATATATATATATATATATATATATATATATATATATATATATATATATATATATATATATATATATATATATATATATATATATATATATATATATATATATATATATATATATATATATATATATATATATTAGTGCTTCCAATACCGATACCATTTTTCAATACCGGTATATCGGTACTAAATAATTACAATACCGGTAATACCGGTATAATACCGGTATTAAACTTTATTTTTAAAATTATCATAACCTAAATAAAATCTCAAGTTAATAGTAAAAATTTTTTTGATTCAATCAGCTTATTTATTTTATATCAAAACTACTGACTTTTTCATTTTTCGCTTTTTTCTGCTTTGTAAAATGATCCCGTAAAAAACATAGGCAATTCATAACATCATCTTCAAAAGATCATCTAATTTTGTTGGCTTCACAGTTTTCAAGTAATGGTAGGAATTTTGAAAATATATACAACAATTTCCTCCTTCTTCAAAAATTCTTATTTCAATACATATAATTTTTGATGAATTATTCGAAACATTCAATTTTCCCTTGTTGTTACATTTCTTATTTTTCAAAATTGCAAAGTCAAGTTTTTTTTTCAATGACAAGTTTACAGCGTTGTCCACAGAATCACTATCGGAAAAAACGCTGGTGAAAGGGAGAGGACTATACCCTTTCTGATTGAGCCGATCTTTCAGTCGAGTAATGGTATTTACAATGGCTAATTTGCTATGGTGCTCAAAAGATAGAGCTAGATCCAAATTCTTGTAACGTTGATGTCCCTTGTGCAAAAAATGTTGTATGCTGGAAAAAGAGTACGTTGCTCATTGAATTGTTGCACCAACATAATTTTACAGCTAAATCGATTTCTCAAAAGTTATCTATCATGAAAATGTTGTATCGGCACACAACAGAGTTGCATGATTTTGGCACAATGTTTCCACAACCAGTTTTACTGGCGCAAGACATAAGTTAACAGCTAATATTGCATCGGACTCATTATTAGTTACCTCAACTTTGGACTCAAGGGCAAAAAGTGACTCGTGAATGCATTTTTTCAATTATACAAAACGTTCGAGTACTGTGTGCAAGCTAACCCAGCTAATTTTGGATCCAAGTATTAGTGGAATATCTTTATCAAATTTTTCTAACGTGCGTTTTTGAATTTTGATCATTTTTTGTCGGAGAGCGGCGAAATAAAAATTTCACAACGGTGCGCACCTTTTTGATTAACGGCTGCAAATCATCAGTCAGTTCAATAGAGTCATTCTCTTCACTCATTACAACTTGAAACCCGCGGGAAAAGTCTTCATCATTATTGATTATGTTTGTGTCATCAGTATTTCCTCGTCACTTTCTCTGTTATATTACTCTGTGCATATTACTTTCAAGTTTTTTTTGCAGAAATTGACAATTTTTTTGTACAAAATATCTTGAATACCTAGTTGAATTCCATGCCTAATGCACAACTGTTGATCACAGTTACTAAAACGCCCCACTTTCTACATTACCGAAACTTTTCATATTTACGTTAGTGCAAAATTCATACATGCGTTCTACATTAAAGCGAGCATTAATGATAATATTTTAAATTGGTGCTTCATTATTTAATGAAAACACGAAAGTAAATGGAATACTTAAAACTTCCAGTCACGATCAAACAACGCTTCCGGTAAGAAAAAGATAGCTATATGACAAAAGACGTGTTTAAACTGTCTAAAACAAGTATTCTACGTATTTTATACGTCTTAAACGCTAGCTGTTCGTTGGCTAGTTGCTAGCTCATTTCCTACCAAACCTAGTGGGAAATGAGCTGATATTAACGCAACTAGATATTAAGTATAAAGTACGTAGAATACTTGTTTTAGACAATTTAAACACGTCTTTTCTCATCTAGCTATCTTTTTCCTACCGGAAGCGTTGTTGAAAGTTTTAAGTATTTCATTTACTTTAGTGTTTCACGTAAAGAGGGCGATAGCACCTGCTATATCATAAGCCCTCTACATATATTTTTAATACCGGTATTGAGCCAAACCAATACCGGTATTTCTGTACTTAAAAATGTCCGGTAATACCGGTATTCCGGTACCGGTACAACCGGTATTGGAAGCACTAATATATATATATATATATATATATATATATATATATATATATATATATATATATATATATATATTATATATATATATATATATATAATTGCTGTTGAAGATAACCCAATTTAAATGATTATCAAAAAGTGTGAATTAATGAAGACAAAATTAATGTATCTTATTTATTCAGTTCTAAATGAAAATGAGAATCTAGAACTAATGAACAAAGAAAGTTTATGCAGACAAATTTGGAATCGAAATGATACGCCAACAGCTAATATTGTACCTAAGGAATTTCTACGAATTTTGGACACTCCACTGGTAAAAAGTCCTAAAGGGGTTTTGTAGTTTAAATTTTTAAATAAATAAAATATTTTTTAACTTTTATTTGTTCTTTTTAGTTAAATGATGAAATCAAATCAATTAATCGAAATTATGCAGAAAATATTCCAGTTTTATTAGAAACAACAATTTTAAAGCAAATAATTGTATACTGATAGCTGACTGACAAATGCATTGACATTATAGGTGAGACAGATACTGAAGAGAATAGCAATACAGGTATATTTTTTTGGTAATTTCAAACGAAAAAGTTATATTTATTAAATCATGTCTTTATCAATGTAAATTATAACATAATTTTAATTTTGTTTAGATGCATTGGTACTAAAATCTTTTAAGGCTCTTGTTTATCTCTTGCCGACAATCGTGTTTCAGCAAGTGCAGCTATGGTTTTTCTAATTGAAGAACTAAAAGTATGATTCATTTCTGAATCTTATTAGTTTCTTTGATAAATAATATACCAATAGTATGATAATAGTTTTGAAGAAGTGTAAAATTCAATTATACTATCAAATTTTCAGCCTTCTATCTTTCGATATTTTATTTGTGATAAATTTTTGTTCGATTTGATTAACTTCAACCTTAAAAAATTTTTTTAATTTTTTTTAGGACGACGAGACTCTTGATATGTTTTTTAATCGCTCAAATCCAAAACAGCAGACTTTCATTTTGTCGTGTGGATTGTCTTATTTTGTTATGTGTGATAGAAAAGCAACTATAGTTAAACCTCCGAATGTTTCTGTTGCCTTTGAATGTCTCTTTAAGTCTTTTTTTGTATTTATTGTTGAATACCCATAGCAACGGCAAGTTTTATATAATTTCTTTCAAGAACTAGTTTATAAGCTGCTTGGTTCTGTTGCAACCACTAAAGCACGTAATTTATTTAAAGATATTTCTTATATGTAGTATATTCAGCGCGAAACATTTTCGTCAAGAAACGCTAAAGCCTTAAAATGATGCTCAGAATTTTAGGACATTTTAGTAACTTAACCTCTTCTTCTTCTTTAAATAATTTATGAATCATAACGCCAATGCAAATATTTTATTGTACGATACGGTATTTTCAGTGAATTTTAAATATGTGTTTCAATATTTCATATTCGAACTACATATGTAGCATATTATTTAAAATATATATGGATAAAATAAATACAAATATATCATGTAAATTCAGTTCTGATGTTGAAATAAAGCGATTAAACAAAGCTTTCAATAAAATGAAAGCATACCTCCATTATAGTATTTGAATTAAAATTGGTTTATGAGAAAAATGAGTATAAATATAAAAAAATTAACTTTACGATTATACGCAAGATTATGCATAAATTCCTACACAATGCCTTATGTTGTTTGTTTAACACAAGACATTATGTTGAATTAACATCATCTTGTGTTGTTCATATTGACAAAAATTTTGTGTTGCTTAACACACAAGCTTGTGTTGTTTTAACACAATGTTTTTTAGAGTGCAATAAATGAATATTTTGCTTGTTTTTTGGTTATATTTTTAGCTTCGATAAATCCTATAATCCAATTCATCAACGTATAGTTGAAATCTCAACATAACATGATGTCTGTACATTTTTTTTTTAAATATAATCAGTAAGCACTTTTAATTGATTTGATAAGAGAGATATTTTCGTGATCAGTACTTTTGCTTTTTTGATAGATTCATCGAATTAGTAGTTTTTCAGTCCCAATTTTAACCATACACCATATGTATCCAGACAATGGTTCATTTAGACATGATATTTAATTTTTTAAGAAACTCTTTTTTCATCGGCGTAAATACATACACCTCGCGCATTTTTTTAAAGTTCGGATCAAGAAGATTTAATAAACTAGGAGGTTTATTAAACACGGAGGTTTTTAAGAGGTTTATTAAAATAGGAGTCATTTAGTTTATTAAATCAAGAAGGTTTATTAACCTCCTTGGTTCGGATAATTAGTATTGGCTAGTTATTAATATATAGAAAGCGACGCGTTATAGTTAAATGTTAAATAAAATAATTTACTTTCTTGTCAACAACATTACTATGCTGAAAATAAAATGCTTAACTCTTGAGTTTAGTAAAGTTTACTTCAAGACCCTTTGACTGCGTGAATTTATATTTTAGCAAAACATTTTCTATGTACATTTTATAGACAGAAAAAACTTCTGTATGTAAAAAAAGTCTTGCTCCAAAAAATAGGTTTTATGATTGTTAAAATTGTATCTTATATTATACAGCCTGCAAACACGATACAACATTATGGTACAAAGCTATGCAGGAATGATGTATTTTGGAAAGTTAATTAGACAAAAAAAACATTATGCAAAAATGCAAAAAATAGACAGTTGTTGAAATTTGAAGATAATTCATTATTTAAATAAAACAAAATCCATTATTACATCTTCTACATTTTTTATATGTTAAAGCTGAGCTATGATGAAGTTTACAACATAAGCAATTACTATCTACAATTAATCAATCAACAGTTTGAACACAATTATAAAACATGTGACCTCTTTTCGCTATATCACTACAATGTTACTAATAAGTGTCACAGAAATCAAAACAAAACAAAATAACCTTGCAAAAATGCATAATAATAAATTATATAATGTTATCATAAATAAACTGTTAACGCATGCTAGGCCGACGCAAACAATTTGGGGCGGGAGAGGGTGTGACACCCCCTGCCTTTAACAATATTTTTTTTTTTAGTCAGCAAAAATTTTAATAACCCACTCTCTCTTTACTTCTCCCTCCCCATTTGTCACCTCTTCGTGCCGGCCCTGAACGCATGGTGTGTCATATTAAATATAATTATATATAACAAATTCACATTTTCTTTGCAAACTTGAGAAAAATTAATTTGGTAACTTAAATAGGATAAAGAGATATTCATTATAGTTTTTTAATCTTTGTTTTTCAAAATTGTATGAATATGTTTTAGCTAAAAAACTTACTAGAACAGAGTTTAATGTCTCTAATTCCCCTTTTGCATTTTTAAAAATAAAACACAGCCTATATAACAAGAGAATTTAATTGCTTTATGGTTAATCTTGAAAATAAATTTTTAGCAATACTTATTTGATATCCAATTAAATGTATTCTAAAAAAATATATAGTTAAAATCATAAAGCGTGTAACGATACTATCCTTAAATTTAGTTTGCATCATATATGATACAATTTATATTTGTATCATATGAGAATGTGTAGTGAAGTTTACATAGCGACTATAACTGAAAAAATTTTTGAAACATAGATGTTAGTTCGTTTTTCAATTTTAATAAACTTAATTTAGTTGCTATATATTAATGAGTTGTTGCATAGAATAATTAATTTAAAAAGTCACTAAAAAGTAAATAAATTTAATAATTTGAATTTCTAAATTCAAATTGAACTGCAGCTACTTCAATATTTAATGCATTTTGCAGGTCATTTTGGTCGTTTAGTTTAATATTTAATGCGTGTTGCAGGTCATTTTGGTCGTTTAGTTTAATATTTAATGTATGTTGCAGGTCATTTTAGTCGTTTAGTTTAATATTTAATGCGTGTTGCAGGTCATTTTGGTCGTTTAGTTTAATATTTAATGTATGTTGCAGGTCATTTTAGTCGTTCAGTTTAATATTTAATGCGTGTTGCAGGTCATTTTAGTCGTTTAGTTTAATATTTAATGCGTGTTGCAGGTCATTTTAGTCGTTTAGTTTAATATTTAATGCGTGTTGCAGGTCATTTTAGTCGTTTAGTTTAATATTTAATGCGTGTTGCAGGTCATTTTAGCTGTTTAATATTTCTATTAAATCAAGTTTGATTACTCAGTAGCTTCATGGGTTTGGAGCAGTCAAGAATTGCACTTACAATTGAGAAATATGGTTTTTGTTAAAATAACAATCCTTATATTATTATTATTTTTTTATTTCAGTGGTCACTGTTTCCAATAATTAAAATGATGACGCCATAAAGGCAAGTCAAAAGTCTTTAAAACGGCTGATTAGAGCGCCAGCTAATAACTATAACCAAATTAAGATGTTCACATTATTGTCGAAGACTTTAATATTCTTATTTTATCACCAAAAAGAGCTGAAAATAGTTTTGAAAAGTGTTGCAAAGGTAACAAGAAGAAATCTGGTATTCAAACGGCTTTGCATTTCTTAATGCTTAAAGTTTTCAATTTTTATTCTAACATCTTTCTAGATTTGACATTTTTTAAAAGCGTAATACTTTTAAAATACTTGATCATTTTGTATTTTAACTTAAAACAAAACTATAGGCTATGTTTCTCAGCCCAGACTTCAAATATGGTGGATTTATCTAGACCTAGAAAATTTTTTTCTTTTCAAAAATATTTTTACAGAATATTTAAAAATTTTAAGGTGTTTTTGAAAACTAAGGATTCCATTTATTTTGTGTAAAAAAAAAAAGAAGCCTAAATTCTGCTTCGTCTAATTTATTTTATTTATTACAGTAATCAATACAACTTCTTGATTGAATTTATGAAGGAAAGAACACCAGGCTTTACTATGCTGATAATGGACATTTCTGCAGCCGAATCAGCATTTTAAACTTGTTTTTTAAGAAAGTGCACAGTGGGTACATCAACATTCTGAGCTAATTTGTTCCATCGTTTAGTAACTCGCTTTGTAAAGAAATGCTGACATTCTGAATTTCTTTTGATCAGTTATGGTTATAAACATTGTCTGTTTCTTCTCAGATTATATTGTGAATTTAACAAAGAAGGCTGTACTTGTGGTATGTAAAATTTAACTTCTTGTAACTGATGAGCAATTTTGAATTGCAGAATACGGTCACTGCGAATTCTGAGTTCTTCCAGCGTGGTTAGATCTAGTTGTTTTAGTCTTTTTTCGTAATTAAAATGTTAAATCGACGATATAATTTTTTTTTTGCACGTTTTTGCACACGTTCAAGAAAGAAAATTTTTGTCATTGACTGGATAGTCATTAACAAAAAGCATAAATAGCAGTGGTCCAAAAACTGATCCTTGAGGGACTTCACTTGTAACTCTTTTCCACTCGGAAGTTTGTTCCTTAATAACTACACGCCACTTAGCCAAGCCGAGATCCAGTGGAATAGCTGGCCTCTAATGCCGTAAGCCTGAATCTTGTGAAGGAGTCTTTTGTGTGGTACTGTGTCAAAAGCTTTGGCAAGGTCTGTAAATATTATGTCAACATTGTGTCCACGGTAAGCTGCCTCCGTAAGAATATCACGGGATTTAATTAAATTTGTAAGACAACCTCTGTGATTTACAAATTCATGCTGAAATTTTGAAATTAGATTGTGTAGTGTACAGTTTTTCATAATTCTCTCTTTTATAATTCTCTCCATTACCTTACACGGTACAGAGGTAAGAGATAACGACCTATAGTTACAAGCGTTGAGTTTGTTTCCTTTTTTGATGATAGGAGTAACATTAATTTACGACAAAGATCTGGGGCATTTCCAGTTTGAAAGGATTGCTTGAAAATTAAAGAAAGAGGTATTGCAAAAGCTTTTGCGCAGTTTTTTAGAAAATTAGGATGTACTCCGTCAAGTCCCATCGATTTAGTGTCGTCGAGGCTGAATTTTGTACTGAAGCAGCTGTAAACAAACTTTCGTTGGTTTTGCAAGTTGATTTTGTTTTTTCTTCAAAATTGGTAAAAGTGTTGGGGGTGTTTCGACAAAAACTGAATGAAAATAATTGTTTATCGTTGAACTTATAAACTTAGAGTCTTTGGTGGTGTTACCATTGCTAGTTTCAAGCATACTAATGTGATTATGTACTTTAAGCTTGTTTTTTATGTGTGAGTACAGACGTTTTGGGAATTCCTTGAAACTGCTTACTAGTTGTTATTCGTAATGAAGGACAGCCGCAGTGACACCTTTTTTAACGTGTTTGCATGTAGCCTGATGTTCATTATGTAATTTTGCATGGGAATCTTTTCCTGCAGCAACGTATTTTGCCCAAGTTATACGTTTTAATTTTACTGCTTCCAATAATTTTGGTGTGACCCAAAGATCTCGCTTAATTTTAGAGTCGTAGTTGATGGAATGTGCAGTTTTACAGCTTCGTTGTATACCTCAATAAACCAACTCTACAGATCGTTTACAGAGAGATTGGTTGGTATATCTTTAGAAGTTATATGTAATGAAATTGCGTCAAAATTTACTTTACTCCAGATAAGCTGTCGGCGACTAGGAGATGTTAGTTTGTTCTTGTTGAAGTATACTGCAAAAAGATCGACTAAAAGACAGTGTCCCACTGGTATGTTCAAGCGAATTTCCATCGTTTATTGAGATTAGGCGATCAGGATTATTGGTGATGATGAGGTCAAGCGTGCTACTTGGAGTTGCAAGCATGTTATTGCGGTATGTTGGTAATGTTACTAGATAAGTTAAATAGCATACTTCAAGACACTCTTGGAATTTGATATCACTGGGACGTTGTTCAGTTACATAAGCAGGTTGTTTCTACACCACCACCAACATTGCATGATTCATATTATGGCTAAAATTAAAACCACCATACAAAAGCATTGTTGAACACTTTAATTTTGGCAATATCTGTTGCGCTGCTTTAATAGAGGCAAGAATTTGAATGAGCGTGTCATCGTTTTTATCTATTAGGCGATACATACAGCCTAGAAGTATTGATTCGTTTTCAAAATGTATTACGTGCGAGATTTATTCCACGAATGTCGACGTCAGTGTGACGCCGGTAACTTTGCTGTTAGCGAGTCCATCTATGATGTAGATTGTAACACCGCCCCTTCTACCATCATGGTCTGTGTTATGCAGCTGATAATCAGCAATTGTAGTGTCTGGCGTAGCACTGAACCAGGTTTCAGAAAAGAATATTACGTGTAGCCATTCTGATTTGTCAATAGAAGTAAGTCTTGCTGCAAGTTCATGGAGTTTTTGGCTGTTTAATAAGCATGGATTATTTGCCCAGAAGCGGAAGAAGTAACTTTAAACGTGGTGAAGTAGCTTGTGACTGCAGGTCTTGTAATGAGTTATTTGGCGAATGTTGTTTACGTTTTGCTTTTCTTTTTGGGATTGGGTTTATATTATGTGGTTGCAGTTTGCACGGTTGTGAGAAGAAGTTTGCGGTGCGGTGCAAGGGTGCTTGCTGGGGAGGCGAAGACATATTTATGTAGTTCATTTGATTTTTGAACATCAATGCTGCAGATTTCTCCGGTACGCTTGTGAATAACATTCCAAAATGGTTTGTCAAGTACATACGCAGCATATAGTTCGTCATTAATCTTTTTTATTTTACTTCTTAGCTTATAGCATGCCTCCTGTTGTGAACGAGTTCGATCTTCACGACAGAAAAATCCTTTTAATTCAGCAATATTATGGTGACTACATTTCTGAAACACTTCTGATCGAGATTCTTATGGATTGTGTTGTTTATCTTGCTAGATTTTATTCTGCTGACGTAGCCTTTTTTGACACCGTCAACTCCGTATGCATAAAAAAACTTGTTTGCAGCCATTATATCATCGTATTTATCTGATTTGGGTAGCCTTACGAATATGACATTATATGCCCGGTTTTGTCGATTTTCAGTTTCGGCCGTGACGATGTTGATTAGTCGATGGCGTTGTTGGACTTTCTCAGCTGATATATCCTTAAGTATGGTTGCAAATGATTTCAATTTGTTGGATAATGGTGCACTCTTTAGCTTTTTGTTAAACTCGTCTATCCGATTGTTTAATATACGTACAGATTCTTTATTTGTATTGTTCATTACCTCAATATTATCGTTATAGTTTTTTATCGCTCTTTGCTTAAAACATTATATTTCTTGTAAGAATCAGAGAAAGTCTTTATTTTTCTATCAAAAAGTTTTATGTGGAAATTTAAACTTTCTGCAATACTCGCTACTTTATTTTCAACCGGCTTGATTATTTTAGCGTTGTTGTGAGTATCCTTTTTAACTTTAGCCATTAGATCGTTAGTCGTTTTGGTATTTTCACTTATAATGCTTATCTAGTTTTTTTCTTGTTCTGTAAACATTAACTCCACTACTTTTTAAAAACCGTTTTGTGCATTTAAAAAGAACCGACATACAGAACTAAATAACTACAGAAAAGAGTTTACTCGTAACGCTATTATTTTTTCGAAGTTACTTTTGTCTCAGTCTACTGTGTATTCAAAAAAGAATCATGTAAGTACATTGTTTACATTATATTGTTTAAACGTTTATACAAGGGGTAAAACCTGCAGCTCGTAAGCCTCTTGTGATTCTTTCAATTTCAAGATGAAGCTCTTTAGCTGCATCTTGATATCGAACTATTACTATAATGACATGAACAAATATTAGTATAATCAGGGATGCGGAGTCCCAAAAAGACTCCAGTTTTATTTCTCTAATTTTTACTGGTCTCTAGTGTTCCAAAGCTCTGAAAATGTAGGTTGATTTATAATCTGCTAAATAAAAAAAATTCATGAAATTTAATGATTTGAAACATTTTGTTTTTAAGGCCGGTGTCCCAGAGTCCTAGCCGCCATTATACCTGAAGACTCCGGGTTCAAAAAGAGATTGTTTCTCTATTCTAAAAGTTTTAATTTTTTTACCAATAGTAATCCAAAAGCGTTTTTATATTATTAGATGGATGCCAAAAGCTAGGAAGAAGTAATCTTTTTGTGACATTTAAATCCGGAGTCCTTTTTGGGACTCCGCATCCCTGAATATAATATTAAAAGGAAGATGTTGATAGCTCTTTAAAACCTGAAAAAACTTTGTATATTTTAGCTTTTGGCTGTTCCGTCTCAAAAGGTGGCCGACCTCTGGTTTATACAATTTGTCAAATGCTACTTTTGTTATTCGAGACTCTAATAAAAATAATCGGCTTTCACTGTAAATTTGTATAAGGTTTAATGTTAAAGTCAGGAGAATTTTATTAATTTGAAAAACAATTATAATTTAAACGTGTAAACATTTTTGTGAACCCTAATCTTTTTTTTCTTAAGAACTTGTCAAGTCTTTGTATTTTTAAATTGGAATTATGTTTACAAATTTAAAGTTTAAATTTTTTTTCTATACATTTTACTTTAAATCACTTTTTGTTCACAGCAAGCATTTGTAATTTTAAATTTATATATTTATTTAAAAATATGTTCACAAATTAAAATTTGAATAAATATTTTTTTTAAACATTTTACTTTGAACCACTTTTTTGTTTCAGTTGTAAACAAGTCAGTTTAAAACATATTTTTTTTCTATCCTTATTTTCTATATGGGGGGGGGGGGGGAAGTTATCGAATGTTGACGTAATTTTATAGGGGCTTACTGAAACCTTGACAAGGTGTTGACAAGGGTGAGGAGAAGGTTAAAATTGCCAAAAAATTGTTGACGTAATTAATTGACAGTCCCTAAGTCACTACTTTTTTTTTGACGTAATAGTTTAACTTTACATGTTTACGACTTTTATCCTTAGGTTCTTAGTATAGAACCTTTAAATTATGGCCAGTTTTTGGAATCTGCGCGTTAAGACCCAAAGTAGGTTTACTTGTTAAATTTTTAATTATACGGTATCCTACACATGCGTAAAGCTTAAAATAGTATTCTTTTATTACAAGACAACATGAGTAACTCTAAACCATTGGTCGTTGTATGTATACTTACTGCGCTTATGCCTATTTAAGTCATTCGATGTATATACACTCCGCTGCATCTACCCTATATATCCCTAGTTGTCTACTCCCTATGAATCCGAATCAGCAGTTGTAAAAGGGTAGGCAGTATTTGTTGTGAAATCTGTTCATACAAATATGTAAACAAAATGGTGTCATTTTTTAGTTACTTCTAATGATGGACAATCTTAAATAGGGTTATGCCATTTTTAATTTTTTTTTAACAGGAAATATTTTTTTTTTGGGGCTGTTTGTAGCTTATCGTATAGCATCGAGCTCCGCTTCGGTCATCGACTCTAGCTTTTAGTCTTGCTCCAACAACATCTTTTAATATTGCAGTTTGCTTCAAACGTTTATAAGCAGTTTTTTTAGTTATAGGAATCCGTTTAGAGTTAGTAATTACGAAACAGATTAAGAAAATGAATGCATTAGAATGACAATAGTGGATTTAATAAAATTTATAAATATATACCTAACTTATATATTCTAAAGTTGTATAATTAAATCATATCTTATACTCATACGCCTGTATGATTGTATTAAGTAATCATTAGATTCATTACATGGAATTATATAATCAATTGTGGCTCGATTTGATTGAACATTTCTTTTTTTCTTTACTATTTACAGAAATAGTAAAGAAAAAAAGCTGTAATTATAAATTTACAGCTTGTTTGTACAAATAATATTGTTTTTATAAAAATTACTACTTTAACGTTTTTCTATATTTTACCTCATCTGAAGCCATAAGATTTAATTGTAAGGTTCCACCTCTAATGGTCCTGAATATACGATCCATCATTTAACGAGGACCTACCATGAGAAAGGCCATCCACTTTTTTCAGTGCCCTAAAATTTTCTCGGCAGACCTGCTGCATACCTCATAACATTATGTTATGAAGTATGCAGCAGGTCTGTCGAGAGAAATTTCGGTCAAAAATTTCTCTCGACAGAAGAAAGTGGATAGGCTTCAGTGGATAGGAGGAAACGTTTTAACTTAATTAAACTTTTTTGGTAATGTGTTTACTTTTTTTTTGTTTGTTTTGTTTTTGCAATTGATTTTCAAAAATACATGCATACTGAGCCGTTCGTAGTGCCGTATAACATGCATACAGGGCCGTTCCAAGTTGAATAGGGTTCTGCGATAATTAAAGTGTAAATGTGATTGTACAGACTTTTTTCCCCCGCTTGGGGAACTGTCTAGCCCCCAAACACGCGGCTATACCCGTGTGGCTGAGGATCTTCAACCCAGCAGAAATCCTTGTATACTCTAGCTCCCAATGGGTAATTTTTAAGAAAACCCCCTATATTTACAGCCCCAGTCCTAAAATTAAGGTACCCGGCCCTGAATTACTTTATTAAACTTTATTAAAAATTTAAATTGCAATCATTTCAAATATTTTATTCACATATTTTGACTAAATCGAATTTTAGGCGACTTAGTCGGTTTCAAATATGTGTTAGTCGACTTTGATCGACTTTAGAAAATTTATTAGTCATTTTTATATACTCATTTTTATGTACAAAATTGATAAAAAAATGACGCCTTCCATATTTAATACCCTTTTTAATAAAATAAATCATTTTTACCCTACCAAATTTTCAAATCTGAACTACAAACAATCCAAAACATATTACATGGCCACAAAATTCTCAATTACAAATAGAGGGCCCAAATTATGGAATACAAAAATTAATAACGGTATAAAAAATATTATTTTCCTTAACCAATTTAAAATAAAACTTAAGCAAAAATTTCTTAATATTGACAATGAAATAAGTTATTTCTAAATATCAAATATAGTATTATATGTTATATTTATTATTAACTGACTGGTTTGCTTTTTCAGTTCTTCAATCTATAGTTCTTAACTATATTTAACTATAAATAGTTTTAAGTTTATGTTTTAAAACTAAATTAAATAAAAAATTTACTTACTATTTACTCAATACATTTTCTTTTGGTCGTCTCGAGGTTTTTATATTTCGCTTTTCTTTCTCTTTTTTTTTATTTTTTTTTTTATTTTTTATTTTAAAACTTGGTTTTTGAACTTTTTTTTTTTAATTTTTTTTTTATTTTTTATTTTAAAACTTTGTATTTTGCTATTTGTTTCTTTCTTTTTGTTATTGTTTATTTAAATTACAATTTAAAGGTTTTTATTTAAAAAAGCATAAATATATGTATGAGTGTATAAATGTTTGTGTATATATATGTATGTGTGTGTGTGTGTGTGTGTGTGTGTGTGTGTGTGTGTGTGTTTATGTATATAGGTATGTATATAGGTATGTATATATGTATGTTTGTTTGTATAATGTGTGTGTATATGTATATGTGTGTGTGCGTGCGTGTGTATATGTGTAAAACATGTATGTATATGTATTAAAACATTATATAATGAAATGTAAAACACGGTTTTAACTACGGGGCTTAGTAATAAGACTACTGTTGTCTTCTTTTTGCTCCTGCCATGTAAATTCAATTTATACGATTCATTATTGTAACAATGTTTAAACGGCAAATATATATATATATATATATATATATATATATATATATATATATATATATATATATATATATATATATATATATATATATATATATATATATATATATATATATATATATATATATATATATATATATATATAAAATAGTCGTCAGTCGAACTTTTCAATAGTCCTATTAACACTAGTTTTTCTCAAACAAATTGAGGCGCACGTCTCAAGCGCATTGAAGCTTACACCTCGCCTCACATATAGGGAAACCGCCTCAATACGCCTCACGCTTTTTTAAACCTTCCAGGCATGGTTTAAATAGTCTCATTAATTCAAAATAACCTAAGAACATAAATCGATTTATAATTTAACGGCGCCGACTACGATAAACATTCAAAACATTCAAAATGGCCCATAACACGTCTGATCCCAGTTCGCAGCAAAGGTTTAAAATTGGCTTATTATTTATCTTTATCATAAAATACTTTATTATAATAATATATTTATTTATTAATAATAGAATATTTATATCAATAATTATTATGTTATGATATGTCTTATTAAAATGAATGTTGGTATAAATAATAAAGGAAAATGATATATAACTATTATACTTTCGGACAACAACCCCACAAACAAAAAGCTAAAAAAACAAAAAAAAATGTTCTGTAATAGTAAAATGTGTATGTTAACATTGTTGATTATCCAGTTTTATGGTGGCAAATATGTCCGTTTGTGAAAAATTATAATTTATTTTTATTTCCAGTGAATGTAGCTTATTAATTAGTAAATTACATTTTTACAATAACAATTAGTATGACTTTTTATGTTCCACGTGTTACCTATTGATGCTAGATATTTTTTGAGCTTATGAAGATAGAATTTGTGATTTTTTGCATTGAATATCTTTATAAATAATCCTATTATCACAACTATTAGCACCTTAAAATGTACTTCACACTAATTTTTATATATAAATTGTTACCGTAAGTGGAACCATCATTTTTGGCGCATAAAAAGCAAATTTCTTTTTTTAATGAGTTTTTTTGATGTTGTTTGTGCTCTTCAAAGGTAAAATTGAATTGCATAGCATGATCTCATGAATGGTTCACTCAAAATTAAAGTTAGGAGTAAATTGTGATTCATGATGAATCGCAATTTACTCATAGCTTTAATTTTGTTTTCGTTTCATTAGCCTTGCATACTTAACAAATCCAATTTTTATTTTCTATGGATCAATTGTTTTGATTTAAAGTTCTATTTGATATAGGAACTTTTAGTGGTTCTTAATTTCAAAATCAACATTGTTACCATAATCCAAAGAATATAATGTGACTCCAGACAATTTTTGAAGAAAATAGTAAACTGTTTCGTTAAAAACAATACAAAATGGAAATTATTTTGTGGAGTGTACCACAAAAAACAGTTTAAAAATCAAAAAATCAAAATCAGGAAATGGGGTGACCCCTGACACTATAAGTTTGAGATTTAAAAAGTTGAAATTTCAACATCAAAAGTTTTAAAATGAATGTATAAATATGTAAAAAAGCTGCTTAATTAAAATTTTTTAATTTTTGATTAAGCAATTAGTTTTTCATTTCTAATAACAAAACAAAAAACAACAACTATTGACACACTATTTCAGATATACATATACAGGGGTGGGACCGCAAAATGTGAACGTTTTTGTTTTATTATAACTATTTTCTCGTTAGATGTAGTTGTACTCTCTCACTCATCAGAAAGTGTCTAAAGAGTTGTTAAATATGAACTATTTTAAATAAGAATGTCCAACCATTGGACATTCTTATTTAAAATAGTTCATATTTAACAGAAAATTAATTATTACAATCAGAAAAGTGTTCACATTTTGCGGTCCCACCCCTGTAATTAATGATACAACTAAAATGATTAATTATGAAGAATCATATACTAATCTTACTTATTTTGTTTAAATTATTGACTACTGTAAAAGTAAATTATATGCAAATCATTGTCTTTTAAAAAAATTCAAAAAAATTAATAGTTTTGGGCATACAATGCAATCAGTCAACATGGCATTTTCCAAACACTTTGAATGATACCAACAACCACAACGTTCACAACCAGTTTGAATTGATACCAACAACACTTTGAATGGTACCAACAACCACAACGTTCAATTAAAACCTCCTCTACTTCACTGATTTCATCGTTTTTGTCATTATCTTCTTTTCCACAGATAAAACAAAGATCAGTTTCAATATCTTCAATGACATTCAAAACTGCCCCAGATGCAATGTTCAACTTATTGCCCCTGAGTTTTTTTGTTTCACATGCACCAGGATGAGACAATGGCAAAGTTGTAACCGAATCATTTAAAATGGATGCTGCTGATGCACTCGGTTCTTTGTATTCAGGAAATCTTTTTAAAACCTTTATACTGTTTATTGGATAAAGCAAGTACTAAAGCCAGAAACCAAATTCTGACACCTGTGTCTTGCAACTTAAGTGATAAACTTTTTAATAGAGCTGGAAAATGTTCTTTGGGAAATCATCCAGTTTTTCTGCTTTGTTTTCTCCACTTATATAGTACATGTTTCCAACAACGTTTTATTGGACCAAAGACATCTAATGGCTGCATTAAATGTGTGGCATTTAGTGGCAGCATAGCAAAGTAAACATTATGCTCCTTAGCAAGTTTAACAACGTCTGGATTAAAATGAGAGGCCAAGTTATCTCCTAAAAGAAGCTTGGGTCTATTTAAGTGATGAACGTTCAGCAAGAAGCATTTTGAAACCACTTGGCAAATGTCTCCATATCAAACCAACCTGATTTTGTGCAACTGTATATTGTTCCCTGTGGCCCTCCTGTTACCCAACCTTTATAAATGTCCGATGCTTTATAAACTACCATAGGTGTTTGTAGTACTCCTGAAGCAAAGCCACACTACATAAGAGATATAGAAGTTTTACTATGTTCTTGAACGTTTTCCACACGTCGTCTTCTTCGAACTAAAACAAACTTTTTTCCATGATCATCTGAAAGGTTTGTCTCATCGGAGTTAAAAATTTTAACTCCGATGAGACATGGATTAAATGGATTAAATATGTCTCAATACTCAAATGATTTTTTCATGACTGGAGCAGTTATTTGACACAGCAGTTCCTGTGTGGCTCACTCTGTTTATGCAGTGATGATTTTTTACCTTTAAATTGGAAATAGTTATAAAATTTGTAATTGATATTAAAGTGCTAAAAATTCACTCATTCCATGCCAACTGCAACATTACCATAATTCTTTATTGCTTTTTTTTGCAGGTTAGTGTTCTAATTAATTGTTTGGTTGCTTAAATGCAATTACTCGTTAGATGTTCAAATAAACTTACTTTACCCTTTAATTTGAGGATAGAATAAACAAAAAGTTTGGGTCATTTATAAAAGGTTGACAGTCCAGATTGTTATTAAAAGTTGAAGGTAAAGTAAATAATTTTTTCAGATTATTTATGGGCAGCTAGTTTTTGAAGTTTTGTCTTGTGAAGTGTTTTTTTTTTTTTTTTTAAAGCATTGTCAAAATATTTACTTTCTCTTAGCCATGTGTTTAGTTCTGCTAAATGTTGTTATTTTCTTTTTCATCAGGTGGGAAAACAACTACTCTTATAGTGAGATTTTAAGGAATGTTCTTGTTTTTATACGATATGAATGTTGACTGAAATTTAAATATGTCGCGAGTAAAGGTTACTTAATAACATATGTCTGTTTTTATTTATTGTTGTTCATAACAATAATTTGTTTAAGATATTAATGGCAGTTTTGTTTAATAGTTGTGCTATCATTTATAACATTTTTACCAAGGCTATACTATAAAACTGATTAAATTATGTACTTTAGTTAATATATTTTTAAGCTCAAATATATATAAATATTTTGGCTTGATTATAAACCCATCATCAATATATATTTAATTTTCAAAAATGCTGATTTTTTGGTTGTCAATAACTTTGAAAAGATAATAAATTAAAACTTATGTAACTTATTTCTCAGTAATTAGAGACCAAAGTTTTAATATATCTTTTTCCAATTTTTTTTTTTTTTTATTCACTTAATAACTTTACTTAGTTACTTTTTTTTTATTTACTTAGTACTTAGGTATCTTAGAAGTTTCTTCTAAAATTCAAATTTTGAGACATACGTAATCTGGAGCAAAATTTGTCTCTATTGCCAATAGTTTGTTCCAATAGTTTGGTAAAACATTTTGTCAATAAATGAAATTTTTATTTAAATTAAAAGTGTTGATTCCAAATCAAATTCATCCTCAAATACTTTATATATTAAATCTTAATGTTTTACTACCCATGTATATATATATATATATATATATATATATATATATATATATATATATATATATATATATATATATATATATATATATATATATATATATATATATATTTATTAGGGCCCTGAAAAGTTTCAAAATTTCGAATCAAATTGAATCAATAAAGTGATTCAAGATTCGATTCAAAAGATCTCTATATATTCGAATCAAGGTTTTTTTTAATAAATTTTAAAAAATTATGGAACCCTAACCATTTTTATATGTTTTTTTGTTGTTGTTTTTTTTACGCAGTTCTAAAACAGGTTGCTATAAGTAAACAGCGTTTCTTATTGGTTGTTTTTTAGTGGTTTGTCTTCTAGTGTAGTGTAGCGCTAAAATTAATTAAAGGTTGGAAGGAGATCATTAGCTCTCTTGCACGGAGGTTGTCGTTGAATATAAAGCGCCTTATTACTTTAAAAGTCCTAGTGCAAAAAAAACCCAATAACCTCCTACTTCTTTTTATAAGGAAAAATTACCATTACACTTTATGGATGACCCATAGATTAAAAAATCACCCCTAAATTGTAATGTAAAAGTTGTGGCAATTATTATTTTCAACGACTTTTAAACTCCACCATGCTATTTTTTAAAAATTACAATTGTTATTTTGATTTTTGTACATATATTTCACAAACTTTTGATTTTGTACATTTATTTCAATGCAATTGAATTTAAGAAACATTCTTTTATAAGTTGATGTTGTAAAAAAAAACGAATCAAAAAACATCTGTTGCACGTTTATTATTTGGAAAACAATTATTTTAGAAAGCGTTTTTTTTTTTTTTAATTCATTTTTAATTTCGCAAACTCTTTAAAATTACCTATATTTCTTATTTATGCAATGGCAGGAATTATTAAGTCGTACTTTGAAGTAAAAGATCAGTTTTATTTATGTAAAACGTGCAAAGCCACTTTACGTGTACAAAGCTCTGGCACAACATCACATCTCTGGAGTCACTTGGAAAAAAAGCACAAGACACTTCATTCTCAAGCTGAAACAGATCGAGCAAAAAAAACGCATATTGTTGAAACCAGATGTTTCAGAAAGCATTTGTTTAAAAAAATCTTAGAATAGCGTTATGTCAGATTTTCTTAACAAACCCATCTCGATAGAACACAAGAAAATATTTGACCAAGCTGTATTGGAATTTATTGTTGCAGATGGACGTTCTTTTAAGACTTCGGCTGGTAAGGGTTTTATAAAATTGTGTTAAACTCTTAGTAATAAAAATTATAAACCTCCCCATCCATCTACTCTTTCATGTAAGATAAATGACTTAAAAACAGTGTTGAAAAATAAATTTAAAACAGTAATACTTGCGGAAATGTCAGGTTGTAAATGTTCCATTACTTTTGATCATTGGAAAGCTACAAATAATAGCAACTATTTAGTTTTAACGGTACATTGTATAACTCTAACAGAATGGAAGCTAAAATCGCGTTGTTTAGCTGTGGTAAATCTTGAAGATATTAATGCAGATCATACTTCTTAAAAAACAAGAGGTTATTACTAATCAACTGCAATATTCAAATATTGAAATAGAACAGGTTCTATGTGCAACCACAGACACAACAAACGCAATGCCTGCCACTGCTACTCTTTTAGGAATTACATGGTAGTCATGTGGTGCACATGTTCTTCAACTATGCATCAAGAGTGCTTTGAATGTTCAACAGCAAGTGAAAAACCTTATTAGTTTGGTACGCAAAATTGCAGGATTTTTCAACAGTTTTTCTATAGGTCTAAAATGTTTAAAGAAACATCAACTTAAACAAGGACTTCGCGAATCCTGTTCACCACTTGATATTGTAACCAGGTTTAACAGTACATTTAAACATATGAATTGGTCATGTGAAAATTGTACGGCAATAACAATGGCACTTACGGAATGCGCTTTAAGTGGTACGTGCGCAAAATCTCCTCCTTAACCTCTATCGGAAGGGATGAAAGATATTCAAAAAAAGTCCATTTTATTTTTAAAACCAATATCGGATGCAACAACGCTACTAAGTACTGATACCATTGTCGTTATTAGTTTTTTAGGTTATTTGGTTAAACCTTGCATTTATACTTTAAAAAATCAATTAGATTCGTTAAGTTGTAGCTTTATGAGCAGCTTTAAAAAAGGAGTTGCTTTTGCAACTACATGCACGTTTTAATTTAGTAAATGTTGCGCTACTTACCTCAATATATTTAGACCCAAGGTTTAAAGCCGTAATGCACACTGAAAACGAGCTTTTAATTGTAAAAAACCATCTAATTGAAATGTCAGTTGATTTTAAGCTATGCGAAATCACTCCTTGCTTAAATTCTATAAATAACAACAATTTTGAAAAACTACCAAAAAATTTACTTGCTGTATTTAATTAAGTTAAAGAAAAAGAATCTGAAAAACAGCAAAATTCTACAAAAAAAAGCATTGAAGGTTGAATAGTTACGGAAATGGGTTTGCAAACCATAAACAGTGATAATTGCCCTCTAGAATACTGGGAAAAAAACAAGAACATTTTCCCTGTTCTTGCGCAGGTGGCTCGATCTGTATTAGCTGTACAAGCAACAAGTTGTTCTTCTGAAAGAGTCAACTCAATTGGTGGTCATGTAATAAGTTATTCATGTCATTCCCTATCTAATAAAAATGTGGAAATATTAATTTAGGCGCAAAAAAATAAAGATATTATATTTTAACCTTTTTCTTTTTTATTTTATCAAAAAATTATGTTTTATTTTGTTTTTATTTTACCAGGAAACGATGTTTTATTTCTTTTTTGTTTTTAATGTGAAATGGAATGCAATGTAAATGTTGAGTGCCTTTAAATAGCTTAGTTTTAAAAAAGTTGCTTATGTTTTGGAGGACCACGTTTTTGCGTTAAAATACCAATACAAAGCAAATTTATTTATTTTCTAGTAGTCTTATTATGTTAAAAACTTTTTTCTTATATGTAGCATTAACCATTTTTTTCATTTAAAGCATAAATAAAAAAATAAAATTGCTGTAATAAGTAATCAAAGTAGAAAATTTTTTTAATTTTATTTGGTTGCTAATCTTTTTGAGGACAGTATGTGTATTTATATTCATATATCAAGCCTTCCCAGGAAAGGTGTCCAGTACGACTAGTACGACTACAAAAACGTTTTTCAAGTTAGAGAACGTGATCACGACTGTTTGCGCAAGTTATATGCGTTACTGAAAAATTGTTTTAAATTTAATAACTACATAAGAAATTAAAGTTAACTTAAATAGAAAACAATAATAATAGTTTGAATAATTTGTGTTGTTTTTATTTTTGTTTTTTCTTAGTGGTTATTATTATTGGGAACAAAATTCATTAAGTCAAAGCAAAAAAAAAAACGGTTTTAAAAAGGATGACTTTCCCATATTTTATGTGTTTTTTCTTTTAAAGAGGAAAGAGAAAATATGTATCGTCATCTGTTTGTAAAATACAGGGGTGGGACCGCAAAATGTGAACACTTTTCTGATTGTAATAATTAATTTTCTGTTAAATATGAACTATTTTAAATAAGAATGTCCAATGGTTGGACATTCTTATTTAAAATAGTTCATATTTAACAACTCTTTAGACACTTTCTGATGAGTGAGAGAGTACAACTACATCTAACGAGAAAATAGTTATAATAAAACAAAAACGTTCACATTTTGCGGTCCCACCCCTGTATATTTGTATAATTATAATATAACAAGGTAATATCAAGAGTTAAATTATACGATCGCGGTTTGCTAACTCTGGTAAAAGATTAGGTCTTTAAAATTTTAGTTCATGCAAAGCTGTGTACTTTGTTTATAAGGAGCAAATTATTAAAAGTTTGCTGCAAGAAAGTTACAAAAAACAAAACAAAAACAATAAACTTACGACTACAAAAGTAATAACACTTTAGTCACTAACTGCATTATAAAAGTAATAAAACTATAATAGTGTTATTACATTTATAAAGCACTTATTACTTTTAAAGTTCATTCTTTGTTCAAACAACATTATTAATTCCAAACATTTTTTAAAGTAGAAAACCACCTAGGAAAAATAAGGCGAATATTCAAATATTATTAAAAATTTCAGGAACTTTCACATATCACTTAAACAATGTTATAATAAAGCACTTTATAAAAAGTATAGCATTATGAAAAACGTTACGTAGAAACGTGCGTTCATGGAGTTCATCAATATGAAAGTTCCTTCATGGAACTTTCATATTGATGAACTAAGCAAGAAATCTCGAGCTAACAGTATGCTTTCAATAATTCTTCATTATGTTGATAAAGTTACACTTAGGAGTATTTACTATGCATTATTCTCATCTCATCTTAGCTATTGTTGTCAAGTTTGGGGTCAAGTTGAAAAAAAAAACTCATGCAATAATAAGTTGCTATCGTCTCAACGTTAATTCATTAGATTAATAAACTTCCAACCAATTAAATCAGATACATCGAAGTCCTTCAAAAAACTTTTCATTCCAACATTTCTAGCGCTAGTAAAGTATGCTAATCTTCCTTTTGTTTTTGAGTCCTTAAATAAAAATATACCATCTCCTATCACAAACTTGTTCACAGAAAGTAGACTATTACATTCCTACTTGACTAAAAACATACACAATGGAAAACTAAATGTACCATTCTTTAAAACCCAGAACTATGGTAAACAGTCTATTGTTTATCAGTGCGTCTGTGAATGGAACAGGAGCCTTGCATGCATTTTGAATGATTCCAATAAAATATATCCTAAAATACCTTTACTCCATCTTAAACAATATCAATTTTAAAATATTCTGAAAAACTTTTTATTCTAACTTTTTGGCATTATTATCCTTATAATTTAAATATTATTTGAATTTTCTTTTCGTAATTACTACAATTATCATCAGCACTTTTTTTTTCTTTTTTTTTATTAATTAAACTTGTAAATTGATTTCTACATGTTTGTTTTGATGGATATTTTATGTGCTTTGGTTTGTGTGTTTACGGTCCATGTGTTTCAGTATGTGGTTTTGCTTATTATTACTTGTATTATATTAAAAATTGGTGTCACTCCTTTGATCAGATTTCTGTATTAGTGATACCATCCTAATAAATCATTAACTTATTATTATATTAATATTAGTTATTATTATTATTTTTTTCATTGTAATTATTGTAAACATACTTATTATTACTATTACTATAATTTGTATAATTATTTTTTTTATCTTATGTTATTATTATATATTTTGGCTATTATTACTATTACTATTACTATTATTATTATTATCAAAACTATTGTAAAATGATTTACGGAAAATAAATAGCTTGTTGTTGTTGTTGTTGTTTAATAAAATGATATTTGTTAGTCATTAGCTTTTAAATTAAAGTTTATATGACCTGTTAAAGATAAAAAAAAAATTTCAATTTGTAAATTTTAAAACAAAAATTAAAAATATAAGTTGCTACACATAAATTGTCAACTGTTTTATGAATTAAAACTATATGCACTATTATTTTTTTATATATTGATAAATTTTTTCAAAAAATAGAACTTCGCTACAAGCTTTTTGCTTGTAAGTAAGAAATTTTATTTAACTTTAAAGTTGATTTTTTTTTTTTTTGCATGTTTTTTGAGTGTAAATTTTTACTTTCTTTGGTTGGGGTCATGTCCCACTTTTGTCAAAAAAAAAAAAAAAAATTTTAAATAATTTTGAAAATATTGTCTTAAACAAATTTATTTTGTTTATATTTATTCCATTCGGTTTTTGATCATTCTGTATTCAATGATCTTTCTTAAAATATTTCAAGTACATATGTTTATAAGATTTGCAAGTATATGGATTAAACACAGTCATCCATCTAAAATAATGATTTTAACAGAATTTTACATTGTATAATTTAAAACTTTTTGAATAAAAAAAAAACCCAGATCTAACAACATTGATCTGTCAGAGAACAACAATTGAAAAATACAAGTTAATGTTGTTAGAGGCAATAAACAATTTAACAGTTCATTCCTATATTGCAAAATGTCAATCAAGATACCTAAGGCAACAAAAGAAAAATTTGGAAAAAGACTGCTTATCATCTTTTTTCTTTCTTTCTTTTTTTTTTTTTTTTTTTTTTTCAAACAACTTCGCTTCCACCAAGGCTGCAAGCAACCACTAATTAGTGTTGGAAGTTACTGGAAGAGAAAAGATAAACATTACAGAGCAAGATAACAATTGGCAGACGACTTAAACAATTGCAAATTATATGAATCAGGAAAGCAAGATGAAGGTAGCGAATTCCAAAGAACTTTTGTTCGAGGAAAAAAACTAGAGGAATAAGAGTTTTTGGAGCACTTAGGAACAGTCACAGAAAAAGGATGAGACTTAATTGAATGATGAGTAACACGAGAATGAATTTTAGTAGATGGCACAAGAGGTGCTAGCTCTTTAGAGCAGTGCCCATTATAATATTTGTAGAAAAGAAAAAGAGAGGCAACATTACGACGATGTGATAATGGTTGGAGTTTGGCTGCAAGAGCAGGTCCAACTATGTTTACAATGTGTTTTTGCACCTTCTCTCAAAGAGAAAGGGTATCATTAGAAGATTCGCCCCAAATATGGCAACAGTATTCCATACAAGGCCGGATTTGAGATTTATAGAGATAGAGAATAGAATCTAGAGTAAGTGTCAAGCTTGGTAAAGAGATGCAACTTTAGCAGATGCTAATTTTGCAACGGATTTGATATATGGTTTCCAAGAAAAATCAGAAGTAAGAGTTAATCCTAAAAGATGAAGGGTAGATGACTCATTGAGTACATTACTGTTCATAAATATAGAAAGGTCTAAATTATTGCGATAATGATTGGCTGAAAAAAATTGAGTTATATTATAATTAAAGTTCACCAGCCACTGTGAGCCTCGTGCTGTAAAAGAAGTGAGATCCTTTTCAAGCTCAAATGCCCCCTCCAAGCAATCAGAGAGAGTTGGCTTCTTATGATGACAAGAATTAATGGTAGTATCATCAGCGAACAATGCCACCATAGATGTGAGATTATCTGGAAGATCGTTAATGTAAATTAAAAAAAGTATAGGGCCAAGGATTGAGGAATTCCTGAGGTTACACAATAAGAAAAAGAGTGCTGTCCATCAAGGACAACTTTTGTAGAAAACTACATGTTTGTGATTCAAGATAAAATTCAAAGAGACCATTGGTACCAAACTCCATGCATGTTAAACCCCATTGGCTTATATTTATTGAACAAAATTGACCAGCTTAAAGGAAAATTGTTTTGCTTTATGTCAGAATATAATGAGCATGACATTAGTTTTGTGTATTTAAGACACAAATAGTTCATTATTTAAAATAAAATAAATCTAATATTTCAAAGATTTTTTATTTATGCTGCACAGTATAAAGACTATATCAGTCTCCATAAAAATGATTTTGATATTGATGCAGAGTGGATATTTTTCCTACAAGTCATGATAAGTTACCATGTGATGGTATTTGTGGAACTGTAAAACACTTAACTGCAACTGCAAGTTTACAAAGACCGATAAATGACCAGATATTGAATGTAATAAAATCCTTGATTGCTGTGCAAAAAATATTTAAGGGTTTATTTTTTTTTTAAGTTAAAAAAGAAAGACTTTCAGAATTGCAAAACACTTTGACAAAACATTTATAGCTAAGTAAAACAATTCCTGGAACTAGGAGCTATCATCATTTTAACTCAGAATCTATAGATACTATTAGTTTTAAACGAACAAGTGAAGATTTTAATATAGCATGTTTTCTTATTCTGATAGTATTTAACCTAATCAGCAAAATAACATCAACACATTGAAAATTAACATTAATGCATTGAAATTTGGTGAATTAGTTCTGTGTAAATATGATACATTTGATTGGATTGGTATGAGCAAGATGTTATGGTAATATTTATGCACCCCCACAGTCCTTTTAACTAACTTTTCTGACTATATAGAGTCAGAAAATAAAGTTCTGATTGCCTACATCATTTGTTCCATTGAAACACCTGTGACTGAACATATGTATACTTTGACCGTTGACGCGCCTAAGAAAATCTTAACACAATCTTGAGACTTGATATTTTTGTATTTTATTTTGTAAGTAATTAAATAAAACAGATAAGTACAAAAAAAAATTTTGAAAACGATATCATCTTTACTATATTGGAAGGTAGTAAAAAATATATCACAAGATCACACTACAAAAAAAGTAAGGATCATTTCCTCCTAATATCTTAAGGCCCTGAAAACAATTTTAACATGCACATTCATTGGTATACATTCTTACCGTATCTAGTATTTCCAAAATACTCAGAGCCCCAGTCTGGAAGTTAGTGGAAAGCCAATTGCAATATTCTGCTACAAAAAAGAGGGACCCCGTTATCCATATATAGAAATCCATATACTTGCGGATCAAAATTTTTACAAGTTTTGAAAAATCAATGTATAGAGAATAATGTGTAATAATTTTTTTTTGATATTTTTAGGCCTCATGGGTTTCTTAAGCTTTAAAAACAGCTATATAAAAAATTGCCTAAACTTATTTAAATTGATAATTACAGGTACTTAGTAATAATTTTTTACATTTCTGATCATTCTACTAGATTTGTCACCCCCAAAAAAAGCCAGTTACAAATTTTAAGTAAAAAAAACAAATTTTTTTAAAGTTATGTGACTTAAAACCTCTAAATAAATGCTGCAATTCTAAGGGGACAAGAGGGGCCTGGCCAGTATCTGTTCAAGGTAAAATTATCATAATTCAGGATCTTCTAGCCAGAGGTAGTGATTTCGTTGGTTATCCGTTTCTAAAACCGGATAACAGCTCACATCAATTTGCGGTTAACCCACTATTTGGTAAATTAGTGACGCTCTCTGAATACAGGATCTTCTAAATTTCAACGAACGTAGCGTTTTAAACTAATTTTTTAAAAATTAATGTTAAAGTGTACATTTTCAAGACAGTGAATACAGTCCTATATTATATATTTATAACAAAACATGGAAAAAGATATATATATTTTTTATATTATAATATAATATACCTTTTTAATTATATAATTAAAAAAGGTAGGAATAATGTACAAGTATAATTTAAATGTTTTAATATCAGCGGATGTTTTAAAATCATTCTCTCATATAAAAACATTTGATTTGGAAAAAAGAGATGTTATGAAGTAAATTTTTTTAGCGTGTATTTTAAAAACTTATTGTTATGCAGACATAGATGGAAACTTGAAGATAAACTTGAATGTTCTCAAAACAACTTGTTGCGTAAAGATAATATAAAGAACATTTGCTAGCACTAAAATACCGCCAAATCTACGAATAAACAAATTCGCTGAATTTGTTTATTCGTAGAAAATAGATATTTGATATTTGAACAAAATCCGGTTAACCGCAAAACCGGATAACCGGCGAAATCACTAGCCAGAGGGTAAAATTTTTAAAGAATTCTTGTTTTACCAAGCACTCTCAACTTTATGAATATCAGCAAAATCTGAGACATGACCAAGGTCATTTGACATGGAATTACCCTAATATGACATCTACCACCTGCCTGATATTAAAGTACTGCCTAATAATAGACCTACCAGTCTAATATTAGACTTCTGATCCTTATATTTTTTGTTTTTAAAGCTTTGCTATTAAAAGTAGCAACTGATTTGATTAAAAATCAACACTGCAGTGTAAAAATTGTTTTTAAAAAATTGACTGTGAGTGAACACTACTAATTTTTGTTAAATATTTGTAAGGATATGTCAGTGCAGTAGGATGCCATAACAGACCCAAGAAAAAAATTTTGATGAAACTCTTTCCAAGAAATAAAAAACAGTAAGCTATTTGGAATTCTAAGTTAAATGATTTAGTTGTATACTGACAAACACAAGCTTTTTATGTGAAATAAGCATAAAAAATACAACTTTATGAATTTATTCTACAAATGATTTATTGAAAAATCCTAGAGTTTACATAATTGTTCATTGATTATTTAGGTACCCTTAGATGCTGATCATTGGGGGAAAAAATAAAGATGGCAGATTAAACTTAATGTAATTCCAACAATCTTTAACCATGCTACACCAAAACTAAAATAAAAAATAAAATAAGAGTTTTCCAATACCAAATGTAAATGACAATATCTATTATTAAAATGACAAATAATAAGACAAAAGTTTACTTTGACAAGATTTGAATGAAAAATTGAAAAAAATGAGAAAAAAAAGTCTTTATTCAAAAACAAAAACAAAAACACATTAGCAAGACAAGAATAAATGTTATGACACATTAGCAAGACAAGAATAAATGTTATGACACATTAGCAAGACAAGAATAAATGTTATGACACATTAGCAAGACAAGAATAAATGTTATGACACATTAGCAAGACAAGAATAAATGTTATGACACATTAGCAAGACAAGAATAAATGTTATGACACATTAGCAAGACAAGAATAAATGTTATGACACATTAGCAAGACAAGAATAAATGTTATGACACATTAGCAAGACAAGAATAAATGTTATTCAAAAATCATAAAAAGAGAATTAAACTTTTACTTAATGCTTGAGAAGATTAATTGTTATTTTTAAATAGAAAAATGATTAATTGTTATTTTTAAATAGAAAAATGATTAAATGTTATTTTTAAATAGAAAAATGATTAATTGTTATTTTTAAATAGAAAAATGATTAAATGTTATTTTTAAATAGAAAAATGATTAAATGTTATTTTTAAATAGAAAAATGATTAAATGTTATTTTTAAATAGAAAAATGATTAAATGTTATTTTTAAATAGAAAAATGATTAATTGTTATTTTTAAACAGAAAAATGATTAAATGTTATTTTTAAATAGAAAAATGATTAAATGTTATTTTTAAATAGAAAAATGATTAATTGTTATTTTTATATAGAATAAATGTGAATGTTTATAAACTGTTTAAATGATACAAAACATTTGAACTCAAATTTAATGTCGTCAAACTGCTTACAAAGGCATACCTTGTTTAAATCCATCAAAATTTAGGGTATTACCCTACACAAAAGATTAGAAAATCAAAAACAGCTTCAAAGTAGTATTTTAACAGAGGTTTATGAGTTTTAGCTATGTGGAGACCTTTTACTTTTACTGTTCTAAAAGTGATTATATTTCCAGTTCAAATTAACACTCATGTGTGCCACATTTATTAAAGAATATAAGAATATTTTTCTTATGTGAGAAGCATGTTTGCGACTAAGGTTCAAAAAAAATAAAGATTTGAAACACTTGAACAAGCTTGTAGACTTTGAAGAAGGTATGGGTTTGAGGTTTGCTTACATCTGCATTATGATATAAAGCAAATCAACAAAATGAAGTTCTACAAATTTGTATTTTTGAACCATGTTTCAAAAATGTGTTTTTTTTAAACTTGTTTTTGAGTGTTTTTTTTTTAACACTTCGATTTTGTTTAAACGAGGTGACTCTACGTACAAAATGTGGGCACACATAATTTTAATAATTTTCATAAATTTTCATAAATTTTACAGCGCTATGACTAAAAGATCTCCTTTTCTAAAAACACAAAACAAAATTAATTGTAAGTTGTGGATTAAAATTTGTTCAAAATGAAAAAAAAACTAATGCTATGCTCACAACTGCTTGGTTTGTAGGAATTATTGATAAATGGTATAATATAATGACATCATAAAACTCTGCAATGGCTCTTAGCTTAAAAAATCACAAAGTTTACTATGAAAGAACAAATATTTAAAATAAAATCATAGAGATATTGCTTTGATTAGGTGTATTAAGCCAAAGTGGAAAAAACAAGGTGGTAATGTCATAAGAAAATCAAAAGTTTGATTTTCTTATGACATTGCAATTGACCAAGGATTGCTTAGAAAATCTTTTTTATTTTGGTACATGCAAAACAAGTAATTCCTACAGTTCTTCAATTCAAAAACGACTTGAGTAAAATTTATTTGTGCTGCCTAATTTCTGAAAATATCATCAAAGGGCAGTTATGATTTGGATAACTGTCAATTTTTATTAGGTTTTCTTGACACAGTTAATAGAAAAAATTGCTGATTGTACTAAGTTTGTTACAGACAAAGAGCACAAAGTTAGAAGTTTATTTTTTGCTTATGGAAATACTTTTGTATTCTTTTTACAAATGAAATTTATACTTAGATCATTTAAGACCTTTTTTTCCCTAAAAAATGTAATCCTATGTTTGTAGAGAAAATCAATTCTTATGAAAAAAAAATTAAAGGTTTAGCCTTGTATCCTAATTGTCAAATTGAGAACAGCTTTTTAAAATTCAGACTTTAAATATTTAGCTATAAAAAATTTGTTAATTATGTTAAAAGACAAGAAATAAAAAATAATACTTGTAAAAAATATTAAATTCTTGTAAATTCTTTGCAGCAAAGTATGGCAGTGCATTGTCATACTCTTGCTGAGTATCAAATGTAACATTACCAAGTAGGACACATGGTGTTCTGTTAGAAAAAAGGCATTATTTTTTTTTTTTTTTTTTACCTAATCCCATACAATTCAAGCTAAACAAAAAATTTCTATTGACTACCTGTAATTCCCTTCTTTATCTAATTGGCTAGTATAGGTTGAAATCTGATTAAAATGACAATTATTTAATCTTCTAAACTCATATAATAGTTTTTTTTTGAGTCTGTTTGGTAGTTGCTATGCAGCTCTACTGCTAATTTCTAATGAGAGTACAGATCTAAAACTCAGTTTATTTGTTGTGAGGTAAGTAAGATTTATGAACTCTTTAATAGCTCTCATAGAGGCTGATTCCAACAGTTGTAAAACATCAGAATATCAAGTGTTATGTGTTGTGCACGGAGTCCCACTTATTACATTGTTTAGATTACATAAGAAGCTCTTTGAAACAATTTTGAGTTGATTAGCAGGATTAAAGCAACTGTATAGCTTATTGCTGAAAGTGCCAGGTACTATTTTAGGTTTAGTAGAGTTCTCTAATTTGAAACATTACTAATTCTCTACATTTTTTTTCTACAAATTCTGCAAATTTTTCTGATTTGAAGCATAACTAAACCATCTTGAAATATTAAACATAAAAACCCATTTAGCAACTTGTATCACTATTTTATTACTAAATTATATCATTTGCAAATGATCTTCAAAGTAACCTTTTATCCATTGAGTCTTGTAAAGTTTACTGGACCTAGTTTTTTTTTTGTAAAACTAATTAAATTAAGCTTCATTTGTAGATATTAGAGTGGATTTGCATTATCCTTCTCACAAAGGTTCCAGTGCTTAGACTCACAAAGGTTCCAGTGCTTAGACTCACAAAGGTTCCAGTGCTTAGACTAACAAAGATTCCAGTGCTTAGACTCACAAAGGTTTCAGTGCTTACACTCACAAAGATTCCAGTGCTTAGACTAGGCAATTACTTACATATCGTTTCACCTATTCATTGTGAAATCATGTTTAAATCCACTTTTCTTTGCGATTTTCTTGTTCTTTACTGTTTTCTTTTTTTTCTTTTCAAGACTTCACTTTTTTGATATTATTTGCAATTAAACTGGCTTTTTTCAAATTTATATATTAAATCCATTGACAGCATTCTTTATGTCATCATCCCAAAGAAACAGGTAAATTCATTGTTAAACATCCTAATCACTTCAGATTACATTGCTAACAATATTTACTTAAACTCTCCTTTAGCTTGTATTTAAACAACATTTTCTGACAACATCTATGTGTTCTCTAGTACATTATTCAATATGGGGTTTGATAGTTTTTTAAAACTGGTTTTTATATATTTGACACATTCCAAAACTGGTTTTTTAAATTGCAAAAACTGGTTTTAATATAAAGGCTATAATAACGACAGAATTTACCGATACGCCAACGAGGACATGGTCAAGAGCCTAATGATTTTGGGGGCCACGAATTTGGTTTCAGAAATGTTTTAATTTGCTAGGGTATATAGTTATTATTAAAAATGATTGTAATCATGATTGTAATAATTGCTACACAACAATTCCACTTTTTTTTAATGTTTTGTAAAGTACTCTTTGCAAAATCATTACCGCAATATAATTTGCTTCGAGATTAATTCCATTTGAAGGATTTCTAGATTGAATGTATACAGAAACCCTGATATTTAGATAAATAGGCAAAAAACAAACAGTTCTAAACTATATAAACTGTATCATAGTTTTTAATTCATAATAACTTTGAAAAATATTTTTGAGGGCTTCGAAAATTGATTCGGCTTAGGGTCCCTGAGAGTGAAGTTTTTTAAAATCTTATTTCCTTAGGAAAATAATGAAATAAATAAAAATATTGATCCTAATTTAAAATTTTAATTTAATTTTATTACTCAATCAGTCTTATTATGAGCTGGGTCTTTGAGTTTAAACTATTTTAGTATGATGTTAGAGTGCCACTTTAATACTTAGAGTATGGTTTTATGTTTGTGTGTATACACATATTATATATCTATGTGTAAATGTATATATATGTATGTATATATATATATATATATATATATATATATATATATATATATATATATATATATATATAAAATGACTATTTATATTTAATGTGATTTCTGTAATTTATTTTGTCTAAATAAGGAAATAATTATATATGAATATGTATTTTTTAAGATGGGTGATTATATATCCTTCATATATAAACAGTTGTCGAACAAAAGAGGAAGGAAGAAAAATTGCAAAATCAAAAGTAAATTTTTTTTATTGTTGCACTTAAAAGTTTAATTATCGTTTCATAAAGATTTTTGAAAAGTATATAATATATAAATTTTTCTGTTCCTAATTTACATTTAGAACCTGAATAAATAAAGTAGTTAATAATTAAGTAATTAAGTCTTAAATATGATGTGGCTAAAAATACAGTTTTAAATTGCTTTTTGGAGCTCTTCGCTTTAATTCTACACACACTTTTGCATGCCAAATACAAGGTAGGGTGGGAATAAATTAGGTAGGGGGAGGGTAATCTAAATCTAATGAATAGGGGGGGGGAGGGCTTAATAAAAAAGAGGGGGTAATTTTTTATTCTATTGTGTCTTTGTGTCTTGCTATCCAATGCACATTTTTCAGCTGTTTTTTCATAGTTTTACTAGGATTTCATATGCTTATGTAATCAGCAAAAATTCATTTTTAAAAAATCAATATTTATGAGATTTTTCTTTAGTCTTTTTATAGTATTTCTTTTTATAGTTTTAAAATATGGTTACATTGAAAGTTTTAATTTTAATCAGTAACTAATTTTTTTTTTTTTTTGAGTTTTACAGTTGTAAGATCTACTTTTTTTGTTAAAAAGTAAAAATTAATAAGAGTAATATGTGTTTAGTGGTCTTAAAAAGCATGTGGTGGGTGTGAAAAGCATGTGGTGGGTGTGAAAAGCATGTGGTGGGTGTGAAATATTTTCTGAAAATTAGTAAACATCACATGAGCTTTTCCTAAAGCTTTTGCTTGTAATATTTACATTTTTAGTTTTTTCTTGTTTTAAGAGCTTTAAAAGAGAATTTCCAAAACATCAATTTTTTTCACTTTATATAATTAGTAAAACTCCATTGTGCATAAAGATGTTCTCATCATAATTGAAGAACAACTGTAAAAGTTGTAGTAATTTTCAGTTTGCATGTTGATAAAATCATTTCAAATGAAAACCATCTAAATTTACAAAATATTTTTTAATACATAAAAAATTGAAGAATTTGACAGTATTGATCTTGAAGCAGTCTTTGACAATTTGAAGTTGCCCATTCCCCTGGAAATATTTATTATTGACTACACCATGGCAAACGTGGGGTGTTTGATGTGGGGTGTTTGACTTTTTTGGTACAATGCTGTATAGGCAAACATTTTCACTTACTCTTCTTCTATTAATGCTTGATTTCCATCATAATTAATATCCGTCATAATTAGGAAAACTGATTCTGAAAAATTCCCTATTGAATAATAAATAATAGAATCAACCTCAAAAATGTCAGTATGGATTTTACAGTATATCATTTTTAATTACTCTTTTCTGGTAAAGTTTTTTTTTTTTCTTTCCTTCTCTAAGCATTTTTTAACCATAATTAGTGTTTAGTTTAGGTTTTTGAGCTTTTCAGTAAGTATATATGTAAATATAAATATATAATATATATTTATATCAACATATATACTTACTGAAAAGCTCATATATATATAAATATATATATATATATATATATATATATATATATATATATATATATATATATATATATATATATATATATATATATATATATATATATATATATATATATATATATATATATATATATATATATATATGTATATATATATATATATATATATATATATATATATATATATATATATATATATATATATATATATATATATATATATATATATATATATATATATATTAGGGATATGACTTTTAAAAAAAAAAAAGTTTTTACGCATAAAATGCGAAAATATTAATACTTTCACGATGCTCAAAAAAAATGTCACGCCCCAAAGCACATTAAGGTTTAAAAAGGTTTTAAAAAAATTAATGACCAAAATCGTTTCTATTTGCAAACATGTTCATTCATATGATTCTATAAAAAAACATAATTTATTCTAACAATTAATACATGGCATAGTGTTATATTCAATGCAGAAAAAAACATTTTATACAATTTAAATACATACAGTTATTGTATATTAGGCAAAATGAAACGAAGTGGAAGATTGTCTTTATTTCTGCACAATCTATAAAGCTCCTTCATTACTTTAATTGCTCTTTCAGCACATTGATTACTTCTGGGAATGTTGATTGCTGATGATTCTGGATTCCAATGACTTGTAAATGTAGCAAGAGGTTTCTTTTTGTTTAATAAAACTTCATGAAGGTCTGAATAAGTGTTTTCTTTATAGGTTTGGTCGTCAAACCAAAAGTCTGCCCACTTGTAAGAAATAAAGGTACATACAGATTCAAGTTTGTTTCTTGTTTTTGGCATAAGAATGTAGGCTAACAACGCTAAAATGTTTGGTGAGTTCGGATTTTCTCCCAATTTTTCATCCATTTCTAGTCTAAGTATTCTATCCAAGATATGATGTTGACATGGTACAAATTGAGGTTTTTGTAATCCTTTTTTTTGAAAAATGTCCTGAAGTTTTACAACAACACCATTTTTCTTTTTGGTATTGACATTTGTATTATCTGTCACAATCATTTTAATTGAATTCCATAGTTTAAATTCATCTATAATATCAGCTATGGCATTAATAATAGTGATAGATTTTATATCTATTAACTTCAGTGCGCCCAACTTTATTTTGCTTCTTTCATTTTTAAGAACGACAACCTGATACTCCCATTGGTCTATATGCTTTCCATCGAAGTGTAGACTCCAATTCTCATTCTTTAAATCTTGAATTAAAGTTTCTTTAATTTGTTTTGCTTCATTAAAAAGAGCCTTGTGTATTCCAGACTGTGATGGCGCTGGAACATGTATGCCTTCTGAGGACAGTATTTTACCTATTTTAGAAGCTTTCTTAGTTGATACCTTAGCACAAACCACTAACTTTGTTGCTATTTTACAACTACTATATTTTTTACGTCTTTTCTTCAAATTATTATATTCTTCATCTGTAATTTCATTATCTATCTCAAATTGTTCATCAGTTTCTTCAAATTCGGAACTAGAGTTGTCTCTTTCTATTTTACTACTTTCAGTAAATGAAGAAAAATTTTTAGATGCTGAAGGTTGGCTGGAAAGTTTTTGCACAATTGATGGATGAATAGTCTTCTTTCCTGCCAGCGTTAAAGCAGCATATCCAATTTCTCCTTTGCTTTGTAACTGAATTTCATAAAATCTTTTATCTTCAGATGATAACCAAATGCCATTTTGATTTGTTATATCAAAAATCTCTTTTTGCAGAAGGTCGGCATTCCCTTTTTTTCTGAGACTTTCATATTTTTCTATAACATCATTAATCTTTCGCTTCACTGACTGCTCTGTCAGACATGGGAAATTTAATTGTTCTTTCCACAAACTTATAACTTCTTCTGAAATAAGATCTATCCTTTGCTTTTTGGCTTTCACATCAGTACTAGACAAATACTTAAACCTGCTAACAATATCACTTTTTAATGGCATTTTGGAATATTCTTGAAAAGATGTTTCTAACATTGGAAACTGTCTACTTTTATGCGAATCTTGAAATTTCACAAGATTTTTTTTATAAGTCTCTTTATTTTTTTCAACACTTGATTAGCAGTATTTGTATGCCATTTTAATTAAAAGCAGCACTAAAAAATCTGAAACTAATTAATAAACAATTAGGCACGGCAGTGAAAAACTAGAAATTATAAAGTGGTAATGCATACGTCTGGTATGTATTTAAAATTATATATATAATATATATTAACCGTCTATATATAATTTATTATATATAATATAATAATATAATATACTAAAATATATATAGAGGGTTATGACTTCTTCAACTTACGTTTTCTGGCCCATATGTAATATGTATAGTATATTATATTCCAATCTATATTGTATTAAAAAACATTTCAGCTGAGGGGCGTGATATTTTTTTACACTTGAAGGAAAATAAACATTTCTTCATTGTTTTATAGCAAAAACTCATCCAAAAATAATATGGGGTTGTCCAAATTCTATAAAAAGTTAAAAAAGTCATATCCCTGATATATATATATATATATATATATATATATATATATATATATATATATATATATATATATATATATATATATATATATATATACATTATTTTAGTTATTAATGGCATTTTCAAACAATCGATCCAAATAGAATTTACATTTCATTAACTATATAATTGCGTCATTAAAATATTGGAAGGTTTTTTATCTATACCGGGTTGTGCACATTTTATTATTTTAGTTAACTGGTGCTATTTTAAAAACGCACAAATTTGTTATGAAATTAAAAAAACCTGGTTTTTAACACAATAGCATTAATACACAGGAATTTGTTAGATGCTTTTGATCTCATACAGTTCACCCACTTCAAGCCCTGGCTATTTAAAAGAGGTTTGTACAATATTAGCTAAGTTTCTTGGCCGACCTATATTTTTGTTAACCTCCTGCCATCATTTTGAAGAACTTCATATAGACATAGCAGTAAAAAAAATTGTTAACCCAGAGAATAAACTATTTATATCATAAAATCATAAAAGGTAAAGATAAAACTATTTCACTTTAAAATACTATTTGAAAAAGCAAAATGTAAAAGTTTCTAATTTTAAATTTATTTAAATTTAGACTTTCGAGAAGTGCAGAGATTATTGTAAGCTTGCGGAAAAAAATCAGACCATCAAATAAAAATTAAAAAATATGGAGTTGTTTCACACTCCTTGAATTTCATGAAATTTAGGTTGCATTTCTCTAAAATCAGGTTTTTATTCTAAGTAATAAAATATTCAAAGAGATTATATAATGGCTGACTAAATTTCTCTCTTCAGGGAATCACGGTTTTTGATCTGCAGCATTTCTGCTTCTGCAATTTTTAAAACTTACTTTCATAAGTTTTAATATTTTAGTCTTATTATTTAAGAATAATTAATGTCATAAAGTAACAAATTGTTTAAAAATAATGGCTTGAAAAATGCTTTAAAATCAGATATAAAATACGAAAAAAATAACTCTAAACTAATTTTTTTTCTAATGACAGACTTTTCTCAGTAGAAATATAATAAAAATGAAATCAATAGAAGTAGCACTTTGATTTTATCTTGTCAAAATTAAATAAAAAAAGTGTTTAAAAGTGTCATTTTAAACCTTATTTTATCTACATTGCATTATTTTTAATTTACAGATCTCTTGTTTCTGAAGCAAATTTGCTTCAGAAACAAGAGATCTTGTGGCGGTGATAATGTCGAATGATGATGCTTTTTAAAAAGTTGCAATAATTGGAGGCTGGCAACAAATAAGCTATAAAATTGTATCATTCCTGCCCTAAGCGTGAGAGCAACAAGTTGATGAAATAATTTTTTTTGCCATTCTTAACTAAATTTATATTCATTGATAAATTTTAAGTTTTACAATCTCTAAGCATTCAAAAGTTATGCGCATATAAAAATTTTAACCCCCTCAAATTAGGGGGTTAACTTTATATGCTGATAATTTATGAACGCTGAGAGATAATATTAAACATAAAGAGAGATAATATTAAACATAAAGAGAGATAATATGAAACATAAAGTTTATTGATGAATATAAACTTAGTTAAAAATAGCAAAAAAAAATTATTCTATTAACTTGTTGCTCTCGCGTTTAAGGCAGGGGGATGAAATTTTAGGGCTTTTTTGTTCCCGGCTTCTAATTGTCACAATATTTATCAAAATCTATTCGCCCTAATGCTTGAAAATTAAAAAAGGTATGGTAAAGTTATCACATTTATAAATTTGTGCATATGTTATTTAATTGACCCATATATCAGTTGAAAGTTTAGACAATTAGCTTGTTGGATTGTAGAAAAAATCTTTTTTTAGATATGGTATTAGATATGAACTTTGGATCTGCATTTGTTAATAGTTTTTCAAATATGATTAGCATTATAATAATATTTAGGCTGTTGAAAACCCGAAAGCTGCAGAAATTAGAGATGTTTTACAATATCATAATTTTAACACTCTTCTTGAAGAGGTAAATTAGTTTTTCTTATTCTTTTTATTTTTAACTAATTGTTAGCTGTAACACAATATTGTATTTGTGTTGATAATGTATAACATTTTAATGTATATGTTATGTCTTTATGCTAGCTGTTATGTTAACTTCTCTTTTAATTGACTGTTGTACTATATTGTATTTATTTTGGCTGTGATGTCCATTGTACTTTACAAATTAAAATTTGTTAATTGTTTTTCAAGAATAAGCAATATCCGCGAGACAGTTTCAAAGATGCACTTTGTAAGGGACGAGTAAAAGTTCAAATTAAACAAGCTGATGGTACTCCTGTTAGTTTACAATATCCGACTCGTAAGAAATGTAGTTTTATTGGAATTTTGTTCATGCATAGGACAGTATAACAAATAATTTTTGCTTTTTCTATGCAAATCTTTTTTCTAATTTTTTTTTTCATACTTTTTAACAGGCAAAGCGCTAATGCTGTTACTTGCAGAAATGATCCCTAAGCTGAAAGGTAGACAGCTGAAAGGTGCATCAGCAGAGACAGCTGGGTCTACCACTAACAGTAAAAAGAAAACCAAGAAAAAATAATTTTTAAAATAGATTTGAATTAGATAGATTATAAAATAAATAAAAATTAATAGTTTTTACTTCAATATTCATTGCCCTATTGGTCAAATTAAAAATAGTTTTAATTGAACTAGTTTTTGAAAATTTATTTAAGTTTAAAAAATTTATTTAAAAAATCTTTTAAAAATCTTTTAGTAACGAATTTTAAAATTCTTTTTTAATATTGCTACTTTGACTCTCAGGTTGTTAGTCAACTTTTTTTTTTTCTGTAAACTAACAGTAAATATTTATTTTCCCATATCGGTCACACTGGAGCATAGAGGTCATCAGGTTATAAAATTATGTTTATCGTGAATATGTCCCGTTTTCACTAATAAAATTATCTTCAGAGATTTGGCCTTTAGAAATAAATTCAATTTTTTTATTTTTAGTTATAGAATTATATTTTGCCCTATTAGAATTTACAAACTAAATTTTTATAGGCAGGTTAAGGTGGCTCATATGTTAAAAAAAATTTCTTCATTTTAATTAAAAATACTTCCAACCAACTTTAAATAGAAAGAATATTTTATACAATTGCGTTAAAATAAATCATAAAAAAATAATAGCAAGTAAATTGGATGGTTAAGCGCCAAACCTGAAAAAAAAGTTGAAAAAAATGAGTTTATATTAAAAAAAGATTTATGTAGCGTTTTTTTGCTAACAACAATATACTATGATTAAAACTTGTAAGTGCACTTAACTGCAAATACTTTTAAATTTTTCGGTTTAGTGGCTTTTGTTGAAGACTTTTAAACTTGGCGTCTAATTACTAGGCAGGTTTGGTGTTTAACCAACTAATGATCCGCACACTATTAAAGTGTTTTAATTCCTAAAATAATAAACACAAAAATATATTTAAAACGTTTTTATTTTGAATTATTTAATACCTTTTTACCTTTTATTTATTCAGTGCCTAGTTAACTGTTGCAATATATTATGTTTATTTTTTTATACGTTATATATGATGTTTTATATGGTTTATGTATATGTGTTATATGTATTTATTATTATTATGTGTTATATTATTAACATGTTACTCCTAAAATAATGAAAAAAAATGTCATGATATCTTTATCTCGACGACACAAAGAGATTAGCAAAATCTTTTGATAGAAGCTTTTCTACCAAAAATGACTATTAAAACAGTTAAAACAAAAAAAATACACTTTTTATTTAAGATACAAAACTTGAAATATTATCGTGAGTTTTAAGTAATTCTGTTACAGTCTCTCGAGTAATTGTTGAGTAGCACACTCTAAAATTTTTCATGTTAATCGCTTTTATAGTTTTTAAAAAAATGTTTTATAAACAATCAATGATTTGATAATGATTTTAGATAAAATAAAAGTGTAGGAATCCCGAGGTATAATAAACTACACATTAGAAATTCTAAGATGCAAAATTTGAGAAACCCTTGTACTAACTTAACTAACTTATCAACATTTTTTTTTTTTTTTTCTAATGCACGTCTATTATACAACCACAAATTGGCGGTAATGATATACAAATATAAATATCATCAACATAAATTCAAAATATACCAAGAAAATAAAAATATAGTCGCATACAACTCCGAGACATGACTTTCTTTTCTCAACTACATTGTCTCAATCACAATTACTTTAAATCGACTTCTAGCCTATAATTGTTACACTGGATTTGAAACCAAGTATAAATATAATATAGTAGAAGACGACGTTTAATAAGTACATTTAAGTTCTTAATAAAATCTGAGGTTTATCCTGCTTTAATTAAATTAAACAACGTTATTGTATACGTTATAGCTGTAAATAATTACTTGAACTTTACCAACGTTATAGCTGTAAATAATTACTTGAACATTACCAGCTATAATATTTATAAATCGCTAAATTTTGTATTTTCAAAATAATTTTAACATATAATATGTAATAGAGCATATAACGGTTTCACAACAAAAATAACTTTTCACTTCAGCTTAAAGAGTATCTTTGACTGAATAGGCGATAATGAAAATAGTCAATCAAATAATTAATGATTTTATAAATAAATCAAAATGGCCTGTTGACAAATGTGTTTTTTACGTAGCTTCTTGAATTCAGGCTGACATGGAATCTTTTATTCCCTCTCGACAATTTCAAGTCGAGCCTAACTCTTCTCTAAGGTTTTCCTCTCATTGTGCTGCTGAAATTTCCGATCGCAATTATTACTTTCATATCTATCACCAAAACAATTTTCAAGAAAATAGACCTCTTTTTACTACTTCTAGAAACAATTGTAAAACAGTTTTGTCTAACGCCAAAGCTCGCTATACTCAATATCTCGTATTCCATCTCAAAAATAAGGTTTATACTTTCAAAACTATTTAACAAGTGCTTATCAGAGTCTTGTTTTCCATCCTGCTGGATAGCGTTGTCTATTACCCTAATTTTTAAAAATTCTAAAGAGCGATCTGACTCGTCTAACTAACAACCGTCCCATTAGACTTCTTTCAATTATAAGCAAGGTTTTTGAGTCCTGAATTAAAAAAGGTTAATCTCTCATCTTGAATCTAATGTCCTACTTTCTGATTGTCAATATAGGTTTCAATTTTCTCGTTTTATCGCGGACTTGTTAACGGTAATAACTGATAGGTTTTATTGTGCACTAGATAGATGTGGCTATCGCTCTCAACATTTCTATAGCTTTTGAAATAGTTTGGCATGCTGGTCTTCTCCATAAGCTCTCTTCTTGCGGTGTGTCAGGTAGCATCTTTAAGATGTTTGAATCCTTCCTAAACAATCTAAGTATAAAATTTGTCCTAGATAGGCAGAATTCTTCTTCATATCCTGTAACTTCAAGGGCTACTCAAGGTTCTATCCTTGACCCTGTATTTTTTGGATTTGCAATAACGATCTTCCAAAAATTATCGCATCTAAGGTGGAATTGCTTGCTAATGATACTATCTTTTATTTTTGTTTTGGTAGAGAAAAATAGATGGCAGTATTCTCCTAGCAATTAGAGAAGCCAACATTCCCTAATTTCTTGAAGGAGAATTTTGAGCTTAAAAAGGATCTTAATTATGTAACAGCATAGAGCTCTTAGTGGATGGTGAACTTTAACTTATTGTAAAAATTTAGATCTTCCTATATATATGAACGGTAATGAACTCGATGAGTCATCTACCCTTTATCTTTTAGAATAAAGTCTTACTTTCAATCTTTCTTGGAAACCATATATCAAATTGATTGCGAAATTTGTATCTGCTAAGGTTTAGATAAGATACAAAAACGCATGATAAACATAGTTGGATCTAATCGTGCAGCCAACCGCCAATCATTATCACATCGTCGTAATGTTGCTTTTTTTTCTCTTTTCTATAAATACTATAATGGGCGCTGCTCTGAAGAGCTAGCGTCTCTTGTGCCATCTACTAAAATTCATTTTCGTCATTCAGTTAAGTCTCTTCCTTTTACTGTTTCTGTTCCTTAGTGCTCCAAAATTTCTTATTTATATTGTTTTTTTCCTCGAACATCGGTCCTTTGCTTCCTTTATCTTGTTTTCCTTATTCATATAATTTGCAAAATCAATTCATATATTGCATTGATTTTTTAATGCCGAAATTCATCTATATTTATTGCTAACTTCCTTTTTAATAGGAAAAAATGGTAGTTTACACTTAACAATTAGCGTTGTTAAATCAAGAGAAAATTGTAAAATTCAGTAATTATTAACTAGTTTTTATAATTATAATTTGTAACTATTTTAATTGCTTTTCCTTTTTGGAAATGGGGGCGCAAATTATGTTTAGCCTCGAGCGCCATTTTTGCATGCTCCGATACTAAACGTCAATCCGCGAAGCAAATAACAGAGTATCATATTTACTATTTATAATTATAACAAAAAAATCAACAAAATAGCGCAAAAAAAATACTTTTCACGTAGGGTTTTCTAAGATATTTATAATTTCTTCTAAGATATTTCTTTCTAAGATATTTATAATTATTTATAACACCTAAGCGAAAATGCGAATTAAAGACACCAATTATACAAAATTGATAATATTTATTGCTTATCATTTAGTCTAACTATTCAGTCAAAAACCCCCAAAAATAATTTTTATATATCTTAATATAAAATAAAAACTTAGCAAAAATAAAATCATTGGTGTTCGGAATTATCCAATGTACGTGGGGTAATTCCGAACACACTTTAGTGCGGCCGTGGCGCAGTGGTAAGAGCGCTTGCTTTATAAGCAGGAGGTCCAGGTTCAAAACGAGCTTTGGACGTATTTTGCGTCACAGTAAGGAAGGAGGTGTGAACTTCCTGGTTAAATGCACTTCCGCGGTGCTCTGTGACAAGACCGTAAGGACTTCTTGGGGCACCTAAATAACAAAATAAAAAAATAAAAAACTTTGGGGTAATCACAAACCATGTAGTGTAATAACGAATAAAATGCTAATTTTAATAACTAAGTACAGAAACCACAGACAAAACCACAGGATATGCTCGCCTCCACAAGGGCTTACAATTGTAATACATAATCTAGTTTTTCATGGGTAGATAAAACTATATTTTTTTCAGATAATTGTTATTGCAAAAATCTAGATTCTCCTATATTTATGAATGGTAATGTACTCGATGAGTCATCTGACCTTTATCTTCCAGTCTTCTGTGTGTGGAACTTTTTTTCTCAAATTAAAGAAAAATGTTTTGACTTTTTTACTTTACATGATGGTGCATAATAAGCCTCTAATAGATTAATTTTCTTCTTTTTTATCTTTTTAATTTTACCAGTACTATTTTTTAATCATTCTTACTTTTCTTTTGCTCTAAAATATTTTTTATTAACGAACTAGTAGTAATAGAAAAATGTTTTTTTCTTAAACATTCTCTGGTTTTCACTCTATTATATTAAAAACTCCTCGATTATGGCACTATGCAGCAACAATAACAAAAGGAGTGGTTTTATTTTCATAGTAGCTACAACATGAATGTTTCTCAAGCAAAAAATTAAATGAAATTAACATAAAAAAGTTTGGATCATTTTATTTGGAACAACGAGCGCAGGTTTATTACACTACTGCATGTCTTGAACTGAGTATGGGACCCCCTCTCAGCAGGAAAAAAGAAACTGTCAATTATCTTTTTTTATCATGCCATTTTGACCATTTTCGGAATTACTCCGCGTTTGCCATTACCCCACTCTCCCCTAACTACCTAAATAAAAGACAAAAATTTAGCTATTACTTTTGATATAACGTTTTTTCTTTTCCCTGAAAATATTTCCAATTAAAAGTTTTTGAGAAATTTTTATCACTAATAAGATGTCAATTTTTATGACATTTCACTTCAGGTTCATACATGTTTTAAGCTAATTCATTGCTTCATCGGCTATGCAAACGTTTTATGGGGAAGTATAAACAACCATCAAAATGATAAATTTTTATAAATTAAAACCTAAAACCAAATATCATCTTTATGTTGGCAAAACATCTTAGAGCCATTTTGTAAAACTGGTCAAACTAAAAATGACCAGTTTTGTATTTCTTGCGTGTTTTTTTTTTCTTTGAAATAAAATAGTTTTGCCTAATTTTAATTTTTCATGTAAATGTTCTTATTCTTTATTTAAACGGAAAATAAAATTTCTTTTCAATACAATATATATATATATATATATATATATATATATATATATATATATATATATATATATATATATATATATATATATCAGTGGCGGAACTTCAAAATTTGGGCCCCCCCGCAAAAGAATTTTTTTTTTTAAAAATATAAAGCTTCACATATAAATATTATTGAGAGTATAACTTTTTTTATATGAGGGCCCCCTGGTTGCTGGTAGCCCCCCCCCCCCCCGCAACGCAGGGTCCTGCGTCTAGTAGTTCCGCCACTGATATATATATATATATATATATATATATATATATATATATATATATATATATATATATATATATATATATATATATATATATATATATATACATATATATATATATCTGTTTTAAAGTTTGTAAAAGCTATTAGATTGTTATAAGAATAACTCAAAAGATATCAGTTGAAAAAAAAAATATTTTAATGTTTAAGGAGCTTATACCCAGTTGTTCCTGAGTAATTAAAAATTGCTAAAGTTTTTTTACAAGAAGTTAGTTTAACAGATATAAGTATTTACTGGTATATTTATCTTTAACAAACGGGTATCACTAAGTATCATCTATCTATCAGTATCTATTTTTCACTTTCCTTTCCGCATCTTTAAAGGTATTAAAACGCAAATTTAAAGTAAAAAAATTTATTGTTTCCACTGTAAAGGAAATTATTTATCTCGATTATCAATAAACTATGAATCCACCTGGATATCAGAACCCTCATTCAGTATAGATTATTATTATTAGCGGCCAGGAAACGTTAAAAAAAAATAATTAAAAAAAAATATATATATATATATATATACATACATTAAACCAAAAGCACAATACGGATTAAAAAAATGTCTAAAACGCGTTTTAATTTCTATTTTTCACGAGTGGGGAAAAAATAATTTATAATGGCAAATACTTGAATACAAAAAATTAAAAAAAAAAAAATTAGCCGTAAACGACTCTTTTTCTAATATTAAACGAGCATACAATTTACGACAAGAAAAATAACAAACAAAAATAACAACAGAACAAAATGTTAGTTCATTTACACTCAGATCTGAGCATTCACGTTGCGTAAATAGTAAGTGTAAAATTTATGGACAACTTTTACTTTTACATATTTAGTGATAACAAGGATATATATAAGATAACAAGGATATATATAAGATAACAAGGATATATATAAGATAACAAGGATATATATAAGATAACAAGGATATATATAAGATAACAAGGATATATATAAGATAACAAGGATATATATAAGATAACAAGGATATATATAAGATAACAAGGATATATATAAGATAACAAGGATATATATAAGATAACAAGGATATATATAAGATAACAAGGATATATATAAGATATATTTAGTGATAACAAGGATATATATAAGATAACAAGGATATATATAAGATAACAAGGATATATATAAGATAACAAGGATATATATAAGATAACAAGGATATATATAAGATAACAAGGATATATATAAGATAACAAGGATATATATAAGATAACAAGGATATATATAAGATAACAAGGATATATATAAGATAACAAGGATATATATAAGATAACAAGGATATATATAAGATAACAAGGATATATATAAGATAACAAGGATATATATAAGATAACAAGGATATATATAAGATATATTTAGTGATAACAAGGATATATATAAGATAACAAGGATATATATAAAGGCCTCAAAGGAAAAACGATCAGAGTCACTGCTGTTTTGAGAAAATCAACTTTTGAGATTTAAAACACCGCTATGTAGTTCAATGATTTAAAATCACACCAAAAATCATTTTGTTTTAGAAAACATTTATTTCTCAATATAGCAATTCAAAGTTTTATGTGAAAATATTTATCTATATGTTTGAAATACTGTAAAAGGGGAGTTGCTGTTCAGACTTTGATCGTTTTTCTGTTGCATCACTCCATTACAAGCCAGTTCGTAGAGATTCTTTCTCATAACAAGGTTTTCTTAATTAATTACTTTTTCCACCAAGCGCAATAAAATAGAAACCCAATAAAATAATGCTTTACAATAATATTATTATTACGTGAGTGTCATCTTGATTTCAGGTACCAAAGCAAAGAATGAAAGAAGGGGGAAGGAAAATAATAAAAACTAATGTTTATGTTGCAATAACTCCATAATTATAGAAGTTCTAAAGCTCATGTGTTGCGGATGAGCGGTTTTGATAAAAACCTCGTAAAGGTCTTGCTTTAAAGGGACAAGATATTTTGTAGCCTGGCTTCAGTCTTTTAATGTCTTGAATATATTCTGGTCACAGGGATTACTGTAAAGGGAGATGGCTTGACATGGCTTGTGCATTCCTAAACACTTGAACCCACTGGGAGGAAAAATCCAGATATGTTGACTGTTTGATCAGGGCCATGTCACGGTCACGTTTAAGATACGAATGACCACGGATTGGAAGAATGCGCTTAAATCACTGATTAAGATGCGCTCAAATCTCCTTTTTTCGTTTACCATATGCATAATTCTAAGAAGAGTATAATTCTTGTTTTGTCCTGCACACCCATCACAAAACAAATCCAGTCTTGCGGGATGTATGTCTCTATGAAGTGATAAAGCATGGAGCCCACACCATCAGCACCTTTTTTAGCAACAGCCTCATTGTAAAAGTAGAAGTATACATCGTCCGTTGACAGTATGAGAACAATAAACGAGACAAAGGTTAGTTGACTCTTGTAATAAACATCGTTGGAAGTTTTGTTGGGAGTGCATAGAATTTTCTGAAAATCGAAAACGACTGTCAGTAGAATTATCTATCAAAGCAAGATCTTTTGCCTCGCGTTTTCTTTTGTAGAAAGTTGCAGTTTTTCTTAAATGAAGTTCCAGTTCTTGCTTCATTCTATCACTTTCTGGGTTGTTTTCTGACTCTGCGTGTGACATTTTCTTCTTCAGCTCATCACAGACATTACATGTATCTTTTCTTGGATATCCAAATCAAATATTAAATTTAGTCTTAATGTATGTCTATATTTATAATAAAAAACTTCACGTGCAGGGCAAGAATTTACAAATTTGATGCTTCTTTTCAACATTCAAGTCCTCTGGCGAGTATATTTTCCTTGTAGCACCCATGCCATAGTGTGACTTTTTCCACGGAAAAACCTGATACGGTCAATAACTGTTTGCAACTCTTCATGTCTTTACGTCAATGAGGCTGATTCGAATAATTCCCTCTCATGTCTACAGATGGATGTCCTGTAGTAAAACAGATAACCCAACAATATTTAAATACTATTGTTATTTGAAAAACCAATACAGCATAAGCCTACATAATTTTTGTTTTTAAGTTATGGTTTAAAAAAAAAGTAACCAATTACTCAACATTATTTCACAATTTTTGCAACACAGATTTATAACAAATAAAATGAAGCTTACCAGTCTTTAACAGAGCAGATTTTATAGTTTGAATTCTCCTGTTTGTTATTCCAAACAGAGTTATGAATGCTTTGTAACACTCTCTTGCTTTAAATGGCACTCTAGCTCGAATAAACCGGACCTTGTACTAATAGGAGAAGTCCCTGAATTAGGCATTCTCTTCATCTTTGCGAGGGCATTGCCTCTCTACTGCTTTCACCTTTAATAAAAATCATTTCACTTATTTTCAAGTTTCAAGAGCAATAAGTGTGCAGTATTTTTTTACTTGATGTCATTTTTACTTGTAAACATCTTACATGATTATTTTGTAAGATGTTTACAAAACAAATACCAGATAACGAAGATAAGGCATTGCTTTAGCTCTATGTTCAACCTTTTATGACCGCGTTATTAATTTAATAAAGTTTTAAAATGGTTCGTAAACACGGCCACAACACAGATAAAAGTGTATTAAATAAATGAACAAAGTCGAACACGATAACAGAAAGTTTATTATTATTACTAACAATTATACCAAATTTAACTTACAGTAATATACAAAGTTCACAGTACTAGTAAGCCTAGGCTATAACACGATGTCGCTAATAAAATAAATCTGCCTGAAATGTAGCATGGCTGTATTAATTAGTAACCCTGTATTTATACTATTTTACAGAATCCAAGAATAGTCATAATCTAGAGTATGGAAAATATGCTAGTACTAGTATATTAAATACAAAAATCCTCAAAAAGAAACAAAAGAACTTTCCATCCGATACGAAAATTCTATACACTAGTAAATTTAATATCAATGACCCAATTATTTTTACGCTGATCTAATACGCATAAAGGAATCAACAAAATAGCTGAGAATGCTCCACACATGTCTAAGATAATTTAACCTTCATAACAAAGTTTAATGTTAAAATTACTCAATAAATTTCTCTTGAACAAAAACACTGACTAACCTTTTTTTTATTCTAAGCATGAATAGCATTTTAGAGAGAGAAAGAGATAGATAGAGAGAGAGAGAAAGAGAGAGAGAAAGAAAGAGAGAGTAATGACCGGGCAATCAGTGCTGCTTTCCGCCATCTTTAAACCAGACGCCCAACTAAAACAGCGCGGGATTGGCTCTCACATGGCATGTAATAAAAAATAAGCCAGCTGCAAACTAGCTTGATCGTTTTGTCACTGTAAACATGGGACTCTGATTGTTCTGCAATGTGTGGTGTTTTTTTAAATTCCCATAGCTCAAGACTCCGATCGTTTTTCGATTAATCACTTCAATGTATGAACCCAGGGCTACAATAAAAGGGCAATAACTCAAAAAAATTAAATTTGTGATTATGATTGTTCTTACCGAATATATATATATATATATATATATATATATATATATATATATATATATATATATATATATATATATATATATATATATATATATATATATATATATATATACAGTCACAAATTTTACAAAGCCTTCATATATATATATATATATATATATATATATATATATTATATATATATATATATATATATATATATATATATATAATAAATTTGATACCTTCATATATATATATATATATATATATATATATATATATATATATATATATATATATATATATATATATATATATAATATATATATGCATATATATATATATATATATATATATATATATATATATATGCATATATATGTGTACATATTTATAAAATAATGTTCATTGTATTATAAAAATGGTATTTATGATGCTGTATTTATATAAAAAGATATTAAACATATTTAAAATCATTATTAGTGTTGAAAGTTATTGGAAGAAAAAAGATGGAGTTATCGAGTACACTACATATAGGTTCATCAATATAGGAAGATATAAATTTCTGCGATTTCGATAAGCTTAATAAAATTAAGTTTTATCTGAGTTAACATTCATCAGCTACACAGGGCCCTATGCTGAAGCAAATGTACGATCCTTTTCATGTTTAAATGCCCTCCCTAAGTAATCAGAGAGTATTTGTTTCCTATTAAGACAAAAATAAAAGATTGTATCTTCAGCGAACAATGCCACTTTAGATGTGAGAATTTCTGGGAGATCGTTAAAATAAACTAAAAAGAGTATAGGGCCAAGAATAGAACCTTAAGGAACCCCTTAAGTTACATGATATGAAAAAGATTACTATCCATTGAGGACAATTTTTTTACTTAGATTGGTCAGAAAGAATTCAATCATCTTTAAGATGTTACCTTGTGCACCGTAAAAAAAGTGCTTATAGTGAAGACCAGCAAGCTAAACTTTATCAAAGGCTTTAACTGCGATAGCCCTAACTTTTCCTCATTTATATAATGCAAGACAAAACCTATCGGCTATTACCGTCAATAAATCAGCATTAGAAGAAGATCGAAATCCGTATGATGATCAGAAAGTTATTAAATTCAAGATCAGAGAGTAATTGTTTTTTATTTAAAGACTGAAAAACCTTGCTTATTATATTAAGAAGACAAATGGGGCGGTAGTTAGACAAGTCAGATTGCTATCCAAAATATTTTAAAAATAGGGATAACAGATGACCCAGGCCGGAAAACAAGACTGTGATAATGACTTTTTAAATAGTTTTGAAAGAATAGATGACAGCTACAGATAACACTTCTGCAAGACTATAACATGTATGTTATTCGGAACACATGCTGTAGAAGAGTCTATGCAGGAAATCACTTTAAATTCAGAAGCTAGAATGATAAGAATGTTAAACAATGGATCAACCTGTTTGTTGGCTATATCAGGTAGGATGTAACAAGTGGAATCAAGAGATGACATTGATAAAAAGATCTTTGCAAACAATTTAGATATGTCTTTGGTGAGATAGCAATATTGGAACTATGCAAAAGAGGAGGAATAACAGATTTACCCTACTTATAGACACTGTTAAAGATTCTCTATAAGTCTCTGGAGCCTAATTTTTGGGATAAAATACTAGATTTTGTGACCTGAAAAAAACGGTTTTTGCTATTAGACGAAACATTTTTACAATGATTTTCAGCAACAGTAAACAGACGTCTGTTTTCATGAAAATTGTTTTAGTGGTATATAGGGAAGTAACGGATACAATTGAAAATTGCAGCAGCACGATAAGAGAAAACTATGATTAAGAGAGAGGCTTGACTTGAAATTGTCGAGAGAAAAAAAAGATTTCATGTCAGCCTGAATCCAAGAAGTTACATAAGAAGCGCATTTGTGAGCAGGAAGACAAAAGATTTTAACCGAAGCGCCTTCACAAAGAATATCACGGAAAGTCTTCCAGTCAGCTTAAAGGTAGTTGTAAGTGATGCAATGATAGGGGAATCCTTACTATGAAGTGAAATAAAATAATAGTTTTAGAGAAACTAAACTGTAATCAGAAGCACGAAAAGGTAAGTGTGGAGAAACTAAGCCTTGACTAGAATTAGAAACAAGATAAAAGTCGAGTAGAGAGGGTTAATGATTCGGATAGTCTGGAAACCGAGTTGGAAAGTTGATTGTTTGTGATAGAGATTAAGAAAGACAAAAGTTTTGGGCCTTAACACCTGCAAACTCACTGACACTAGAGTCTAGTCATTTAGTTACTTTGAAAAAAAATTACTTTGAGGACCACCAATATTTGCGAATGATAAATACAGAAAACTTAATGATGACGGTAGTTTTTTGTGTTTAATAGTTTTTGGTTTATTCATTTTTAGATTAGTATAAGAACTTGACTCAAAGCTCAGATGGTATTCAGTGCTCTACTTAGTTGTCCATGATAAGTATTTTGAGTGAGACTTTATCTCTAGCCTTTATCTTAACAAAAAGAGGGGATTGCGTTAAGTTAAAGTTGGCTTCTCTTAGCCTTTGCCGAAAAAAGCGAATGCTTCAAGGCATGACACGCACACATACACACACACAATATATATATATATATATATATATATATATATATATATATATATATATATATATATATATATATATATATATATATATATATATATATATATATATATATAAAAAACCTTTGAATTATTTTTTCGTAGAAATGTCAGTTATGTATAAATCTAACTTCATATACGTAAAGTGGAATACGCTTGTGGATCTCTGTTCTTGAATCTATTGGATATATTTTAAAGAACTATAAAAAAGCACTTACTAAATTTAAACAAAAAATGCACTCATAAAATAATTTTTTTTTTTTTTTAAAAAAAAAGAAATTTTATGATATCTTTCTTGTTGTTTTTGTCTATCTGTTTTAATTTCACTTATGCCAAGCCTTTATTATTTAAAATAAAAGTTTTTAATATATATGAGCTTAATATTTTTAATATTCTTTGTTTTATGTTTAAATGTAAAACCAATTCATCCCCGATCTCTTTCCATAATTTGTATTCATCAAAAGTTAAAAATAAATACATTTTACGCAATGATAATTTTATTAAGCAGTCCATATTGTCATGTTAAAAAAATCATTTTTTTTGGGTAAGACTATGAAAACATTTTATAAAAAAATTGCCACTACTTAATTAATCATAAATTGGCTTAAGCTTTCAAACAATATTATTGGTAAGCCAAGACCAGATCTGTATGTTGAGGCAATTATACCTACAAAAACTATTTGCACCTTTTTTTGACCAACCACAACTATCTGCACCTTCCAGACAATGTAAACTTTCATTTTTTGACGAAGTGGAGCTCTTACAGCAGATTTTATAGCACTTAGATTATTTTTGTTTTGGCAAATTGTAATCCCATAAAAATTTTGGTGACGATCAATAGTTGCATCACTTATATTTTCCACGATCAGCTAGACCTTTTTCTTTTTTTTTAAATTACGTAAACGTGTTACAACTTTTTTTAAACGTATCAAGCACATTTTGATTTGTAAATTAAAACACCTTGATAAACATATTTTACAGCATCACAACCTTCAGATTTTTTAATTTTTGGAAATGTAAAAACTTTTGTTTTCTTTAAGGTTAAACTTCTCGGAGTTACAATTGATATAGATTTGAAGTTTGATGATCATATTAGATGTCTATGCAGAAAAACAAATAATAAATGCTTTGCTCATCCATTTTATCATTTAAACTTCTCTCTAATTCAATACTTTTATATTATTAAAATTTTCATACTGTACTTTGATTTGGTTGTTTTGCTCAAAGTACAATAGTATTCATTTTTTTATTGTTTATATATTATATATATATATATATATATATATATATATATATATATATATATATATATATATATATATATATATATATATATATATATATATATATATATATATATATATATATATATATATATATGTATATATATATACAGTGGCGGATTAAGACTTCTTGGGGCCCGGGGCTATTTTTTGTTTTGGAGGGCCTTTTAATGGGCCAGAGCCTAAAAATAACTATGCCCGGGGCTGTAGTCTCCCCCCCTCCTAAGTTAAACTACTATGGAATACGTATTGCTAATCATTGGTATTCTTCTCATATTGGGGATTGCACACAGTTTTTTTTAATAATGGATTTGAATCACGTCTATCTAAAACACTATCTATTATAACATCTAAAACTATCTATTATAATATCTAAAACACTATCTATTATAACATATCTATATATCTAATTAGATATATAGATATGTTATAATAGATAGTGTTTTAGATATTATAATAGATAGTTTTAGATGTTATAATAGATAGTGTTTTAGATAGACAGAGTTGTGCACAACTCTAAACAAATTATTAAGACTTTTTACTGCATGACAAAACACAAAAATTTGAAAACATTTGTTTTTAAGGTGACTCGATTCTTTTATGTTGAATTTTCAAATGTAATGTTTTTTAAACTGATAATATTTCATCATTTTTTGCATTGCTGAAAAAGCCGTGATCAAACGCATTTTTTAAACTGCATAAATGAGTTCCAATTGGAATTTTGCAATAAATAAATAAGGCGTATAGCTGCACACTAAATTTATTCGATCTAATTTGTTTTTAAAAAGAACTTTGACGATTTAAAAATTAATAAACGGACTCCAGTTAAAAGCTGTTTCAACCATAAATGGTTACTAGGGCTCAAAGAAGATACGGATGACTAAAGTAACCTAGATGACTAAAGTAAAGCAACCGTAAACAGTTTGTTTACAGTAATACAACTGTCTCTTCCAACTTATTAGATATAACATGTGGGGTCCCTCAAGGTTCTATACTAGGACCTCTTCTCTTTTTAATTTACATTAATGATTTCCCTAAAGCCTCAAATTTAATGACGGTCATGTTTGCCGACGATACAAATCTTTTTTTAGCTCATAACAACATAACAACATTATTCCAAAATATGAATATTATATTAACAAAAGTTTCTGACTGGTTTAAAGTGAATAAGCTGTCACTAAATGTTGAAAAAACTAAATGGATACTTTTTCATCAAACTTCAAAAAAAAAGCTACTACCTCCTGTGATGCCCTTACTTTTTATTGACAAAGTTCAAATAAAAAGAGAACAAACTACTAACTTTTTAGGAATAAATATTGATGAAAACCTTAGTTGGAAGTATCACATTGATTTTTTTGTGCAACAAAGTTGCTCGAAATATAGGAGTAATGTACAAGGCTAGAAATGCTTTAAATAAACACAGTTTAACACAATTATATTTCTCTTTAGTTCATTGCCATATAAATTATGCAAATATTGCTTGGGGTAATACCAATAAATCTAAACTGCTACCTCTTTATCGTCAGCAGAAGCATGTTGCTCGGCTTATTAATTATAAAGATCGATTTGCTCATGCCAAACCATTATTATTTCAAATGAAAATTCTTAATATTTATCAGCTAAATATTTTTAATATACTTTGTTTTATGTTCAAGTGTAAAACCAACGAATCTCCAGTTTCTTTTGATAATCTATATACCTTAAAAGATAAAAATAAATATAACTTAAGAAATGATAATCAAATTCAGCAACCTTTATTTTTAACTAATTTTGGAAAGTCATGTATTTCATATCGAGGAGCTTTTCTAAGGAACAAAATAGTTTTAAAAAATATTGATTTTTCCCATGAATGGAATTATCTTTCATTCAATAAAAAACAAAAAGAAATTGTTTTGCCTTTTGAAGACATTTTTTTATATTTTTAAATTCTTTTAAAAATGAATATGAAGTTTATTACATAAGGTAATATATAAATATTATATCTGATCCATAACTTATGTGTTTGTGAAAACAGTACTTTTTAAAATATTTTTGTATTTATATATAAGAGTATCAACAATTTCTTTATTCCAATTTTATTTATATACTATTACGAAACTTACGTTATCGCTAATTTTTAATACGACATTGTTTAGATTTTATACTTCATGTTAATTTAATGCACCACAATCAAGTATAAACAAAGTACATATAAATTCACCACAATCTTTTCATAGAGCCCGTATTTATTAGTTATCAAGTTGCATTACAAATCGGCTCAAGTTAATGAGGACATAGAGAGAAAAATACAACAAACAAAAAAAAAAATTCGCAACAATACAAAATAAAGCAGGAACCTATTTACAATATTTATTAAATATAAGGCACATAATGAAAAAAAAACTGTAGCTTGAAAAAAATATTGTTGATTAGAAGCTTCAACAAGGTGAAATTTTCTTGTTTGAAATTAAGTTGCTATGGCGTTGCTATAAACATCAAAACCCTCGAAGGGCGAATGTACAAACACTTATTTATTTATTTTATTTTGTAAAAAACTGTAAATATGTTCTATGAACAAAAAATATCAATATATAAAAACGTAAATTTTCTAAAAAACTTTAAAAGTTAAAGGAGGTGTACTACCTTAACATACATTTTACTTTGGTAACAGGTTAAAGAAAAATCACTTTTTTCATTCAACAATTTTTTTGTTGAAGAGTTTTTTAATTTTTAAACAGTGAGGTACGTGAGTGTCCCGCCGGATTATTGCCGCGGTGTACCTATGAGAACCATATGGATGAGTTTGTCAGATATCTTTTGTGGGTCCTAACCAATTGCTGTTTTTCAAAGATTTTAAAGAACGAAAAATTGAAGTTTTTCCATTGTTCTTAAAACGAAATCTTTGAAACCCTTTTTTACACAACATCTAATTTCAAAATGAGCTCTAAAAAAATTTAATTTAACTGTTACTTTTAAATTTTATTGGTAACACATACACTATTTTTAAACCGTTATAAAACTCGTACGATTTCTCTCAACACTATTTAAATAAAAAATCTAAATTTTAAAAAATCTAATTTATGAAACTGACAAAACTTTGATAAGTGTTAGCAATGCTATGGTTGGCGCAAATAAGTTCACTTTAAACATTCTTTGCATGGGATTTAAGGGTTGTGTTCTCCAAATAAAGAGCGGACTCCATTTGAAGTCTGTTTCAACCATATATGGCTACTAGGGGCTCAAATAAGATACGGATTACTAAAATCACAACAATCTTTTCATAGAGCCCCTATTTATTAGCAGTCAAGTCGCCTTACAATCGGGCTCTACTTGGAGAGCAAAATTAGAAAAATACAATAAACAAAGAAAAAATTCGCTACAATACAAAAAAAAGCATGAGAGCCCATTTATAACAATTATTAAACATAAAGCACATAATAAAGAAAAAGGTGTATTATGAAAAAAATATTGTTGATTAGAAGCCATAACAAGAAATATATTTCTTCTTTAAAAAGGCGATGCTATGTCGTTTCTATGAACCTCAAAACCTTCTAATGGCGAATGTACACACACTTATTTAATTATTATATTTAAAAACAAAACTATAATTATGTTCTATGAACAAAAAACAACAAAACTTTAAAACGTAAATTTACTAATAAATTTTAAAAATAAATAGAAGTGTACCACCTTAACATACATTTTACTTTGGTAACAGGTTAAAGAAAAATTACATTTTCGTTTAACAATTTTTTTTTTAAAGAATGTTTTGATCTTTGAACAGTAAGGTGCGTCAGTGTTCCGCCAGATTATAGCCGTGGTTTTCCTATGGGGCCCACATGGGTGAGCTTGTCTGGTATCCTGTTTTAATTTTTGTTGGTAACACATACATTATTTTTAGTACGTTATAAAAGTCTTACGATTTCTCTCAACACTATTCAGATAAAAAATTCAATTTTGAAAAAATTCGAATTTTTTAAACTGACAAAACTTCGAAAAGTGTGTAATGGTAATAAAAATAAACACGAGCACAAGAACCGATGCAGATAATAGAGTGGTCATCGACTGAAATTCAATAGTCTTAACTACTTGGTCACTGAATGCCGGCTCTGAATGATCATATCTCTAAGAAAAATCAGGCATTTTATGCTTTACAACCTTTTTTTTTTTATATATTTTTTTGTTGTTTCCCCGAAAATAAAAACACAACTTTTAAACGAGTTTAGTTTAATGGTAATAAAAATAAACACGAGCACAAGAACCGATGCAGATAATAGAGTGGTCATCGACTGAAATTCAATAGTCTTAACTACTTGGTCACTGAATGCCGGCTCTGAATGATCATATCTCTAAGAAAAATCAGGCATTTTATGCTTTACAACTTTTTTTTATATATATTTTTTTGTTGTTTCCCCGAAAATAAAAACACAACTTTTAAACGAGTTTAACTTTGATTTCACTCTTCTAATAGACCTTTTCATAAAGCATTCCGTGAAAACGAGGCAGTGTTTGTAACAATCAAAACAAATCGACGATGTTTAAAAATGGCGATATTGTATGGGTTGCAATGTGCTTTTTCTAAATGTTTTTCAAATAGCTATGATAGATAATGTAAATGGAATTAGAGTTCCAACAAATATTATATTTTTCACATTTTTAACTGTAGAAAGAAATATTTGGTGTAACTTAATAAAAAGACAAGAAAATAAAGATAATTTAAAGACAACAAATCTAGTTGATTATGTCAAAAGCATTTCTTACAAGAAATGGTCCATAAAACCCCATTTGGTACACAAATAAAACTTATAAAATTTTTTAGGACAATATTGCACTCATGAAATAAATTTTCAGTGTCAGATAAATCCAGAAAACCACAAAGTTTCAGGCAATGTTTGTTTGAAAATGTCGATGACGATTCGTTTGCATCAGCACAATTTTCATCGCTACAAAATGAAGTAGATATCTCTTTATCGACATTATTGTCAGTGCCACTAGAGGAAGTAGACTTTAAAGTAAATGTTGCTGAAGGTAAATTAGTAGATTCATTTATCCAGTATAGTTTATACTGGATTTCCATCAATAACCAAGCTGTTTAAGCATTTTTAAATCCTGGAAAAAAATGGAAAAAACAATTTTTTATAACAATCAATAAACAAAAACAGTTCATCTACCGGACGAACAAGAGTATTAAAGCCGCTTGATGCATTTATTTTAACATTGACTTATTTACACGTGAACTGTGATCTTTGTTTTTATTTATTTTTATACAATATTTCAGATAGAACAGTTTTAAACACTGTAAATACATGGATAAATTTTATGTATAAGACATCTGCATATGGCCTTGTATAGAGTGAGTTAGGAAGAAAATTTCGTAATGAATGCAGGAAAAGCTCCCTACTGTAAAATTTATCGTTGATTGTGTAGATTACAAAGTTAATAAACTATCTTGATTATTTATGCACAAAATTATGTAATTAGATAATAAAAATACAATAGTTAAAGTTTTAGTAGGAAATGCACCCAGAAAAGGATTTATGTTTATTACGTTAATCAAGGTAAAACTGTAATGAGTGACTGTGGCTTTACAATAGCAGAATACTATAGACCATTTAGTGTTAATATTGTTTTACCATCATTTGGTTAAGGGCAGAGAAAAACTTACTATTCTTTGTGGAGAGAATACTATAGTAATAATAATAATAATATATTCATAAAATTCAATTATTATAAAGGCCAAATATTATAGTTGGTACATGGTGAAAATAGTATATATACTAAATATATATATGAAAAAATATGATTTGTCAGATCATTGTATAAATTTTAGCAAATTAGCTATTTTAGCAAGTAAAAGAGTTCTAAAAGTGTAAAAGATATGTAAAGTCAAGAGAAGAAACATAAAGATGTTGCATTATACTTGTGTCTTTGGAGCTATTTTGTGAAGAATTTAAAAAACAAAGAGAAAAAGACAAAAATACAAAAAAATGCAATAAATAAAAAATTTAATTGAAAAAAAAAAATAATTTATTAATCAAGAAATAACTCCTGATGTTGAAAGTTTTAAATACTTTTTCTGATTTAGTGGAAGAGCTTAGAATTGGTTTTTACCTAATATTACTTAAATATTTACTTTTTTCATTTATTGACCATATTTATGTATTTTATTTTATATTTAAGTTGATTTTTTATTTAGTAAAAATTAAAACAAAAAATCTATTAAAAAAAATTACATAACTGCCAATTAAGAAAAAGAAAAGAATCCAGAAATGGAGAGCTAATCTTAGGCAACAACATGACAATTTACAAATGGAGTGCAAAGTCCTACGGCTTACCTTCTTGTTGGTACACTTTGTTAAATAAGTTAGACAAGTAGTAAATGTCTAATTAATGAACAGAATAGCCAAAGCAACATTTTTTTTAGTTTTATTTAAGATGAGTAATTGAGACCAATGCTAAGTAAGTAATAAAATAATACCTTCAAATTTTGTTGCTTGATTCATAAAAATCTTTATTCATCATTGCATCACTTAGTTTATGATTCAAAAGATAAACATCTGGCAGATGTTAAACTTTTAAAATCATTTCTAAAAGTGCAGTTTAGCTTGTACTTTCTTGACTTTCACATAGCATCATTAAATAGAAAATATAGTAATTAAAAATTAAATTTTAAAAACTATTTTAAAAAAATTACATAACTGCGTATTTAGATAAGGAAAGTATCTAAAAATAGAGGGCTAACCCAAGTCTACAATACTAATACTTTACTCTTTTAAGGCTAAAATACTTATAAATACTGTGTGTGTGTGTGTGTGTGTATATATATATATATATATATATATATATATATATATATATATATATATATATATATATATATATATATATATATATATATATATATATATATATATATATATATATAGTAAGTATTAGTATTGTAGCCTTAAAAGAGTAAAGTATTAGTATTGTAGACTTAGGTTAGCTCTCTATTTCTAAATTATTTCCTTTTCTAAATAGTCAGTAATGTGATTTTTTTAAAATAGTTTTCAATCAGTTTCTAAAATATATATATACATATATATATATATATATATATATATATATATATATATATATATATATATATATATATATATATATATATATATATATATATATATATATATATATATACACACACACACACATATATATATATAAATATATATATATATATATATATATATATATTAAGTATATATTATATATATGCATTATGTATACATAATGTATACAGTGATGTTACATAATGTATATGTAACATCACTGTATGCAAAAAAACGTTCTTTATCAAAGCTTTGCATGGTTTATTTTTGTACAACCCGTAGGTTTTGACGACTTTTGGAATGAGTGTATTTCCATAGTTTAATTATTATTTATGTTACTGCTATAAAAACAATATTAAAGTGATTTGAACAATATAAACTCAAAGTTTGTTTTGATTGTTACAAACACTGCCTCGCTTTGAAGAATCTTCTTTCTCCGTCGCAGATATTTATGAAAAGGTCTATTGTTTAAAACAAGATTTATTAAAACTTTAAAAGTTTTTACTTTGAAGTAACATGACTCCCTTATGTTAATTTTTTTTAAGTAATTTCTCATCCAGTTGATAATACTTTATCCATTTTTGCGATGCTAAAGATAGCGCCAACAATCATTATTTTCACTCCACATTACAAACGGACTCCAGTTGGAGAGCACAATTAAAAAAAATAAACTAAACAAAAAAAAAGTTCGCTACTTACAAAAAAATTTAAACAGTCATTCTGGGTAACTTTGAATTTGCGGGTAACATTGAACTAAACGTGTAAATGTTTTTAAATTTTTTTTTCTTTGGTATTTTCTTTGCCTGTTGCTTTAACAAAGAATAATATGATGAATTATCTTTTTTTACAAAAGTTTGACCAAAGAAAATTAAATTTTATTTCTCAAAAATAATGTTTTCCTCCATTTCCAGTTACACAGTCGAATGTGGTGATAACATCGTGTGTTTTCAATTTAGAATATTTGGTATTATATTGTAATTATCTGAATAGATTTTTAAGTATTTTATTGAATTATTTTTCGAACTTTAATACAAACTCAAAATAATAGGATTTAACATGTTTTTTGCTACAAAAAGGATATTTATTTCCACTTAGCTAAAATAAAACCAAATTCAGGGTAACTTTAGACAATCAATATTTTCCAAAAATGCTTTTTTTGTTGTCTGAGTAACATTGCAATAATACATAATAAATAATAGGCATTTTTTTATTATAGTATTTTTATTATATAATGATATATGATATTATAAATATTAAAAATTATAACATATTACTAATATATTAATTTTTGATATTTATGGCTATCTTGATAGATTTAATAATATATTTTATTAAAAGCAAATATGCGATTAATCAAATAATTTTCATTAATAGCATAAATCATCTTTATATTTTTAGCATTCATAAAATGCCAAGAAAATGTTCGACAAGTCATCCTGGCACAAGAAAATATGGCACTAAATCTAATTACACCAATTCTACACTTCAAGAGGCTTTAGCCAAAATTAAATTAGAAAAAATGTCGATTGGTGAAGCTTCTAAAATTTATAAAGTACCTAAAGCAACATTATTTTATAAGCTAAAAAATAAACACTGTAATTCAGTAGTGCGCCCTATTGCCCTTAGCATTGATGAAGAACTTTGTTTTGAAAATCACTTACTTTATTTAAGTGACAAAGGTATACCAATTGGAATTAATGATTTTAAAAGTATTGTCAAAATCTATTTGGATGATAGTGGAAAAAATATACAACAGTTTAAAGATAACCGACCAGGTTGGGAGTGGTGTAAACTTTATCTTGACAGGCATCCATCATTAAAAGAAAAAGTATCTCATTGTATTTCAAGGAAACGTGCACAGATTAATTATTGTCAAATAAAATTATTTTTTCAAAATCTAGAGAAGGAATTAAATGGAGTAACGCCAGATAACATTTACAATATGGATGAAACAGGGTTTCATGATGACCCTGGAAAAAAAAAACTTATTTTTCGTCGATCCTCTCGCCATCCAGAACTTATAAGAAACACAACAAAAACTTGTTACACTGTTGTTTTTTGTGGAAATGCCTCAGGGAAACTAATTCCACCATTTTTCATTTTTAAAGGAAAACACAGTTGGTCTGACTGGCTTTTCAATGCACCAGAAGGATCAAGAATGGCAACTTCTTGCAGTGGCTGGATGGAAATTCAAATATTTGAAGAGTGGCTGTTAAATCACTTTGTTCCAAATATTATAAATAAGGAAGGTAAAAAAATTCTGATTTGCGATAATTTAAGTGCTCATATATCTTTAAAAGCCTTAAATATATGTGAAAAGTATAATATAACATTTATATGTTTGGTACCCAATTCCACACACCTTTTACAACCTTTAGATGTTGGATATTTCTCGAGTTTAAAAGCTAATTGGAGGTCAGTTCTTAATCAATGGCGTAAAACATCCAGAGGAAAAAAGGTTAATAATCTGCCAAAACATTTATTTACGCAGCTCATTAAATCTACTCTTAATGTTGGTAAAGAAAATCTAGAACATAATCTCCAAGCAGAATTTAAGGCTACTGGCATATATCCATTTTTACCAGAACATGTTCTCTCCAAATTACCCAGTTTTACAAATATAGATATTCAACTCAATATTGGAGAATCGTTTAGGAATTATGTTGATGATATTCATCTTAATTATGAAGTAAGCAAAAAATTTAAGTTACCAATAACAGCAGGGAAAAGGGTATCAGCCACTGAGGTAGAAGCATACTATAAGGAAAGAGACAATAAAAAAAAAAGTCAAGATAATATTCGAGCAAAGAAAAGAGGAAGACCACTTGGATCAAATAATATGGTTATGAAAATAAACAAAAAACTTAATATTTTACAAAGTTCAAGCATCGTAAATGTTGATCAAGTTATTGAAGACGATGAACAAGTTTTACCTGTATCTCAAAATGATGCAGTTTTTTCATTGGAGCAAATAAACAATCACTATGTACATGTTTTCCTTGATCATGATTATTTTGTAAAAGAGTTAGTTGAAACTCAAGACTAAAAGAAGGAAACACTGTAATATTTAGTTTTATAGTCAATGGTGTTTATTTGTGGAGAATTATATAAAAATAATGTCTTATTTAATTTTTTCTTTTATAACCTTAAAAATTATTTTGTGAATATTTTATTGAAAAACTTGTTTGTTTATTCTCGAAATATTTTATTGAAAAACTTGTTTGTTTATTCTCGAAATATTTTATTGAAAAACTTGTTTGTTTATTCTAGAAATATTTTATTGAAAAACTTGTTTGTTTATTCTCGAAATAGTTTAACTAGATTTTTTAAAAAATTAATTTAAACTTATACAAAGAAATTTAAACAACTTTTTAGATTTAAAAGATTAAAATTGACATTCAGTTTAATAGTGTTCAAAGTTACCCGAAATGCGAGGGTAACTTTGAACGCCTACTTGAACATTGTTTTTTTACATAATATCTAGCAAATTTAAAAAAATGATAACAAACTAGAAAAAAGAGATCATCAGAACACTCTTTATGTAAAAATATTTGTTATCTAGTTAGTAAAACAATTTTTGTTGAGATAAACCTAGCGCAAACCGTTCAAAGTTACCCGTAATGACTGTATGCTCATTTTGAATATAATCCGCATTTTGTAAAAAGAGCATTAGGAAAATGATTTTTTTGACATTGGATTGTCCATAACGTACGTACGCTCAGAGAGGAAGAGGAGGTCTGCAAACGGCGAAAAACTTTAAACGACTTTTTTTTGATGTGACTTGATTCTTTTATTTTATTATTTTTCAATATTTTCTCCATATTACCGTGTAGTAAATTTCAGGTAAAAAAATATTTAAATAGTTAAACAATAAATTAAAAATCAGCTAAAACAACACGGCTTTTACAGTTGTTAGCAATAATTGCTTATAACAACCGGTTTGTTTTCCACATTTTATTGGTACAAAGTTCTAGCAACATTCTCCTTCACCAAGATTTTAAACGCCTCTCTCATTTTTTTCAAATTCCAAAACTGGAACGTTTCTTTCGATATTAGCATATCATTAGTTAGTAGCTCTACGATGGGTTGCGTCAATTTAACTTTTTATTATTATTACTTTTTTTTTTTTAAAAAAAATTTTTTATTTTGTGTTTCCTGTTTTGATTAATTATCAGTGAGTAACAAGTTTGATTTTTCAGCAGCCTGATAAAAAGATTAACTTTGTTTCTAAGGAGAATAGTTGAGATAACTTTTTTCTTAAAAACAGAATGAAGGTAATTTATACTTATCCAGTTGGATAGCACATTTCTGCAATAAATAAGAAAGGCGTAAAACTACACACTAATTTTATACGATATAATTTGTCTTTGAAAATAACTTTAGCGATTTAAAAATTAATAAACACTAGCACATAAACAGATGCAGATACTGGAGTGGTCATCGACTGAAATTAGTCTTGACTACTTGGTAGTATTGACTACTTGTTCACTGAATGCCGGCTCTGAATGATCATATCTCTGATGAAAATTAGGCATTTTCTGCTTAAAAACCTCATTTTTTGTTTATTTTTTTGTTGTTTCACGATGATAAAAACACAACTTTTAAACGAGTTTACTTTGATGATCTTTGACTCCGCTCTTCTAATTGTTTAAAACAAGCTTTACCAGAACTTTAACGTTTTTACTTTGAGGTAACATGAATCCGTTATGTTAAATTTTTTTAAGTAATTTCTCCTCTAGTTGATAATACTTTATCAATTTTTGCGATGCTAATGACAGCGCGAACAAACATACTTTTTACTCTGCGTTACTAACAGACTCCAGTTGGGAATCACAATTAAAAAATACAATAAACAAAGAAAAAATTCAATACATTACAAAAAAAAATCAAAAACCATTTTAAATTTTAACCGCCATTTGTAAATAGATCATTAAAAAAATGGCTTTTTTGACATGGAATAGTCCAAAAAAATTGTACGCTCAGAAAGGAAGAGGAGGCCTGTAAATTGCGTTTCTGAGATAACTAGGCAATAAATCTATATGAAAGTATGGAGGGTCAATTATAAAGGATGGGTATAAAGGATAAAAAAAAACTTTTAAACTGACAAAACTTTGATAAGTGTTAGCATTGCTATGGTTGGCGCAAATAAGTTCTTTTTAAACATTGCATGGGACTTAAGGGTTGTGTTCTCCAAATGCAGAGCACAACTCTGAACAAATAAATAAGAATTTTAACTGCACAACAAATCACAAAAAACTTCAAAACGAGTTTATTTTGAGGTGACTGTATTCTTTTATGTTCAATTTTTAAAAGTAATGAATTTTAAATTGATAATATTTCATTATTTTTAGCATTGCTAACAAAGCCGTGATCAAACGCTTTTTTATAACTGCATAAACGAACTCCAGTTGAAAAGCACAATGCTGCGATAATTAAATAAGGCGTATAACTTCACATAATTTTTACTCGATATAATTTGCCTTTAAAAATAACTCTGGCGATTTGAAAATCAATAAACACGAGCACATGAACCAATGCAGATACTGGAGTGGTCATCGACTAAAGTTCCATAATCTTGACTTCATGGTCGCCGAATGCCGGCTTTGAATGATCATATCTCTAATAGAAATTAGACATTTTCTGCTTTACAACCTCTTTTTTTATTTAATTTTTTGTTGTCTCCACGATGATAAAAAAACAACCTTTGAAAAAGTTTATTTTAATGAACTTTGGTTCCGCTCTTCTAATTGTTTAAAACAAGATTTACCAAAACTTTATACGTTTTTACTTTGAAGTAACATGACTCCGTTGAGTTATGTTTTTAAAAGTAAGTTTTCCTCCAATTGTTATACTTTATCAATTTTTACAATGCTAAAGATAGCTAAAACAAACATACTTTTCACTCCGCATTACACACGGACTACAGTTTGAGAGCACAATTAGAAACCACAATAAACAGAGAAAAAATTCGCTAACCTACTAAAAAAAACATTAGCCCTTTTTAAATATAATCCGCCATTCATAGGAAAAGCATTAGAAAAAGGACATTTTAGACATAGCATTGTTCATAAAGTACGTACGCTCAGAGAGGAAGTGGAGGTCTGCAAAGAGTGTTTTAGAGATAAGTGGGCAAATGGTCAAATATAAAAGAATATGGGGTCAATTCTAAATGCTATGTACAAAGTGTAAAAAGCAACTCTTAAACTGACAAAACTTATATAAGTGTTAGCAATGCTATGGTTGGCGCAAATAAGTTCTTTTTAAACATTGCATGGAACTTAAGGGTTGTGTTCTCCAAATGGAGAGCACAACTCTGAACAAATAAATAAGACTTTTAACTGCGCGACAAAACACAAGAAACATTAAACGTTTTTTTTTTGAGGCGACTTGATTCTTTTATGTTAAATTTTCAAAGGTAATGCTATCTGAATTGATCATTTTTTATCATTTTTTGCAATGTTAAAAAAGCCGTGATCAAACGCACCTTTTAAACCGCATTTTATACGATATAATTTTATACGATATAATTTGTCTTTGAAAAAAACTTTAGCGATTTAAAAATTAATAAACACGAGCACATGAACAGACCCAGATACTGGAGTGGTCATCGATAAAAATTTAATAATCTTGACTACTTGGTCACTGAATGCCAGCTCTGAATGATTGTATCTCTAATTAAAACTAGGCATTTTCTGTTTTAAAACCTCTTTTTTTAATTAATTTTTTGTAGTTTTAACGATGATAAAAACACAACTTTTAAACGAGTTTATTTTAACGAACCTTTATTCCGCTCTTTTTTTTGTTTAAAACAAGCTTTACTAAAACTTTAACGTTTTTACTTTGAGGTAACATGACTCCGTTTTGTTAAATTTTTTTACGTAGTTTTTTCACCAGTTGACAATACTTTATCAAGTTTTGCGATGCTAAAGATAGCGCGAACAAACATTTTTTTTAACTCAGCATTACAAACGGAGAGCACAACTAATAAATATAATAAACAAAGAAAAAGTTTGCTACATTACAAAAAAAAGCATAAGCCTAATTTAAACTTAATTCGCTATTCGTAAAAAGAGTATTCGAAAAATGACTTTTCTCTTAATTATCTATATGCTACTAAGTTTTTAACTGTAGTAAAAGTTTTTAAGTATGTACCAATATGACTATCACTTTATGTTGTATGTCTATGGTACAGAATAAACGTCATAAGATATCTGTGTGAATGTTTACATTAATATTCCTAAACAGATACACAAAAACCCTGGTCAATATTGACCAAGAAACAAACATATTAAGTTTAAGACATACCACCCCATTATAAAATACTGGTGTTTTACAAATTCTGAGCACGTGCTCTATTTTATCAAAGTAGTGTCCACAGGGTGGAGGAGGTCTGCAAACGGCGTTTCTGAAATAAGTGGGCAATTGTTCAATTATAAAAGTATAGAGGGTCATTTATAATGGAAGGGTCTAAAGGATAAAAAAAAATTTTTAAACTGACCTAACTTACATAAGTGTTAGCAATGCTATCATTATAGCAAATAGGTTCACTTAAAACATTGTGTTGGACATAGAGGTTGTGTTCTCCTAATGAAGATCACAACTTTGAACAAATAAACAAGACTTTTAACTGCACGACAAAACACAAGAAACATTAAACAATTTTTTTTTGAGGTAACACAATTCTTTTATTTTAAATTTTCAAAGGTAATGCTTTCTAAGTTGAAAATAATTCATCATTTATCGCAATGCTAATAAAGCCGTGATCAAACGCACTTTTTAAAATGCATAAATAAACTGCAGTTGGAAAACCCAACTTTAGACAAATAAGTATGGCGTATAAAATATAGCCATACGACATACTTATTTATCGAAAACCATAGCATTGGTAACACTTATCAAAGTTTTATCTGTTTAAGAGCTGTTTTTTACCCTTTATATATAAAGGGTAAAAAACAACTCCTAAACTGATAAAACTTTGATAAGTGTTACCAATGCTATGGTTAGCGCAAATTAGTTTACTTTAAATATTGCATGGGACTTAAAGGTTGTGTTCTCCGTGTTTGTTTTTTTGAGGTGATTTGATTCTTTTATGTTAAATTTTTAAAGGTAATGTTTTTTAATTTGATAATTTTTTCATCATTTTTTGCAATGCTATAAAAGCCGTGATCAAACGCACTTTTTTAACCGCATAAACAAACTCCAGTTGGAGAGCACAATTCTGAAATAAATAAGTAAGGCGTAAAACTACACACTAATTTTAATCGATATAATTTGTCTTTGAAAATAACTTAAGCAATTTTAAAATTAATAAACACTAGCACATGAACTGATGCAGATAATGGAGTGGTCATCGACTAAAATTTGATACTCTTGAATACTTGGTCACTGAATATTGGCTCTGAATGATCATATCTCTGATGAAAATTAAGCATTTTCTTCTTTAGAAGCTCATTTTTTGTTAATTTTTTTTTTGTTTCCACGATGATAAAAACAAAACTTTTAAACGAGTTTTCAATAAAATTTAAAAGTAACAGTTAAATTAAATTTTTTTACAGCTCATTTTGAAATGAGATGTTGTGTAATAAGGCTTTCAGAGATTTTGTTTTAACAACAATAGAAAAACTTCCATTTTTCGTTCTTTAAAATCTTACGCTTTGAAAAACAGCAATTGGTTTGGACCCACAAAAGATACCTGACAAGCTCATCCATATGGTTCTCATAGGTACACCACGGCAATGTTCTGGCGGGACACTCACGTACCTCACTGTTAAAAAATTAAAAAACTCTTTACGAAAAAAATTGTTGAATTAAAAATGTTATTTTCCTTTACCCTGTTACCAAAGTAAAATGTTAAGGTAGTACACCTCTTTTAACTTTTAAAATTTTTAAGAAAAATTACGTTTTTATATATTGATATTTTTTGTTCATAGAACGTATTTACAGTTTTTTAAAAAATAAAATAAAAAAATAAGTGTGTGTACATTCGCCATTAGAGGGTTTTGAGGTCCATAGCAACGCCATAGCAACTTAATTTTAAACAAGAAAATTTCACTTTTTTGAAGCTTCTAATCAACAATAGTCTTTTTAAACTACAGCTTTTTTTTCTTTATGTGCTTTATGTTTAATAAATATTGTAAATTTTTTCTTTTTTTATTGCATTTTTCTCTCTATGTCCTCATTAAATTGAGCCGATTTGTAATGCGACTTGATAACTAATAAATACGGGCTCTATGAAAAGATTGTGGTGACTTTAGTCATCCGTATCTTCTTTGAGCCCCTAGTAACCATTTATGGTTGAAACAGCCTTTAACTGGAGTCCGTTTATAAATTTTTAAATCGCCATAGTTCTTTTTAAAGACAAATTAGATCGAATAAAATTAGTGTGCAGCTATACGCCTTATTTATTTATTGCAAAATTCCAATTGAAACTCATTTATGCAGTTTAAAAAGTGCGTGTTTGATCACGGCTTTTTCAGCAATTCAAAAAATGATGAAATATTATCAGTTTAAAAACATTACATTTGAAAATTCAACATAAAAGAATCGAGTCAACTTAAAAAAATAATGTTTTTAAATTTTTGTGTTTTGTCGTGCAGTTAAAAGTCTTATATATTTGTTCAGAGTTGTGCTCTCCAATTGGAGAACACAACCCTTAAGTAACATGCAATGTTTAAAATGAACTTATTTGCGCAAACGATAGCATTGCTATTACATTTCATTGCTTTGTCAGTTTAATAGTTAATTTATTTCCTTTATACCTATCTTTTATAATTGACCCCCATATTTCTATTATTGACCTATTGCCCACTTATCTCAGAAACGCAATTTGCAGACCTCATTTGCCTCTCTGAGCGTACGTTTTTTATGGACAATTTCATGTCAAAAAAGTCATTTTTTTTAATGCTCTTTTAACAAATGGCGGATTTAATTTCAAATGAGTTTATGCGTTTTATTGTAATGCAGCGAATTCTTTCTATGTATTTTCTAAATTTGCTCTTAACTGGAGTCCGTTTGTAATGCGGAGTAAATAGTATGTTTTATTGCGCTACCTTTAGCATCGCAAAAGTTGATTAAGTAAAATCAACTAGAGGAGAAATTACTTTAAAAAAATTTAACATTACAGAGTCATGTTACTTTAAAGTAAAAACGTTTAAAATTTTGGTAAAGCTTGTTTTAAAGAAAAAGCGAAGAGAAGAGCGGAATCAAAGTTCATTAAAACAAACTCGTTCAAAAGCTGTGTTTTTTACATCGTGAAAACAACAAAAAATTGAATAAAAAAGTGGTTGTTAAGCAGAAAATACCTAATTTTCATTAGAGATATGATCTTTCAGACCCAGCATTTAGTGACTAAGTAGTCAAGACTATCGAATTTTAGTCGATGACCACTTCAATATCTGCATCAGTACCTTTTCTCGTTATTATTAATTTTTACCTTGCCAGAGTTATTTTAAAAAACAAATTATAGCGTAAAAAATTAGTGTGTAGTTATACCTCTTACTTATTTATCGCAGAATTGTGCTCTCCTACTGGAGTTCATTTTATGAGGTTTAAAATGTGCGTATTATCACGGCTTTTTTAGCATTGCAAAAAATGATGAAGTTTAATCAATTTTAAATGCATTAATATTGAAAATTTAACATTAAAGAATCAAGTCGCCTTAAAAAAATAATCGTTTAAAGTTTCTTGTGTTTTATCGTGCAATTAAAAGTCTTATTTATTTGTTCAGAATTGTGCTCTCCGTTTTGAGAACATAACCCTTAAGTCACATGCAATGTTTAAAAAGAACTTATTTGCGCCAACCATAACATTGCTAACACTTATAAGAGTTTTGTCAAATAAGGAGTTTTTTTTTATCATTTTTTACCCATCTTTAATGATTGACCCTTCATACTTTTATAAATGACCTATTGCCCACTAATCTCAGAAACGCCATTTGCAGACCTCCTCATCCGCTCTGTTTGTAACTGCCTGCATATAACTGCCAAACTTTTAAATAGAAGTTTATATTTCTAAACTCGTCAAATCATTTGATAATATTTTTTTATCGGAACATTGGAATTTGATTATTGAACTTTTTGTTCTAAAAAACATAGCATTGCCGACTCATAAAGAATTTTTTCATGCAGCAGAAAAAAAATCATTTGAAAGACTATTTAGAGGAAACGCATTTAATTTTAAAAAAGATGTTTTACTGTCTCCTCACCTATTTTATGAAGATGACAATATTCTCGCTATTAAAGGTAAAAATAAGTGTCACAATCTAGTCTTTATTGGTATTTATCTCACATCATGTCGAAATAACGAGGAATCCTTTTCAAAGTACGAACAACAATTAAACCTAATCACTTCAATCGTAAAAAACTACGAAGGCGTAGGTGAATGTATTGTTGCTGGAGATTTTCAGTCTTATCCCGAATCACTTTACGATTCTGAGATTCGTAATAATAAAACACGCAATAAATTCTCTAATCATAAAACTAATTTCATTAAATCAAATAAGCTCTCATTTTTCGATATAATCAGTGGCGCTGATCCAACATACACCTTTTAGCATAAAACTCTATCTAACTCATCATAAATTGATCACATCGCAACTCTAAAAGAGTCATACTTGTTTTTTATAAATACAAGTGTTATTCCTTTTTCTACTTTTATTTTTAGTGATCACTTACCAATCGCTACAAACATCGTCGTTACACATACTAATCTATCAGCCGTAATAAATAGCACAATGCATAAATATAATTATATTCCAAAATATGCATGGAATAACGAAAAATGCATTAACATATATAATCATAACCTCTCCGTAGCTTTCATCTACTACATCTTCAATGAAGAAAAAATTGAACAAGAATTAAAACAAACATGCAAAAAAATCCAAAATGCTCCTTTTTTAGCAGTTAAGCAGTGCTTTAAACAACAAATCTGTAAGTATTCCAAATCAATTGCCCACTTAAACTCGTTGTTAAATTGTGTTTTTATCATCGTGGAAACAACAAAAAATTAAACAAAAAATAAGGTTGAAAAGCATAAAATGCCTATATTTCATTAAAGATATGATCATTTAGAGCCGGCATTAAGTGACCAAGTAGTCAAGACTATCAAACTTTAGTCGATGACCACACCAGAATCTGCATCTGTTCATGTGCTCGTGTTTATTTGTTTTTTAAATCGCTAAAGATATTTTTTAAGAAAAAGTATATCGTATAAAATTAGTGTGTAGTTATAAGCCTTACTTATTTATCGCAGAATTGTGCTCTCCAACTAGAGAGCACAATTCTGCGATAAATTTATTTGTTCAGAGTTGTGCTCTCCATTTGGAGAACACAACCCATAAGTCTCCAGCAATGTTTAATGTGAACTTATTTGCGACAACCATAGCATTGCTAACACATATCAAAGTTTTGTCAGTTTAAGAGATGTTTTTTATCCTTTATACCCATCCTTTGTAAGTGATCCCTCATACTTTTATAATTAAACATTTGCCCACTTAAGCTTGTTTGAAAGTTGTGTTTTCGCCATCGTGAAAACAACAGAAGATTAAACAAAAAAAAATAATTAAAAAGCATAAAATGCCTACCTTTCATCAGAGATATGACCATTCAGAGCCGGCAATCAGTGACCAAGTAGTCAAGACTATCAAACTTTAGTCGATGACCACTCCAGTATCTGCATCTGTTAATGTGATATTGTTTATTAATTTTTAAATTGCTGAAGTTGTTTTTAAAGACTAACTATATAAAACTAATATGTACGCCTTACTTAATTGTAGCAGAATTGTGCTCTCCAACTGGAGTTCGTTTATGCGGTTAAAAAAGTGCGCTTGATCAGGGCTTTTATAGCATTGCAAAAAATGATGAAAAATTATCAATTTAAAAAATATTACCTTTAAAAATTTAACATAAAAGAATCAAATCACCTCAAAAAAAAAATCGTTTGAAGTTTCTTGTGTTATGTCGTGCAGTAAATGTCTTATTTATATATTCTGAGAAGTGCTCTTTATTTGGAGAACACAACCCTTAAGTCCCATGCAATATTTAAAGTAAATTTATTTGCGCCAACCATAGCATTGGTAACACTTATCAAAGTTTTATCAGTTTAAGAGTTGTTTTTTACCCTTTATATATAAAGGGTAAAAAACAACTCGTAAACTGAAAAAACTTTGATAAGTGTTACCAATGCTATGTTTTTCGATAAATAACGTATAACGTATAACGTATAGCTATATTTTATACGCCATACTTTATGGACAATACCAAGTCAAATATGTCTATTTTCTAATGCTCTTTTCACAATAGGCAGATTATATTTGAAATGGGCTTATGCTTGTTTTTGTAATGTATCGATTTTTCTCTTTGTTTATTGTATTTTCTAATTGTGCTCTCCAATTGGAGTCCGTTTGTAATGCAGAGTGAGAAGTATATTTGCTCGCGCTATCTTTAGTATCGCAAGAATTGATAAAGTATTATTAACTGAAGGGGAAGTTACTTTCAAAATAAAGATTAACATAACGGAGTCATGTTATTTCAAAGTAAAATTGTGTAAAATTTTGGTAAAACTTGTTTTAAACAATTAAAAGAGCGGTATCAAAGTTCATTAAAATAAACTCGTTTAAAAGTTGTATTTTTATCATCGTGGAAACATCAAGAAATTAAATAAAAAAAGTAAATGTAAAGCAGAAAATGCCTAATTTTCATTAGAGATATGATCATTCAGAGCCGGCATTCGGCGACCATGTAGTCAAGATTATCTAATTTTAGTCGATGTCCACTCCAGTATCTGCATCGGCTCATGCGCTCGTGTTTATTAATTTTTAAATCGCCAGAGTTATTGTTAAAGGCAAATTATATCGAATAAAATTATTGTGTAGTTATACGCCTTACTTATTTATCGCAGAATTGTGCTTTCTAACTGGAGTTTGTTTATGCAGTTATAAAAGTGCGTTTGATCACGGCATTGATAGCATCGCAAAAAAAATAAAATATTATAAATTTAAAAACATTACTTTTGAAAATTTAAAGTAAAAGATTCGAGTCACATAAAAAAAAAGTCGTTTTGAAGTTTCTTGTGAATTATTGTGCAGTTAAAATTTTTCAGAGTTGTGCTCTCCATTTGGAGAACACAACCCGTAAGTCCTATGCAATGTTTAAAAAGAACTTATTTGCGCCAACCATAGCATTGCTAACACTTATCAAAGTTTTGTCAGTTTAAAAGTTGTTTTTTATCTTTTATACCCATCCTTTATAATTGACCCCCCATACATTTATATTGACTTATTGCCTAGTTATCTCAAAAACGCAATTTACAGACCTCCTCTTCCTTTCTGAGCATACGAATTTTTTGGACTATAACATGCCAAAAAAGTCATTTTTTTAATAATCTGTTTACAAATGGCGGATATAATTTGAATTGGTTTTTTATTTTTTTCGTAATGTATTGAATTTTTTCTTTGTTTATTGTATTTTCTAATTGTGATCTCCAACTGGAGTCTGTTAGTAATGCAGAATAAAAAGTATGTATGTTCTGGCTGTCTTTAGCATTGCAAAAATTGATAAAGTATTATCAACTAGAAGAGAAATTACTTAAAAAAATTTGACATAAGGGAGTCATGTTACTTCAAAGTAAAAAGTTTTTAAGTTTCAATAAATCTTGTTTTAAACAATTAGAAGAGCGGAATCAAAGTTCATCAAGCTAAACTCGTTTAAAAGTTGTGTTTTTATTATCGTGGAAACAACAAAAAATATATAAAAAAAAAGGTTGTAAAGCATAAAATGCCTAATTTTTATTAGAGATATGATCATTCAGAGCCGGCATTCAGTGACCAAGTAGTGAAGACTATCAAATTTCAGTCGATGACCACTCCAGTATCTGCATCGGTTCATGTGTTCGTGATTATTTTTATTACCATTGCTAACACTTATCGAAGTTTTGTCAGTTTAAAAAATTAGAATTTTTGAAAATTGAATTTTTTTTCTGAATAGTGTTGAGACAAATCGTAAGAGTTTTAAAACGGTTTAAAAATAGTGTATGTGTTACCAATAAAATTTATAACTAACACTTAAATTAAATTTTTTTACAGCTCATTTTGAAATGAGATGCTGTGTAAAAAGGGTTTCCATTATTATGGATTAATGGTTAACGGTAAATAGTATAAATGGTTCAAAAGTTATTAAAAAGTTAACGATACTCTCATTTTCGTTGCCATAATTTAGCAAATGTTGCTAAATGCCGTTATTTGTAGTTTGGTGGGAGGTGTTCCAATAGGGTAAAAATAACTTTAAATTTGATTTGTAATTTCTTGAAAAGCTTAGACTAGTATATAACTTGCATCCTGCGGTTTGTCTCTAAACTGAGATAAAACAATTTCCTTCAAATGTATAAATATTTTTAAGTGCAGACTATGAGTGTAGACACAGTTTTTTTCACTGAAAAATTTTAAATTTTATGACATAATCTTTTATTGTTTAGAATTTATGACCCAACAATGTTTAATTTTCTGTCCAAGGGAAATAAGTATGAAGACTCCACGGCTAATTGCGGCAAGGTCACATTTTTTTATTTTGAGAAAACTCAATATTAAACTTTTAATTTTATGTTTCTGTTTTATTTTTAGAAAAAAAGTGTAAACTCGTATAGTATTTAGCAAAAGTAATCTTTTTTTTTACAAATAAAATTATATATTCCACATCACGTGCAATAACTTTCATTTTAGACTATCTTTTTTAAGTAAGGTTTTTTTTTGACCCTACTTTTTTTTCCCCGGTATTGCGACTGTATTCGGCTTTTTTTATTAATTCATAGACTAAATAATTTATTTTTTAGTTAAAGTAATTTAATAAAACAGTTCAATCTTTTCTTTTAACAATTTCGAAGCATTTTAACTTTTTAGCGATGCATTCAAGCCCCGTCTTATAAGATGCTAGCCTTTGTTTTTTTATATTTTCGCGCAATCTTTTTTTGTATTTTCTTTTCTTGGATTTTTTGTTATTTGTTCTAATGTCGCTATTTATTATAGTAATAAAAATTGATCGAATAATCTGCGAGTATTATGAAAAAAATGACTTCGAGCTTTCAAAAGACAAAAGGTAGTTCTATAGTTTATAAAGCTATAAAAATGAAAAAAGTCAGAACTTTCAAAATGTGACTCTGCGTTTCTTCCCGTAGAGACTTCACATTTATACTTAAATTGTTACTTCACGATTTGAGTAAACTATTTTAATTAACCCTTTTAATTTACACAAACCCTTTTAATTTACACAAAAAAGATAAAAAGGAACACTTTTTGAACATAAATGTGCGATAATTCTCCAAAAAATATCCTAAACAATTGTAGCTTCGAAAGGTGTACTTATGGGCCTATATAAAAGTATAATTTGAGACAAAATATTTTTTTAAATAAATTTTTTATATGTCGTTGGAAAGATAAATCAAAGCTGATTCATATTCGTACAAGAAATATGGTCTGAAAACAAGTATTTAAAAAGATATGAATAATTATTTCAATCAAAAAATTATAAGCAATACATTTATAAATTGTAATTTGATACAATAAATTGTAATTGAATTGTAATTATTGATTTAATCGTTTATTTCAAGGTATAATTTATACTAAGTTAAATATATTTATTTATTAGTCTAACAATCAAAATAAACTTTAAATTCAATTATCAGTGTGTCAAAGAAGTGGGGGCGATCTCTTTCCCTCCCTCTAAGGGTTGCATCGATTCTCTCTGGATCGCCCCTCCGCCCTCTAATACATATGAAAATAATTTTTTATATTACTCTATATATTTAACACAGCACTTTAAATTTAAATTATGGACTTGCCTGCTTAAAAATAATTAAACCTGAAAATGCCTCCTTTCCCCTTTTTCTTCATAATTGGTTAGAATGCAAAAAAAAAAATAAAAATTGAAAAAAAGTCAAAGCTCACCCACTTCCCTCTTTACTATATGGTCTTATTAATAACAAAAACATAGTGTTACTTTATAAAATCTACAGTTAAAACTATTTGAAATAATATAGTTAACTTTTGAGTAAAAAAATAATAAAACAAACATAATTTGTTTTTTATTTCATCAGTATATTCAAAATATGTAAACTTAGTGAGGCCTCTGTCCTTAAAATATTAAAATAGTTATTTCTTATTTAACCTTTTGTTCATTTCTATGTTCTATTATTTATTTATATGTTTAATATGTATAATATTGTGGTAACTTAAGCCTGCACTAAAATATCCCAGATTTTTTTGGGTTGTATATTATACTTGATCATAACTTTATACTACTGAAAAATTAGTAAACAAAACTAAAATTTAAAAATATTATAAAACTGTGCGAGAAAAAACAAGTATAAAGAAGTCAATTAAAAAAATATATTTTTTTAAGTTTATATTTTTGCAAAGGCTTAGAGCCATCGCTACATTTCCACTCCATGACTTTAACATCATCTAATTCAGGTATCATGGTACATTTGAAATGATACCAGATGTCACAAACATCGCAGCACACCAACTGATCAACTCTATTTCCACATCAACCACAATTAGGGCGTGTGTCGTTATTGTTAGCATAATCACAATCATTTTTATTTGTTTTTTTTTTTATATGCTTTTTTTTCTGCAGTTTTTTTTTTTTCTTGATTTTTAAAACTTCTTCTCTTGTTCGTTTTAAACATGCTTCTGATGTCAAACTTTCAATATAGCGAAACCTATAACTCATGCAGTTCTTTCGCGATGAGTGGTTTCTGCACATTTGGACTGTAATTGTTTAAGAAAAAAATCTTTGATTGTGGAAGTTGATATAGAAATCGGTAATGATGAAGCAGATGATACTAATGTTGAAGTAGGAGCATCGCTAACACAAATACTATGATGGTTAGGCATTGAGCATGATCTTGTAAGATGATTAGCTGAGAATATAGGTTTCTTTACAGGAAACAAGAAAAAATATAAAATAACTTTATTAATGCTTGCTTTTTATATAGTGTTGTGTCACAAAACCCATTAAAATGTGCAAGATATTTATAAAACAAAAGGCCGCACATGTGATCAAACGAATCAGAAATATCAAAAAATTTTCAAAAATATAAATCTACATGATCAAACTTATTTGCAGGTGCAGTAGAAGATTTTTTATTTTAGAACATTTCAATTTCTTAACAATTTGTGTTAGTCCATTGACATCATATATTAAAACAAGAAGAAAAAATATAGAATAACTTTGTTAATGCTTGCTTTTTATATAGTGTTGTATCACAAAACCCATTAAAATTCGCAAGATATTATTAAAACACAAGGCCACACATGTGATAAAAAGAATCAGAAATATCAAAAAATTTTCAAAAATATAAAACTACATGATCAAACATATTTGCAGGTGCAGTAAAAGACTTTTTATTTTAAAACATTTCAATTTCTTAACAATTTGTGTGAGTCCATTGACATCATATATTAAAATAAGAAGAAAAAATATAAAATAACTTTATTAATGCTTGCTTTTTATATAGTGTTGTGTCACAAAACCCATTAAAATGTGCAAGATATTTATAAAACACAAGGCCGCACATGTGATCAAACGAATCAGAAATATCGAAAAATTTTCAAAAATATAAAACTACACGATCAAACATATTTGCAGGTGCAGTAGAAGACTTTTTATTTTAGAACATTTCAATTTCTTAACAATTTGTGTTAGTCCATTGACATCATATACTAAAATAGGAAGAAAAAATATAAAATAACTTTATTAATGCTTGCTTTTTATATAGTGTTGTGTCACAAAATCCATTAAAATGCGCAAGATATTATTAAAACACAAGGCCGCACATGTGATCAAACGGATCAGAAATATAAAAAAATTTAAAAAACTTTGAGTCTGCTCTTTTAATTGTTCAAAACGAGCTATACCAAAACTTTAAACCACATAAATGAACTCCAGTTGGAAAGCACAATTCTGCAATAAATAAGTAAGAGGTATAACTACACAGTAATTTTTTTACGATATAATTTGTCTTTAAAAAAAACTCTGGCAAAGTAAAAATTAATAATCACGAGAAGAGGTACCGATGTACCTGAAGTGGTCATCGACTAAAATTCGATAGTCTTGACTACTTGGTCACTAAATGCCGGCTCTGAATAATCATATCTCTAATGAAAATTAAGTATTTTCTGCTTAACAACCACTTTTTTATTCAGTTTTTTGTTGTTTCCACGATGATAAAAAAACAGCTTTTAAACGAGTTTGTTTTGATAAACTTTGATTCCGCTCTTCTAATTGTTTAAAACAATCTTTACCAAAACTTTAAACGTTTTTACTTTGAAGTAACATGACTCCGTTATAATAAATTTTTCTAAAGTAATTTCTCCTCTAGTTGATTTTACTTATTCAACTTTTGCGATGCTAAAGGTAGCGCGAAAAAACATACTTTTCACTCCGCATTACAAACTGACTCCAATTAAGAGCAAATTTAGAAACTACATAGAAAGAATTCGCTGCATTACGAAAAAAAGCATGAGCTCATTTGAAAATAAATCCGCCATTTGTAAAAAGAGCATTAAAAAAATGACTTTTTTGACATGGGATTGTCCATAAAAAACGTACGCTCAGAGAAGCAAATGAGGTCTGCAAATTGCGTATCTGAGATAAGTGGGCAATAGATCAATAATAAAAGTATGGGGGTCAATTATAAAAGTTGGGTATAAAGGAAAGAAATTAACTCTTTAACTGACAAAACTTTGACAAAATTTTGACAAAATTTTGTATATGCAATGCTATCGTTGGCGCAAATAAGTTCATTTTAAACATTGCATGTTACTTAAGGGTTGTGTTCTCCAATTGGAGAGCACAACTCTGAACAAATTATTAAGACTTTTAACTGCACGACAAAACACAAAAATTTAAAAACATTTTTTTTTTAAGGTGACTCAAATCTTTTATTTTGAATTTTTAAATGTAATGTTTTTTAAACTGATATAATTTCATCATTTTTTGCATTGCTGAAAAAGCCGTGATCAAACACGCACTTTTTAAACTGCATAAATGAGTTCCAATTGGAATTTTGCAATAAATAAATAAGGCGTATAGCTGCACATTACTTTTATTCGATCTAATTTGTCTTTAAAAAGAACTTTGGCGACTTAAAAATTAATAAACGGACTCCGGTTAAAGGCTGTTTCAACCATAAATGGGTACTAGGGGCTCAGAGAAGATACGGATGACTAAAGTCACCACAATCTTTTCATAGAGCCCGTATTTATTAGTTATCAAGTTGCATTACAAATCGGCTCAAGTTAATGAGCACATAGAGAGAAAATAACAATAAAAAAAGAAAAAATTCGCAACAATACAAAATAAAGCAGGAGTCCATTTACAATATTTATTAAACATAAAGCACACAATGAAAAAAAAGCTGTAGTATGAAAAAAATATTGTTAATTAAAAGCTTCAACAAGGTGAAATTTTCTTGTTTGAAATTAAGTTGCTATGGCGTTGCTATGGACCTCAAAACCCTCTAATGGTGAATGTACACACACTTATTTATTTATTTTATTTTTTAAAAAACTGTAAATATGTTCTATGAACAAAAAATATCAATATATAAAAACGTAAATTTTCTAAAAAATTTTTAAAGTTAAAGGAGGTGTACTACCTTAACATACATTTTACTTTGGTAACAGGTTAAAGAAAAATCACATTTTTCATTTAACAGTTTTTTTCTTAAAGAGTTTTTTACTTTTTAAACAGTGAGGTACGTGAGTGTCCCGCCAGATTATTGCCACGGTGTACCTATGAGAACCATATGGATGAGCTTGTCAGGTATCTTTTGTGGGTCCTAACCAATTGCTGTTTTTCAAAACGTAAGACTTTAAAGAACGAAAAATGCAAGTTTTTCCATTGTTGTTAAAACGAAATCTTTGAAATCTTTTTTACACAACATCTCATTTCAAAATGAGCTGTAAAAAAACTTAACTTAACTGTTTGCGCCAACCATAGCATTGCTAACACTTATATAAGTTTTGTCAGTTTAAGAGTTGTTTTTTACCCTTTGAAAATAGCATTTGTAATTGACCCCATATTCTTTTATATTTGACCATTTGCCCACTTATCTCTAAAACACTCTTTGCAGACCTCCACTTCCTCTCTGAGCGTACGTACTTTATGAACAATGCTATGTCTAAAATGTCCTTTTTCTAATGCTTTTCCTATGAATGTCGGATTATATTTAAAAAGAGCTTAAGGTTTTTTTTGTAGTTTACTGAATTTTTTCTCTGTTCATTGTAGTTTCTAATTGTGCTCTCAAACTGTAGTTCGTGTGTAATGCGGATTGAAAAGTATGTTTGTTTTAGCAATTTTTCGCATTGTAAAAATTGATAAAGTATTATCAATTGGAGGAAAACTTACTTTTAAAAACATAACACAACGGAGTCATGTTACTTTAAAGTAAAAACGTATAAAGTTTTAGTAAATTATGTTTTAAACAATTAGAAGAGCGAAATCAAAGTTCATTAAAATAAACTTGTTCAAAGTTTGTTTTTTTATCATCGTAGAAACAACAAGAAATTAAATAAAAAAAGAGGTTGTAAAGCAGAAAATGTCTAATTTTTATTAGAGATATGATCATTCAGAGCCGTCATTCGGCGACCATGAAGTCAAGATTATCGAACTTTAGTCGAAGACCACTCCAGTATCTGCAATGGTTCATGTGCTCGTGTTTAGTAATTTTTAAATCGCCAGAGTAATTTTTAAAGGCAAATTATATCGAATAAAAATATTGTGTAGTTATACGCCTTACTTATTTATCGCAGCATTGCGCTTTTCAACTTGAGTTCGTTTATGCAGTTATAAAAAAGCGTTTGATCACGGCTTTGTTAGCAATGCTTAAAATAATGAAATATTATCAATTTAAAAATCATTACTTTTAAAAATTGAACATAAAAGAATACAGTCACCTCAAAATAAAATCGTTTTGAAGTTTCTTGTGATTTGTTGTGCAGTTGAAATTCTTATTTATTTTTTTAACCCTTAAGTCCCATGCTTTGTTTAAAAAGAACTTATTTGCGCCAATTATAGCATCGCTAACACTTATCAAAGTTTGTTGTTAGTTGGAAAGTTGTTTTTTATCCTTTATACCCAACCTTTATACCCAAAGATTGTTGTGATTTTAGTAATCCGTATTTTATTTGAGCCCCTAGTAGCTATATATGGTTGAAACAGACTTCAAATGAAGTCCGCTCTTTATTTGGAGAACACAACCCTTAAATCCCATGCAAAGAATGTTTAAAGTGAACTTATTTGCGCCAACCATAGCATTGCTAACACTTATCAAAGTTTTGTCAGTTACATAAATAAGATTTTTTAAAAATTAGTTTTTTTATCTAAATAGTGTTGAGAGAAATCGTACGAGTTTTATAACGGTTTAAAAATAGTGTATGTGTTACCAACAAAGGATCCAAAATCGAGAAAAAACGGAGTCGAGAGAAATCGAGAAAAAACTCCGTCGGAGTCGAGAAAAAATCGGAGTTTCGATAATATTTTGTTATAAAAATTAAACTATCTATTTGATAAAAAAATTAAACTCTCTATTTGATAATTAAACATTGTTCTTGTATTTTTATTTTTTAATTTTAAATATTTCGATTTATAATTCATAATAAAATTTTAAAAAATTTATATTTTTATATTTCTTAGTACATAAATATTTTTTTTATCACAATTTTTTAACGAACAAGTTATATCTAATAATTGGTTTTCTAACCGGCATCAGTTAGGAAGAAGGCGTGAACTTTCAGTTAAATGCCCTTCTGCGTTGCTATGCAATAAAGTAATAATAGTAAAAATTAAAAAAAAAATTTGAAAAAAAAAGTATTTATACTGAAGATCTTTTTAAATAATATTTTAAAAAGATCAAAACATCTATCATTTCATCAGAAAGCGAACTACGAAACTTTGTGACAAATCTGGAAGACGAGGAGAAAACTCTTTCTGCTTCCGAGGAAGTTGCTTGAATTCTGTGGATGGCTAGTTCAAATTTTAAAACTGTTTCTGATTTCACACCAGTTACTTCATATTCTTTCAACTGATCGGTGAAGGTCTTGACTTTTTTTGGTTTTTTAGCTGCTGATTGATTTTGAATTAGAACTTCTTGAATTTCGGAGAAAAAAGATGTCGATTGTGATGGTTCTTCTTGTTTGTTTTTAGCGTGATCATCTGATTTTGATTGGAGACTATTTTCTTTTGTTGCAAATAGTTGATCAAATAATTTTGAAGCATAAATTTGAATATCTTTTTTGGAAGCGTAAAAAAATGTGTGGTTTTTATTTTTAAAAAAATCGGGATTGTGCAAATAACGACTCAATGATACCAACATAACGTTTTTACGATCTTCATATCTGGAGATTAAGGTCTCTGCAAAATTAGAACTGATGTCAGTTTCTGCAACCTTCAATTTTCTTACTAACGTTTTCATAATAATGTCACACTCCAAAATTGTTGTTTTTGGTTTTTCCAAGCGAACTGCAGCGTCAGCAACGACTTCCAATAAGTCAGACAGCGATTTTAAGAAATCCAAGTCATTTTAGCTAACATGTTTAAGCAGTTTAGCTCTTCGAGTGTTTTTTTTACAGCTTCTAAGCAATCCAGAAATCTTTTAATCATCTTAAAAACACTGTTCCATCTTGTTCGGTTGTCGAACAACAGTCCTTTGTCATGCGAAGATCCGTATATTTCGTGTATTTTTCTTTTAAGAACTTCATATCGAAACGATGAATATTTCAAAAACTTAATTAGTATTTGAAGTTTCTGTAGATTTTTTTCGATATTTTTTCATACTCAATCTCATTCTCCGAATATTCAATAAGAAACTCTCCTTCAGACTCTCCATCAGTTTCTGTTTCTGTTTCAATAATCGATTCAGTTTCTTTGTTCACAATTTTGCGACAATCGTTTTTAGCGTATATCAAATCACAAACACTCAAATGAATTGAATGATTCTGGCAGATTTGATGTGGAAACTTAAATATGGTACCCAATTTCACCATCCAACTACAGCCATCCGTAGTTTTACCTGCAATATCTTCACTATCTATTCCAAATTCTTTTAATTTTTCCATTATCAAAATGTTTAATGTTTCAGCAGAACTAGGAGATGGCAATCTCATTATTCCTAAACAATACGTTCTGTCGTGATGAACATTTAAATTGTAGTATCTTCTACCTCTATTGCTACACCATTCGTCACCTGTTAGTCCAAATTTTTCTCCTTTTGCTTTCAATGCAGCCAATTCAGCGATCATTAAGTATTTGGCTTCAGCATGAAACATCTTAATTTTTTCTGAAATTGCGGACGCTGACTTAGGCAAACTATGCCCGTAATTTTCAAAAAGCATTCTTAGTGTTTCAGATTGAGTTATGGACCTAATCGAATACCCATCAAGAGCTGTCAACTTGGCAAGAAGATCGTTTAATGATATCTTAGTCAAAACTGGTCTGGAACTGAATGGTTTCAAATCTATTTTCTCGCAACTTTTGACGTGTCCAATAAGGCCGTTTGTGCTGCTTCCTGGACAAGCGATTCTTTTATGACATTTTTTGCAATCTCCATACTTCTTATCATTTACCACAACTTTATTAAAGTACTTCCACGCTTCCGAAACCATTTTTTTCTATGAAAGAAAAATTATCAATTTGATAATGACCTCCCATATTTGTTTTTAATTTTATTTTAATTGTGAAAAGTTATCACATTTTAAGTTATTAAGTTATTTATTCTGATAGGTAAGTATAATTAAACATTAATTATTATTATTATTTATTTTCACTGATAACATTTTAGTGCACAATTTTGCCACAATGCTCAGCGGGCCGGATTTTAGACTTATGGTGGACAAAATTATTTTGATCATACAAAATACGACACTACTTGTATAAAATGAAAGTTTTATATGTTTTATATGTTAAAAACTTACCTCGTTATTTTACGACCAGTCTTTGTTTATATTATAAATAATGATCTTGACTAAACTTTTTTTTTGTAAAGGTAAACTATTGAGTAGTTAAAATATATAAACTAATATCACATTCGCATAATATTTTAAAAATTACTGTTTATTATATCTTTGCTTAAAAATTAAAAAATTCTTGCTTTTTATTATGCATTACATTTTATATTACCGCAATTGATTTTTGTGGATTTAAAAAAATACTAATACTAAAAAGATACTAATATACACAAAAGAGTTTTTGAAATAGTACAATGGAAAAGTATGATTATGTTTTAATATATGGTTTTGAATAGAATAAACTTTTTTTGAGGTTTTTTTCACCATCATCACCTGGCCCACTGTGGATTACCAATTGCTTTGCGATGTATATTAGTGTTGTTATTAAACGAAGAGAACACTTACATTTGAAACAATTTTTAAAATTACAATTTACAATTGCAAAAACCGCGTAGAAATAAAATAAGAATTCAATTATTTTACGAATAAAAAATTGGTATTTTCTAAAACCTTCGTCGAAGTTTCGTCGAAGTTTCGTCGAAGTTTCTCGATTTGTCTCGAACTCCGAAACTCCGAAAAACCGAGAAAAATCCGTCGAGACGGAGTTCCGAATGGATCCACTGGTTACCAATAAAATTTAAAAGTAACAGTTAAATTAAATTTTTTTACAGCTTATTTTGAAATGAGATGTTGTGTAAAAAGGGTTTCAAAGATTTCGTTTTAACAACAATGAAAAACTTGGATTTTTCGTTCTTTAAAATCTTACGCTTTGAAAAACAGCACTTGGTTAGGACCCACAAAAGATACCTGACAAGCTCATCCATATGGTTCTCATAGGTACACCGCGGCAATAATCCGGCGGGACACTCACGTACCTCACTGTTTCAAAATTAAAAAACTCTCCAAGAAAAAAGTGTTGAATGAAAAAAGTGATTTTTCTTTAACCTGTTACCAAAGTAAAATGTATGTTAAGGTAGTACACCTCTTTTAACTTTTAACGTTTTTTAGAAAATTTACGTTTTTATATATTGATATTTTATGTTCATAGAACATATTTACAGTTTTTTTCAAAATAAAATAAATTAATAAGAGTGTGTACATTCGCCATTAAAGGGTTTTGATGTCCATAGCAACGCCATATCAAATTAATTTCAAACAAGAAAATTTCGTCTTGTTGAAGCTTCTAATCAACAATATTTTTTTCAAACTACAGCTTTTTTTTCATTATGTGCTTTATGTTTAATAAATATTGTTAATGGGTTCCAGCTTTATTTTGTATTGTTGCCAATTTTTTCTTTGTTTATTGCATTTTTCTCTCTATGTCCTCATTAACTTAAGCCGATTTATAAAGCGACTTGATAACTAATTAATACGGGCTCTATGAAAAGATTGTGGTGACTTTTGTCATCCGTATCTTCTTTGAGCCCCTAGTAACCATTTATGGTTGAAACAGCCTTTAACTGGAGTCCGTTTAATAATTTTTAAATCGCCAAAGTTATTTTTATATACAAATTAGATCGATTAAATTTAATGTGCAGCTATACGCCTTATTTATTTATTGCAAAATTCCAATTGGAACTTATTTATGGAGTTTAAAAAGTGCGTTTGATCACGGCTTTTTCAGCAATGCAAAAAATGATGAAATATTATCAGTTTAAAAAACATTACATTTGAAAATCAACATAAAAGAATCGAGTCACCTTAAAAACAAATGTTTTCAAATTTTTGTGTTTTTTCGTACAGTTAAAAGTCTTAATTATTTGTTCAGAGTTGTGCTCTCCAATTAGAGAACATTGTCAAAAAAGTCATTTTTCTATTTCGCCTTTTACAAATGGTGGATTAAATTTGAAATGGGTTTTTGCTTTTTTTTATAATGTAGCAAATTTTTTCTTTGTTTAGTGTATTTTCTAATTGTGCTCTCAATTTGGAGTCCGTTTGTAATGCGGTATGAAAAATATGTTTATTCAAGTTTTAAATAGCATTGCAAAAAATGATAAAGTTTTATCAACTGGAGAAAAAATTACTTTGAAAATCTAACATAACGGAATCATGTTACCTCAAAGAAAAAACGTTTAAAGTTTTGGTATAGCTCGTATTAAACAATTAAAAGAGCAAACTCAAAGTTTATCAAAATAAACTAGTTTTAAATGTTCACTTGATTCTTTTATGTAGAGACTATTAATTTTCAGTCGATGACCATTCCATTATCTGCATCGGTTCATGTGCTCGTGTTTATTTTTATTACCATTATACACTTATCGAAGTTTTGTTAGTTAAAAAAATTAGATTTTTTGAAAATTGAATTTTTTATCTGAATAGTGTTAAGTGAAATCGAAAGATTTTTATAACGTATTAAAAATAATGTATGTGTTACCAATAAAAATTAAAACTAAAAATTAATTTTTTTTTTTTACAACTCATTTTAAAAAGAAGTATTGTGTAAAGAGGTTTTTAAGATGTCGATTTAACAACAATGGAAAAACTTCATATTTTTACCGTTTTGAAAAACGGCAATTGGGTAGGACCCACACAGGATACCAGACAAGCTCACCCATGTGGGCCCTATAGGAAAACCACGGCTATGATCTGGCGGAACACCGGCGCACCTTTTTTTTGTTGTTGTTTCCACGATAATAAAAACACAACTTTTAAACGAGTTTATTTTGATGAACTTAGTTTCCGCTCTTCTAATTGTTTAAAACAAGCTTTACCAAACCTTTAAACGTTTTTACTTTGAAGTAACATGACTCCCTTACGTTAATTTTTTTTAAGTATTTTTTCATTCAGTTGATAATACTTTAGCAGTTTTTGCGATGCTAATGATAACGCAAACAAACATTATTTTCACTCATCATTACAAACGGACTCTAGTTGGAGAGCACAATTAAAAAAAATAAATTAAACAAAGAAAAAATACGCTACTTACAAAAAAATGCATATGCCCATTTTGAATATAATCCGCAATTTGTAAAAAGAGCATAAGGATAATGATTTTTTTGACATTGGATTGTCCATAACGTACGTACGCTTAGAGAGGTAGAGGAGGTTTGCAAACGGCGTTTCTGAGATAAGTGGCCAATAGGTCAATTATAAAGATATGGGGGGTCAATTATAAAGGATTGGTATAAAGGATAAAAAACAACTCTTATACTGGAAAAACTTTGAAACGTGTTAGAAATGCTATGGTTGGCGCAAATAAGTTTACTTTAAACATTGCATGGGACTTAAGGGTTGTGTTCTCCAAATAGAGAGCAGAACTCTGAACAAAAAAATAAGACTTTTAACTGCACAACAAAACACAAGAAACTTTAAACGACTTTTTTTTGAGGTAACTTGATTCTTTTATTTATTATTTTTTTAATATTTTCTTCTTATTACCCTGTAGTAAATTACAGGTAAAAAAATATTTAGATAGTTAAACAATAAATTAACAATCAGTTAAGAGCAAATTTAGAAACTACATAGAAAGAATTCGCTGCATTACAAAAAAAAGCATAAGCTCATTTGAAATTAAATCCGCCGTTTGTGAAAAAAGCATTAAAAAAATGACTTTTTTGACATGGGATTGTCCATAAAAAACGTACGCTCAGAGTGGCAAATGAGGTCTGCAAATTGGGTTTCTGAGATAAGTGGGGAATAGGTCAATAATAAAAGTATGGGGTCAATTATAAAAGATGGGTATAAAGAAAAGAAATTAACTCTTAAACTAACAAAACTTTGATATGTATTAGCAATGCTATCGTTGGCGCAAATAAGTTCATTTTAAACATTGCATGTTACTTAAGAGTTGTGTGTTTGTGTGCAAATGTTTATCGCATCTAGATGCAATAAACATTTGGTGAAAATTTCATACAAATTTAACTTACGGTTAATGAGATAGGATGGCCGGGAGGTCAAAAATTTACATTTTGAGAAAAACTCGTTTGATTATTATATTCATAAATTTTCATAATATTTTCTCTCGTATACTCAATTGAAAAACTTTTATTTATATAAACATGAAACAGGGTCATAAAGACAACCTTCTTGATCATTCTCTGCATCATCCTTTTTTTTTTTGCATCCACGAATAACTTTTCGTCGCTTTTTAGATGTAATCCTATTTTGATATTCTGCAAAAGTTAAGCGCTTTTTGTTTATGGTTGAACAGCCTTGGAGAGTATAAATACCAGAAATCATATTCAACTTTTCAAACAGAAGTATGTTTGATTTTCTTCCAATATTAAAATTTGAAACAGCATTATAAACTCCTAACTCCAACTGCGTTAATGAAACATACTTTGTTTTAGGTATGCGCTGTCATATCATTCCATTTAACCTTTCATTCTGGTTTTGGGTTTTACCATGAAGGCATTTTTTTAAGAGTTCTTCTTGAGATAAATCTATATATATATAGGTTTTAGATGACTGACAACTGAGAGTGGAAGACAAGCACCTGGCTTGTAGGTAAACGTTAAATTAGCTTTATCCTGTTTATAACGACACCAACTATTGATACCATCTGGGCAATGAGCATGCCAATTATTTTCAGCTGATAATGCAACATGAAACAATGTTGCAAGTATAGCCTTTTTCATACCTTCTAAATCATTGGCATTTAGCCTAACAGCAATTCCATAGTAGTTTTGTAGGCGATCAATTATAGCATTTGTTAATTTGCCTTTGCCTCCAAGTCCTTTTACATTTTTTTTCAAAATTCACAATCTGCTACCAACACGTTTCTGTACATGTCCAACACACTCCAACTTACACACTGTTATACCAGGATAAGTATCTTTAACATACGAATAGCTTTCACAATCACCGTCACCATAATACTTTACATACCTCAGTTTATTTTGTTAAATAGAACGGCTAAATATTCTTTGAGCGCCAGTTACTTCCATTCCAGGAGCAGAGCCACGATAATTTAGTTTACATACATGTGATGATTTCCAAGCTTCAAAGGCATTTGGGTTATTTTCTTTAAGTTTTAGTTTTAAACTACATGTTTTACATGATCGACTCATTGGTTCACAATCAAGAATTTTACCTGTGTCCATTGATATAGCAGTAACCACTCCATTTAATGAGGAAAATCCACGACGTTGCCAGCTACCATCAACTGATACTGCAATATCAACAATATTTGAAGAAGATTCACAAATATCTCTAACAGCGTCAGACATTGTTTCTTTTGCAACAACTTTAGCACAATCAGAGACATGTTTAATTATTTTGTTGTAATTGTTCTTAGTCATTGGTGTAGGAATGTTCATTAAAGAAGTAAATTTTTCTAATCCTGAATAACCTTGACCACATGCACGCATAGAATAAATTATTCTATTATTTACATCAAAATTTTTCTTCCCAGAGCATGTCTTTGAAGTATAAAATTCAATTTTTTTGTTGCAATTAGGGCAGCATATATTCAACATCGAGCTAAAACCTTTTTTATTAGGAAAACATTCTTCAAGAAATAATCCAGATTGTAAACAATTTTTGCAACATAATTGACTTATTACACCAGATAAAATTTTAATGTCAATAATACGATAACCAACAGTTTTATTATTACTTTGATGTGGTGTTTCAATTTTTTTCAACTTTTTTCGAGGATATAGATAAATCTAATAAACTATTTTTGAAAATAAGGTCATTTTCAGAACAGGTAACATTGTTATTAACAGGAGCTACTGATAAAGTTGAATTGTTTGTCAAATTTTTGGTATACCTATTTCCATGAAATCTTCTGGATTTTTTACTTTGAGTACTTTGTTTAACTCTGCATGATTTACCCATTATTGAAAAAGTTTATTAAATAACACAAAAATAACTAAATAGCTGGCAATTCTTACAAAAAAACCGTTGCTATGCGTGTTGCTAAGCAGATCAAATTTACCCAGTTGAAGGAAACCTTTTATATCTCAAGAACTTAGCCTTAATTTTAAAAAAAGTTTTCAAATTCGGATTCAGCGATAAATTTCGTGCAAGAAATACACAAATTATTTTTTTTGAATTTTTAAGGAATTTTGAGGGGTCTTATACCTTAATCCGCCACTGATTTAAACATTATTAATTAATTAAAAGTTATTTATTACTTTGAAAAGTTATTATTAATTATTTTGAAGATTTCATTTCAAATTCTTGTTTAATTTAACCTAATAACTTTTTTATACAAATTAAATTAATTTGTAAATCTAATTTGAGTAAATTACTTTTATTTGAAAGAATGCCTGCCGAAACCTAAATCCTCAGTAGATGCATGTACACGCTACTTCATCTATGCCTATTTAAGTCTGTCGATGTATGTTCACTCTACAGTGCCTTTTCCTAATTAAGCCTGCATACTACACTGCGGCATCTAAATCAGTCGATTTATCTATTCATTGATGCACTTTTTCTATGAAACTTTGAAAGATAAAAATAAATAACAAACTTAACTATAATATAACAACAATACTAGTTAAAAACATAAAACTACTTAAAATAAAACCTCAAAATTTATAATAGTTAATACCTTTAAACGTCTCAATTCAGATAATTTCAAGACATAATTGTATTTATCTTTGAGACGACGAATATTAGCTGTCTCAAGCCGTCTAAGAGATGACTACTAATAAATGTCTTATATTGATCTGAATTTACTCATTTAAAAGTGTTAACATTTTAGAAAAAAAACGTCTAAAAGACATGTTTGTGCCGGCTGGGTTATACCAAACTAAAAATTGCGAAAACTATAGATAAAAAAGAGGTAAAAAAAATCAATTATCATCGGCACAAACAACATTGATTTTTTTTTAAAAGTCAAAAAATTTAATTTTACGCGTAGAAAATTACAAGTGTTAAAGATGAAACTTGCGCCGACTAGTATCCATATCTTTCCTCTGTAATAAAGAAAAAAAAAAAAAAAAAAAAAAAGAGAAATTAGCATTCAACATTAACTTTCAATAATATAATTTAACTGCTATAAAAATGTTTACCTTATGAATCCATTCATATTCGCCATATTTTGAATCAAAAGAACCTTTCTGCAAAGACCGCAGCTTTAGTGTAAAGCGCGGGCCCAGTTCTTGTAATCCAGTTTTTTTTCCGTTCTTAAAAACATATCTAAAAGAAGCAAAATTGATTATTTATTTTTCATCATTCAATTATTTAAATATTACCTAAAATTTGACTCTATACCATTTTGCTGTATTGTAATCTACTGGGCTCTTTAAAACAATTTTTCGAACATATATAGGCAAAATTTTAAGGATCTAATATTAGCATATCAGCATAACATTTCCCATAAATTTTAAAAGGTTTTTCTGCAGAATTCACTATTTTATCCAATTATATGTTGAGAGTTTTTCTTTGTGAATTGTGCTTTTGAAATAAATAAACTTTGGCATCTCTGTTTATATAGAAATACTTGATTCCCACCAGGGGAATGGAGTCGTAAAAAAAAGTACCGACTCCGACTTCAATCATTGAAATTTTTAGACTTCAAAGCAAAATTTTTGAAAAATACTTTGAATTCTTTAAAAAATAATACACGATAATTAATTTTTTTTTGCCAATTATATGAAAAGTTCATTAAAGTTTAAATATTTTATACATGCACGCACAATTTTTTTACTATTGTTTTACTATTTGTTTACTATTATTACTATTGTTTACTATTATTTTACTAATTGTTTTACTATTGGAGTCGGAGTCGTGATTTTGTTTAAAAAAAACGACTCCGCTAAAAATGTCGTGACTCCAACTCCACAGCCCTGATTCCCAGGAGTGAGATACTTGATCTCCCATAAAATTAAGTATCCCACTCATGAAAATAACATAAATCAAACAATGATGAAAATCAAACTTTTTACTGAAACAAAGTAAAAGCAGGTAGTTATATTTTCACAGAAATGTAGAAATAAATCCATAAATAAAAACAAACAGCACGACCAATAGTAAAACTACCACAGCCTTCCGCTGACAGATGGCTGTGGTAGTTTTCGCATATCAGTCCGGTTCACTTTGCTGACTTTGTCTTCTGATGAAAAAGCTAAACAGCTTCTACTAGTTCTTCTACTAGTTACTTCTACTCTCTTCAAAAAAATTAACTTTCAAGGTATTTTGTTTAAGACAAAACTTTCACAACATAAAACTTGACATTTTAGTCACTTAAACTTAAATACTAAAGATAAACTCAAGACTTTAAACGATGGTTGGCGCGAAAACTTAATTTTTTGTTTAATAACGAAAAGCTTTGTCTTTAAAATTTTCAAACTTTTTAATAGCTATAAAGTTGTCAAAATATTATATGCGTGTCGTATATTGGAGTACCATAGCATGTCTTCCTGAACATAGGCGTGTCATATATCAACATTATAAATAATTTGATTATCAACGTTATACTCAAATTAATAATAATCAAATTATCAACGTCATGACGCAATAAATTTAGGCAAAAGTTTAATTCTGCCTTAATATATTGAGTTTTACCAATGTTGGCATTAAAACCATAAAATATATTGTGTTTTACCAATGTTGGCATTAAAACCATACAATATATTGTGTTTTACCAATGTTGGCATTAAAACCATAAAATATACTTTGTTTTACCAATGTGGACATTAAAACCATAAAAAAAAACGAGCTGAAATTGTTATCACTTACTTCGAACGCGTAAAATACAGTTTTAACTTCACAAAACATAATAATCTTCGTTAAAATGTTAGGCATTTTCTGAAATAGAAACCATTGCTTCTGAAATAAAAGCTACTTAGTTCATTAAAATTTGTGCTTCGGAATTAAAATTTTTTAGAATTTTGTGTGATTAAATCTTTCAAATACTTAAGGAGTAAGTAGAATACATCTGCTGACTAGTTTCATACCCTTTCTCTATATGTTTATTGGCGGATTGTTTCCTGCGTAAGATAAATGCTGGATCTTTTTGACTCTGCTAATCAAATTTTGTTTGTGTTTCCTTAATAGTGACTATGCAACTATTCTTACACTTAATAGTGACTATGCAACTGTTATCTGCCAATGAGGATACAACTCTAAAACTCAGTTTAAGGTTCTGAGGCTAGCTGGTATCTATCCCGAACTCTGTGGCAGCCCTAAGAAAGGCTGATTCCATCAATAGCTGTAAAATATCAGAGTATTAATAGAGCTATGTTGAGCATGAATGGTGTCCTTGATAGCACTTTTGGTGAGCATTGTCGAAGCAACATAAGGAGCACTTGGTTACATCACAATTAGGAAAATTACTGCTTGGAATGCAATTAACTATGCAGTTTTTTCACTGAACTTGAATGCTTGTGGAATTCTTTTCCCATCTTTATGTTTTCAAGTTTTCTGAAAACAATTTCCTTTGTTTTTTCTCTTAACTCATAACTCAAGAGTGGCTGCTTGCAGCCTTGCTTACTACTCTCTCTCTCTCTCTCTCTCTCTCTCTCTATATATATATATATATATATATATATATATATATATATATATATATATATATATATATATATTTATATATATACTATCAAACACCTAAATTAAAAACATTACTCATGTTTAAAACATAGACACAGAACATGCAAAATGAGACTTTATAAAAAAACTTAATACAAAGCCCTTACTTTTGGTCTATTCAGATAACTTATCAGCTTGTTTTAGACTAAAAAATCCCCAGTAGGGTAATCATTTAATGATAAAAACATAATTTATAATCATTTAATGATAAAAACTAATCTTAGTTAGAGTCTTATGATTTTATTTGTAACATTTTTGCAATTTTAAGCAGTAAGAACGTTTTAAACCAATATTTCTTATCCAACAAGTTATTAAGTTAAGTTTTGTTATATTTGACTCGAAAATCTTAACTATTTTATAGAAAAAATTTACTAAAAAAATTGAATTGAAAAAATCAAAATTAAAAAAAATAAAAAAATAAATAACCTGTGATGTCGAAAAAATATAAAATCTCGTTGATTATGAAAGGTAACTGCACGTCTTCCTTGAAACTGTGGATCGTATGGAAACAAAGCAGCTAACAATCTGGCCACTGAATGACCAAGGCGTGTGTTAAAATTATTAAGTATAAGCTCTGGTCGATGTTGTGATGTTTTACCATGATTCTAAAAAAAAAAATTAAATATCTGAAACTTTTTTACCCGTTAAGTTAAAAATAATTTCTTTTTTCTCGTATGAACAAAAAAGGACTCTCAAACAATTTTAATTGAATACCTATAATTAACACAAATGAAAATTAAAAAATTTAGCTGTCAAATGATTTGACAGCTATTTTTAGTTTAAGAAAGTATTATTAAAACCAAAGTCGAACTGGCGAGGGGGTTGGTTTTTTTTCCCCTGGGCCCCTGCTATGTTTAGGCTTTTCGCTATTTCATGGGCCCCAAAATAAGGTACCTAAAAAAAAAAAGTCCTTGATGTATAATAAAGGGAAATTTTTATATATGAGGCAGCCCTTATGTCTATGGCATCTATGTTCTTCCCCCCGGCCCCTAAATCCCAGCCTGACCCTAATTAAAACACAACAAGAATGACTAAAGAAAAAACAAGAAACTAGCAAAATAGTATACACAACTTTTCATAGTGGTAGTTTAAGTTAACTTTTTTGTTTATTTTAATATTTAAATTACATCATGACTTTGCTAATGTATTTATGAATTGAACCTGAGTAAAATGGTTTAATTTTTTTTTATTGAAAAACTCTTGATACTACAAAAACGTTTTTTTTCCTAAAAAGTATTGTTTTTTTTTCCTGAAATGTTGTCTATTTATAATAAAAATGTACATAATATTATAATATTGTTTAACCCTATGTTTTAGTATAATGTTTTTTGTTTTTAGACTTATATTTTGTGCTTAAGTGCTAAATAATTTTCAAATTTATCTTATAATTATAGATTTTTTAATGAAAAAAAATCCATGTAATCTATTAACGCAAGAAATTTTTTGTAGCTCATAAAATTGCAGAAAGATTATTTCTAACAAAGAGTTTAAAAAGTTTGTGGTACTAATGCTATAGAACTAAGACTCAGTAGAAGTTGGTCTGCATTCTCTTAAATAGCTCAACACAAAGCTTAAATGGCAAACAAAACATTCTTTTTAAAAATCTATACTTGATAAAACTTTAAAAATTGCTTCAAGCAATGTCTAAAAGTTTAACAAGCTCAAATGTGTAGTTTCATAGAAAAAAAAAAAAACTGATGTCGATTATGAGATTAAACGCCTACCTTTATTTGTTCAAATAAAGATAGGCGTTGTATTTAAACTATGTTGAACTTGAAATTCAATATAATTTATATACAACTAATTTTTAAAGATATTTACAATTATGTCTCTTTTATATATATATATATATATATATATATATATATATATATATATATATATATATATATATATATATACTTATTCACAAGAAATCATATTGTTATCCTAATTTATCATTTGGTATTCACTAATTTACTCTTAACTTCCTATTGCAAATGACTTCCGATTCAAATTTTAACTTTTTTCATTACACACTCCCTTGGTTATTAAGACCACCTACCTATCTACGGACTTTAACGTTTAAAAGCCTTTCTTTCTTGAGTGCATCTTTGCAACATTAGCATCATGTTTGTGTCATCTCTCAGCAGCATTACATACAGTTTGTCATCATCTTCTGAACCCTCATCTAAATTGCCATTAACCTTTACGAATCTTAGTTGCGTATTTGCTGGCATATTTTGTCCATTTCTACCATTTGCTACGAGATAATCCCTGTAATTGACCTAATATTGTATTGAGAGTTCAACAAATTTTCTCTCCAATTTTGAATTAGTTACTTCTTTTACATAGATTATCCTAGTCATATTTTAAAAATATGACTGGGATTCTTTTGGAAAATTGTTTTCCCTTATTTCTTTTTAATTTCACTTTTAGTGAAGTTGTTTTTAAATTTTTTTGACACTTTTTATAATTTTTCTATGATTGATGAGGGAAAAAACTTAAAAAACAATTATATTACAAAAACACATACCTCGACTTTCATGTTGAAAATGTTTTGGATATATAGAAAAACTAAAAATTAAAAAAAATATCCGGAATTCCATATATCCAGAAAAAGATAATCCCTGCTTTTAACAATCATGAGCACATTTATTGCCGTCAATTTCTTAAATTCTTATTTCATATTGATACAATTTGTTTGCAGGTGTAATATAAGAACTACAACTATCTTTTGGACTGATGTTGTACCAATAAACTGCCTAGATTATCTGTATAGAACTCAATTTGCTGTTCTTTTGACAGTTTGATGACATCATTTTGCAACATCCTTTCCAGTTTCCAGATAGTACATGAACACACCTGAAGCGAATTTAACATTCCATTTATTCACAAATTGAAAAAATAATGAGCTTTGGAATGCAGTTTGTCAAAATTTTTACAGGACCTCCTTGTTTGAGAAATATAGTCTATATAGAGAAATAGAGGAACGCTGTTTATGTCAATGCATATAATAGGTAACGTCATTACTGATTATTTAGAGAAAGAGCTGGTGCAAACATCTACTTCCTAAAGTTGTTTCTTTGAACATATTCTTGATGCGTCTATAGAAACAACTCATAAGCTCTTGACACAAGAAACACATTACTTTACTTTTGTCACATACTTTTTTTCACCTGATTTTTTTATTTATTATTGTTCCTTTGTAGAATACAATCTTTTGCAAATGATTAGGGAATTTGCACTCATAGTATTCTGATTTAGTTAGACTTTCTAGCAGTCTGGAGTCAATAGATTTTTGGTTTTTAAAGAGTCAACTGCAGTAGCAGTTAATTTTTTGTTTACTCTTTTGTAACATTTCTCGATCATGAGTAGTTATGCTTGTCCAAGAACTTGTATAGTGGTAAAATTGTTGATACGAGAACCCGATCTTAGCATACATTGAATTTTTTCAGGGAGTCCAGAAATAAAAGCAGATGCAATAGCTTTTTCAGGTAGGCCGCCAATTAGGGTAGATAGGCTGCATAGTTCTGCCAAATAGAGATACACTGCTTCTTTATGTCTTAGCTTCCCTGTGATAAACTGTTTGTAGGCTGTAAATGCTTTAACAGCAAATGCTTTTAGAAAAGTTTTCTTTATTCACTCAAAACCTTCATTGTCAGTTTCTGCTAACTATTGGTAGATCGCAAACGCAACATCAATGAGAAGGAGAGGGACCACGCTTGCAAGATGGCTTAAACCAGTTTAAAAACCAGCTCAATCTTTTCCAGCAACTCTGTAACTGTTTGATTTTCATTACCAATAAACTCTAGAAATAACTTTAAAATGATTTTTGTTGACCTTTTGACAAAATAGTTTCAAATAAAAAAACAACTGTTGTCAATTAACAGGTGATGCATAATTAGTGACACAAAAATCAAAGCCTTATATTTTTAAAGAAATAAAAGAAAAAAATTTTTTCATTTTTAAAAAATAATAACACAATATTTATTTTTTTAAAAATTATTTTTTGTAAATCGATTGAACGCCTTGATCGGCTATTAATCTCAATTTAGTTTTGATACCCTTCATAAGGGATTGTAAAAATGTCAAATCAATTTTTTTCAGACAGGCTTCGATACGCCGAATCAGTTGTTGTTCACTTTTGGCCTCCCATCCACCCTCATACACATTCTGAGCCAATACACCCCAAAAGTCTTCGATTGGCCTGGCTTTGGGGACATTAGGAGGGTTCATATCAACCGGCACAAAGTTAATCATTTCATTCATCCACGATATTGCCTCTTTAGCTCTATGGGCACAAGCTAAATCCGGCCAAAATATGTAATTTAAATCATCGTGATACTTATCTATGAATGGCAACAATCGTTCTTCTAAGCATTCTTTGATATAAATTTCGGGTTTTATTGCAGCCGAGGTTGACGACCGGAAGAGTGGTTTTGACATTCCACGCTCAGATAATGCGATCCAAACAAGAATTTTTTTCGGAAATTTCTCTTTTCCCACAAAACAAAGATTTTCTGGACATTTTTCTTTGTCGTTTGTGTAATAACCGGCGTTTCCAGGCATATCATCGCCAGCAAAACAAAGGTATTTTTCGTCGTCCAAAATTAAAAGGCTTTGTTCTTTGTAGAGGTGATTGACGAGTTTTCGACTTCTTTTTTGTGCCCTTAGACGTTGTTCATCATTGTATTTCGGTGTTTTTTCTCGTTTCCGATATTTTATGTTCATTTTGGCTAATTGTCTACAAATTGTTCTTGATTTACGTTGAATTTACGTGCGAGCTTTCTTTGACTTACACCTTTTCGATTGTTGGTCAACCTTTTAAGTTTCGCTTTTTTTTCTTGAGTCCACGATGACGGGCGACCAGAATTTTTTTTTATTTTTAAACATTGTCCATCAAGCTGTCGATTGATATATCTATATGCTGTTTTGCGAGCGATTCCTTCTTTAATAAAATGGTTAGCGGCTTCGGCTTTGGTCGCTTTTGCGTTTTTTACAAAAAATTTTTTGACGCTTTTTTGAAGAGCTGCTCTTTCTTGGCGGTTAAACATTTTTTTTGGATAATTTTTTTTTTTAATAAAACTAGAATATTCAATTTACCAAAATAAATTTATATGGTTTTATGAAAAAGATTATATTACGAGCAAAACTAAGTTAACTTTTGTGTCACTAATTACGCATCACCCGTTATATGTAAAACTTTCTTTATAAAATCATATTCATAGTATTTAACTAGTCTGGAAACGCGGGCGATTTTCCATATATTTCTTTAAGTAACTTGAACTTTATGGGGTGACCAGACTGAGAGGGCATCAAATATTATTAAAATGACATTTTATGGCCCAGATTTTGAAAATTTGAATGAATTTGATGCTGTTTTAGCTGCTGTTTGTTGGAGACAGGCTTCAATTTTAGTTTAAACATTAGACAACCTAATTTAATTTAACCTAACCAAAGTAAAGAAGAATATTTATGTGTTTACTTTGCAAGAAACAATGTATATCACAAGGTGACTTGTCACCTCAACGCCGAAACACAAGATTACTGATAAACAATTTAGTAAACAGGGCTCAATTTAACAGTTCAATTTAACGTGAAATTAATAAATTCGCAGATGGCAGACTAAACATATGAAAAAAAAAAAATTTAGTGAAACTGCTTTGTTATTAGCAATGCCACCACTGCCTTGGCCAGATTTTGTTTAACATCGACTGCTACTACAGCTATCATTAATGGTCTACTGAAAGATATTAAAAAGACAGGGAAACTTTGTAGCATGAAAGTTTTTTATATAATAGTATACATGGATGTGTCATAAAGTGGATAAAAATTAGGACTGTGAAAAAACCACGGGATTTTTTTTTTGATAGAAAAAAACTTTAATTCATATGAATGATAAAGCTACAGACACCTGAAAAAAAATTATTCTGTCATATTTAGTAAACAACTGGGGTTGATATTTGACCAGGGCTAGGTTTGATAAAATATAGCTGGGGACCAGCGCAGAGTTTGTGACTGGGGCTGCATAAACATTTATACATCCTAAAGTATATTTTTTTTGTTCAAAAATCATAATATAATTTGCACATATATGCATATATAAACATCATTATGATCAATATGATCAGCATTAACATCATGATCATCATCATCACGATCATGATCATTACAATCATGATCATCATCTTCATCATCAATGTCATCATCAACATCATTATCATCATCTTCAGGCTTTAGCCTTCCTCTTTTATGCTGTTTCTTTAATCATGGTAAATGCTCAAACAAGCTATCATCTCTATTATGATAAACCTTGCTTGGTTTCTTATTCAATAAGTTGCATCCTTTTACTGTCCCTTCATACTATAAAAACTTATACTAATCCAGTTTATTTCCTTGCACATCAAAAAAACCTTGTCTATCTTCATGTTTACTCTTTTTATACAACCTATAACTTTTTAACCTATCCTCTATATTAAAGTGACTCATAACTCAAACCTAGGAATTAGGGTTGATTTATGAGTTATTTTAATAAAGAGGATAGGTTAAAACTGCTAATCTGAAGTTTTTGTCGACCTTGTTTCTATGTTTTATAGTCAAACCTTTGTATCAAATAATTTTTGCCAACCTAAAAAAGATTGAGGTCGACAAATTATTGCCAACCTCATTTTTCCTAATTCCGAGGGTTGATAACTTAATAGTGGTTGCTTGCAACCTTGTTGGAAGTAAATTAGAGTTTAAAAATATATCCAAGTATTATGCCAATATATGAAGTATTAAATACTTTTCCTGCCTCGACTTTATCAAGCCCTACTAAATCTGAAACCTTGATCCTTAACTAGCAGTTTCTAAATGTGGTAGATTGTCTCACAGTCAATAGCTTACTTGTGTCATGAGATAGTGGCTTCTCTATATGAACAAAAAGAAGCCCGAGAATGCAGAGAACTTAAGGTTTGCAAGCTTGCAACTTGGGTGACACAAGTTTACTTAATGTTTTTACAAGTTTTCTAATGTTTTTTGAGATTACAGTATATCATGAAATTAAACATCGTTCTGCTTATCTTTTAAAGGTATTTCCACTCTGGAAGAAGCAAGATTATAAGATTATAGGATATATAAAAGACTATTAAACTTATCTAAAAATAAAAGTGAAGAATGGTGGACTAATCTTAAGTATACACTTATCACATTTTTAAGATCTGATAACTCAGAACAAAGGTTATTTGCCACTGACATATAAGCAGTCAGGGCTGGAAGTGAATGTAGCTCCACTGATGCGAGACCTTTAAATGTTCCGCAAACATAAACCTTGATGCTCAAATTAGCAACTGAGGCAGCTGAGTCAGTTTTGCTGTATAAATAAGATGGTTTTATACAAACACAATAGCAAAATCGAAAGATAATATCTGTGATCAAAAAACAACTAAAGATACAGTCTATCAATAATTTTAGTAGTTAAAAGGGAGGAAAAATGAAATGAAAGTCTATCATAGCCTCTTAGTTTAATTTAATAAAACTTTGGTATAAACTTTGTTTAAAAAAAGCCTTTTATGTAATCATAATAGTAATCATAATATATCTTGACCGTACAACTATAACAAAATCATCAAAAATTGACAAGAAGTGGTGGTGAGCCCTAACCCTTTTTACACATTCCTGGTCTATGAATCCTGGGGATTAATAATAATTTTGTCTTTCATATTTATAAAAGATAATTTTATTAATTGTATTTTATGGTTTCTTGTTAATTCATAAGATTTTAATTTGTATAATAATCTAAAACTTTTTAAAGTTAACCTTTATTTAAAAACATTTTTTAATAAAAATTAGGGGTGTACCAGATTGGAAATTTTGAATTTCTACTGGAACCAAAATAATATTTAAGAATCATCCTTAAGGTATGTATGCTCTATTGGGAAAAAGGGGTCTGCAAATAGTGTATATGAGTTGGAGACCTGGAACAATTATAAAAGTAAGGAGAAATAAAATATCATAAAATGTAAGGTAGGTTAAAAGCGTGGTACTTTTAGGGAGGTAAGGGATACTCAAAAAAGCGTATGACAAAAGGCATTGAAAGAGGGGGGGAGGGAGGGATGTTGAAATAAGCTTATGTATTTTATGGACGACTCATGTAATTTTTTACCTTTAAAACTGAAAGTGAAAGCCTGCACATCAGCATAGAGCCTACATAATAACTATTTCATTAATTTGATTCTTGTATCATTTAAGTCTAAAATGATGTTTTTATTTATTTCTTATAATTTTATTTAATGAAAGTTTTAACCTGCATAATATTTATAATTAAAATTATTTCTTTTGATTAAAATTGAAATACTTTCTTTATTAGGCATCCTATACTTTTTAATTGCTTAAAATTTTGTATTTTTTACCTAGGTTTACCTACAGTTCTTCATTGCTCTGTAGGACAATGATTTTTTGATTTAATTTACACTGTCTGTGTCACTTGTCTTATATAATAAAAGTTGAAATAAACTCCGGCATTACGGCCAAACAATATTTAATTCCGTCCGGAATCAGAATTATCTAAAAATCACGAATTCCGGCCGGAACGAAATTCCAGTACATTCCTAATAAAAATGTAATTATAAAACCCATTTACCTATAGCTAAACATTAACATTTTACAAAAACATTTTACAAAAATATTATCAAAATTGAAATTCCCCTATTTTTCACCCAAATAATAGAAAATTATTAAAATTTTTAAAATTTTGATTCAAACTTTGGCTCAAATGTGATAAAAATTAAATTAAATTAATATTGCCCTATTTAATATATGGTCAGAATTTAAAAAATGGTTTAAGAGGACATATGTGGTAGAATGAGTATTCATTTATAGATAAAAAAACATAATATAGGAGAATGAGTCGGTTATTATTTAAGAATATAATGTAGGAGAATGAGTTAGTTATCATATATATTATTTGAGTCAAATATATGTCATATCATATGATATCATTTGACTCAAACATATTGTTGTATCATTAGTAAAGATAATATAGAAGTAAAAATGTCAGAAAAATTGTTGTTGTACGCCAGACTTTGTAAAAAAAATAAACAACTTTAGCTATACTGTTTTTATCTCACATACTGTATAATTATTTGATTATAGCATATAAAAAGCAGTAGAACAAGAAGATTATGATTGTCAGAGAGTTTTATCTGGATTCATCTTCAGAAACACTTGTTAAATAAATTCAATAATATAAAATAGAATTCCAAAATTTTGTTAAAAGCTTTAACAGAAATGTGTTCTAGACACATGTGTTCTAGGCTGTACAAAAAGTCTAACAAATAAAAATTTGTAAAATAAAAATATGAAACTCGTCTCACTTAATATACTTATACCAACCCTCAGAATCAGGAAAAATGAGGTCGACAATAATTTGCCAACCTTAATCTTTTTGAGGTCGGCATCAGATTGACAAAAATTATTTGATACAAAGGTCTGACTATAAAACACAGAAATGAGGTCGGCAATTTTTTGCCAACCTCAAACACTTTCAGGGCGGCAGTTAGGTCGGCATTGTCGAATGCCAACCCTAATTCCGAGGATTCCTTATACTAATAAAATTTTTTCAAAACTCACTATCATCTACCATTATAATACCATATATGTACAATACTTAATTACTACAAAATACTTAATTACTACAAAATACTAATACTAAACTCTCACTAGCTGATCTGACCTGTAAAAATACAGTTCTTTGTACGAAATTCCAAACTGACTTTTTATATAATTTTTTTTATATATATATATATATTGTAGCTTTCCAACTCATAAAATAAGGGTCTTTACCAAATCTACCAGTTCTATACTTATTTATTCCACACAGATCATTTCTATATCTATTATTTGTTTTCTATAATATTTTTACGTAAATTAACTCATTTAAAAAAATTGTTTTAAGAACAAAAAAATTAACATGCGCACCTTTTTGAGCGTTTGTTTTTCCTTAACCGCATATCAATGATAGCTCAGTGATTTAGTGCACTATCATAAGTGTCGTCTTGGAGAATTAAAGGCAAATACAGCAAGATTGAAATTTTTCAATCTTACTGTATTTAAAGCAATATTTCTAGCAAAAACAACAATAATTTAGCAAAAAAAAAATTACTAATAGTTAAAATAAAATTTAAAACTTTTCTTATTTTTATAAATTTGTTATACCCGATTGTTCCATACACTGCCTGCAAACTCAAAATATGCTAAAGACATTTACACTTACAGACGTTTGTATGTAACGCTATCCAAATAGCAGCACTAAGAAGATCTTGGGCCATTAAAAACTATAGACTATAAAAGGCTAAAGAATTGTCTATAAATTATGCGACGCTAAATTTATTTTTAAAAAAGAAGATCTTTAATTCTTTTAAATAGCAATTTTCATTAAACTTAATGAGCTATATAGATTTTTTATTTAACGTATGACTCTGCAAGGGAAAATTTTGATCTTTTTTGTTTTGTTCATTAGTGAAATTTAGCGTTGCATAAATTATGGACGATCCATAAATTATATAAAGGTGTATAAAGCCAAAAAATAATGGAGTATTATACTATTTTGATAGTTATCTAAATTCTGTTGTTGTTGCGCACTCGGTTTAGAATGTTTAACGGGGGCGTGGTAAAATAGCTGTAAAACTCTAAATTTCCTTATTATAATGATATTAAATAGTTTTAACTTTTAATTATTTTTAAAAGTAATTAATTCAACAAAATAATTTAATTTAAGTATAAAATTAGAATTTTTAATTATGTTTTTATATGATACATACTTTATAATACCCTTTTTGTTTTAAAAAAGATTTCTGCGTGGCAAGTTTTAAGGCAAATTTCCACAAGACAAAAAATATTCGCGCAAAGCAAATTTTATTGTCGATAAGCATGCACAGATAAAACATTTCTGTTAATTTTAATAGAAATGTTTTATCTGCGCATGCTAATCGACTAAAAAATTTGCTTCACACATATTTTTTTGTCTTGTGGATATCTTCATTTGATTATTTAAAAAAAAAAGCTTGCTTTTTTTTTAATTTTTGTTATTTAAAATGCAAATCAAAAAAAATTTATAGTTCTATAGATTTTATATTCTATATGAAATCATGTTGTTGCACTCAACTTAGTTGTAAAGAAACTTGAAATGCAAAACTAAAATAAGGTAAGTTTCTCAATGACACATTTGCAACAAATATCCCCCAATTTTATTTTGTTTTTAGAATTTATAGCAATTTTAAAAAATGTTTATTAAAGTGTATAATAAAAGTCAAACTGTAAAACTTGATATACGTTTAAGTATGTTTTAACATTACATAACATGAAGTTTACGTACGTATGATATAAGTTTCACGTTCGCTCACATTTTCTTATAAAGCAAAGCTGTGACTCTTTCTTGCAAATACTTTGGTCGCAATGACAACTTTAACAATACAATTTACACTCTTTCATCAGGTTGCTAAGAAACTTCAACTTAACAGGCACATTTCTATTAACTTTGTTGAAAAATTTAAATTAAATCAAAATTGAAAAACTTAACAAAAAATTGTTTAATTGATAATATTAGAGAATCATCAAGTAATTATAGGCAATTGCATCTCCTAAAATAATATTATTTCAAGGCTTGTTATTACTAATAATTACATGATGGGTTTATATTGATTTTTTATTTTGCAGTATTGTTTTATAAAGTATATATATAGAATAAATTCTTTTGCTAAAGATAAAATCTATCAATATTTTTAACAGTTAAAGGAAAGAGTAAATGAAAGTGGAAGAAATTCAAACTTTAAAAATAAATAAACGAAAATAATAAGATACCTAAAATTTAAAGTATAAGTAAATTTTTAAACCTTTATATCTCGAATCTTTCGCACGGAAGATAATTTGAAATGAGCAGTTGGACCATTAGGTAAATGAGAAATGATTAAACCATCTTTAAAATTGTCAAGAAATATAAAAAAAATGTAAAAAAAACCAACAAAATTTACAGGAAACCTATTTATGAACATTACATGGTGCCCCCTTTCCCGAAACCAATTAACTCCAATAGCCCACCTCAATGTGTGAGCTTGGCTCTTGGATGTCAAGCAACTATCTTTTATCTCCAAGAACTACCTAGGAGGCAATTAACCACTGCATAGTGAGTTCATGGGGAACAAAACTATAAATATAAAACTATGGTAAAAAAACATTTTTTTTGTCAAAACATTAAAAGAGATATAATTCAGAATATAAAAAAAAATTTTCTTAAAAATTGCCAATAATAAAGTAAATGTTGCAATAAAAAAGATTTCCATAATGGTTTGTGAGTTTACAGTATTGCAAAGTGAATGAGGTGTTTATGATATTAACTAATAGATTTTATAAAGTTACAAAACAATTCTTTATAGATGCCATTTATAAAGAAAAACTGTAATTAAAAATTTTTAAAACTTGTTTCGCAATTGCTTGAAAAAAATTGACATTTATCTTTTTTATGAAAGGAAAATAAAAAACAATAGTGGTCTATTATGCCAACATCTAATATGTATTCTTGTCTAATACATACTTTTAAAGGTTATATACTTTTTAATAATTTAAAATTTTCAAATTGTTATATAATTTTTAAATAATTTATCTAATTAGTAATATCTGCTACATTTTTGCCATTTGCAGTTGTTTTTTTTTTTTAAATAAATTATTTTATCTTGTGAAACAACAAAACAACTTCCTCTGGGGTAATTAAGCAAATTAAAACAAAGTTGTTGTTAATAAAATTTTTTGGTGAATTTTTCTGAAGTTGAGGAATTTTGAATATTTTGTCAAAATTTTCACTTGCTTTTATGCCTCAAAACAATTAACAAAAATTTTATCAAGTCAGTATGAAAATAAATTAGAAATTATTAAACAAATACAATATATCAATTATGAAATTTGTTTTCCATTTTATTAAAATATATAAAAAAACAAAACAAAACAAAAAAAAAAACAACATAAATACATTATTTTTTCTACACTAGATTCACCATATTATCACACTTCTTACTATATTATAGCTAATGGGGATTTGTTTTATGCTTTTGCTTGTGATAGTCCTTAGGCTAATATTTTTGTCTTTTCTCTGAAAATTGTGCCTCCTATGTAAACTTTATTTTGTTACATCGTATGTAAACTATATTTTATTGGAAACATTCAAAACATTAATGCCAAATAAACTTAGGAAGGTAAGATATAAATAAATCTCTTTAGAGAAATGTTTTTTAAAGAATGTTTTTTACAACTTTAGAATATTGTTTATATATATTTTTAAATAATTTAAAATTAATCAAGTTATATGTAAATACTAAATAAAAGTTTAAAGAATATTTTGTTTAAAAAGTAATTTGTTTAAAAAATGCTCTTGTGTTTTATCTTTGTTTAAAGAAATTTTTACTTTTATTAAAACTCCATCACAAAATTATATTTATGCGTATGACTGCTAAATTATTTATTTATGTGTATGTCTACTAAATTATTTTATATACTTTTACTTCCTTAATGTTTATAAATATTTTTGAGTAAAGTGCAACAAGTTTTTTTTTTTTAATTTTTGGCTAAGAAAAAAATAAAAGGCACCATGAAATCTCTGAAATGTTTTTTATACATCCAGGTGGTGAAATACTTAAATGTTATTTTTAAATTGCCAACTGTGTAAATAAGCTGTGGTTGTGGGTTCTGAAAGCATGTTAATATGCAGAAGAACCTCCTGTTTGTATAACTAGTTTTAGATATGAATAAATCTGGTTTAAGATTAGATTTAAATGGCAAATCGCAAAATTGGATATCCGCAAAATCGGGTATTTTTAACTATCTGAAAAATCGGGTATCAATTTGGCTTTAACAAACTGGACCAAATATCCAGTTTTGCTCACCCCAAATCAGGAAATAGCTTTATCTTCCTGATGAACCTACTAACGGAAAAACAAGTTGTTGAAGAAAAAAATAGATAAGTGTTTTTACTAATTCATGTGTGTACTTTTGAATCCTTAATAAAAGGAGGAAGGGGGGGGGGGGACGTTTATTAATTTTATGAAAATCTTCTCACCCACCCCAAGCTTATTAGGACCCCCTCCCTTCACCCCCACACTTTAAAAATCGCAGTCCAAGTAAATCTCGACTTGTGGAAAATTTATTTTACATAAGTCAAGATTATCAGCAGTAACTTATATCAGCATATTAAATCCTATTGAAAATACTATAAAACAGCTGTGAGAAAATGTGCATTTGACCACAAGCCAAGCTAGAATTATATAGTTTTATGCATGTTTTGTAAAAAAAAAAATGCACGTTTTGTAAAAAATATTTTGGATATTAATTTGGATTAATAAACTAAAATAAAAATAAAAAAAATTTGATTGTAATATAAAAAACATCCCATTTCCTGCTTTTATTACCCCCCCCCCCCCATTTTATTAGATCTGAACTAAAATCATCCCCCCCTACCCTTGTATTAAGGACTCGAGAGTATGTGTGTATATAAATAAAAACTATAGAAGATATTGAAAAATAAATCTTGCATATTGGATGGCATACTAAAACATAAAATTGTATATAAAAAGGTTATCAAAAACAATAAGAGAAAATATCAATAAAAAACTGCAATATATAAAAAATTAAAGCAACAAAAATAACATAATGTAGTATTTGAAATATCCCCATGAGCTTTTTTGCAAGCAGCACATCTTTTTCCCAACGATTTTACAAGATTGTTGCAGATTTCGTTTGGAACTCTTCTCCAAATAGTATCTATTTCTTACTTTAGACTATTTAAGGTTTGTATTTGCATCTTGACTATTTCTTTGCTCATTCAAGCCCCAAATAGATTTGATTGGATTTAAATCTAGTGATAGAGCTGTCCAGGCTATTTAAGCTATTTTATTTTCTTTCATCCATGCTTTTACAGTACGAGTTGAGGGGGCAGGCGATAAATCTTGTTGAAATTGCTACCATTGGTTTCAATCAAACAGCATGTCCACTTGTGGAACCATGCAGTTCTCTAACATCTTTATATATGTAGGTTGGTTGATTTGAACTGTATAAATATTACACACACCTACTCCATTAAAATTAAAGCAGTCCCAAATACCAACACTGTCGCCACCACTTAGCAACCTCAGTACAAAAAAGCGATTACTATACTTTTTAGATTTAAATCTTTTAACAAGAACTTTGCTTTTTCTATTTCCTTCAAGGTTACTTTCAACACTAAAAATTACTTGCTGCCACTTCTCTAAAGACCACCAAATTTTCTCCTTACAGTACCTAAATCTTGTGAGCCAATCTCTGGCCATCAACAGTTTTATAACAGTTGAATAGACACCAATTTTTTCCTCAGTAAAATGTTTCTAACCGTATTTAATGAGTAACTTTTTTCATGGTTTTCGTTGAATGCATTGATGAGTTCATGATAACTTAACATCGGATTGACTTGTGACAAAATACAATACTATTTTCGCATTCTGTAGTTTTTTTTAACTTTTCTGATCCTGCATGGCTTTAGATGTCACCTATTGTTTTAAATGTCTTCAGAGTATATCTAACGCAATTCACTGAAATTTTTATTCTTTATATTTATCTAACATTTTATGGGAAATTATCACACTAACATATAAATTAATATAATAATTATGAACAACAGTTGTGTTCACAAGAAAGCAGAATGAAAGTCAATTAAAAAGATTGAGCACTTTTTTTTTTAAGAATCTTTTCCAGTATGTTTTTTGTATTCCTTTAAAAAAAATTAACTGTTAAAAAAACTATATATAAAAAGAAAAATTAAAACATTCTATTATCGCTTATTATTTGTGCTTTTACAAATTTAAAAAAAATTTAATTAGTTACCAAATTAAACTTAATGGTTTAACATAAACTGTAATTTTGTCTTGATATATGTCAAAGAGTAGTTAAAAGCCGGTTTTTACCACAGACTTAATTTTAGATGTCAAACTATAGGAACTAATATAAATTTGTACACAATTATCATATTGCTTAAAAACTAATGAATAAGATACTGGCTTTTTTTTGATCTTCATTGATTATGACAAGATCAGTAAAACCTCTTTCAACAGCCTGTGGAATGATTTTCTTCAGGTCTATTCCTTTGCGATTTCTATATTCTGAGTTAGGAACTATTTTAACTAAGTCTTCTATAAAGTTAAGCGTTTCCTAAAATGTAAAAAAAAAAAATGTATAAAAAACAAAACTATACTAAACATTTAGTTTATATGTGTTTTTTAAATTACTCATTACCAATTTATTTGAAACAAAAATATAATTTAATTAGAATAAATAGTTTATAAATGAATTTTTTTCACGTTATAAATATTTTTCACAAAGCAACAATAGTATCATTATAGTATCATAGTATAGAATTTAATAAAGAATTAACATATATAAAATTTAGTAACAAGTGATTTAAAGTTTGTAAAAAAATGATTACAAGAAAAAAAAAAGGAACTTTTAAATAGTTTAGTTAGAACTTGTTGCAAACTCTTTATTTCTAACAAAAACTTGAACTATTTAATTGATCATTAATTGAATTTGCTTAGAAGCATTATTTTATTGTAAAACCACCACCCAAATTTTTTTCCTGGAAAAGGCCCTGTGTGTGTATGTATATATATATATATATATATATATATATATATATATATATATATATATATATATATATATATATATATATATATATATATATATATATATATATATACATACACACAGTGAGAACAGAATTTAATCGTACAAAGTAATTTTTCAATAAAATTATTACCTTTGAATAAAATATTGTAACATGCACTAATTATAAAGACTTTTTTTTTCTCTAATTTTTTATTTGTTAAAAGACCTTCAAAAAAAAAAGTAAAATTTTTATTTCAGTACTTAAATTACCTGATTAGGAATTCTAAAATGAAGAAAGAGATAAAAACACAAGCACATAAAATAATTGTACAAAAAAAGCGTTATAGGTTAAAGCTAAGAAAAAATACCAGTTTATTAAAATAACTGAGAAACAGTTTCAAGTTTTTATATTTTAATAATATACTTTAATATTTAGTTGGTCCTCCTTTTGCTTTAATTACATCTAACAAGCGTTTTGGCATTGATTCTACTAGACACTTAATTTGATTATTGTTGATGTTAGACCATGATTTAACAACAGCTTTCTTCAAATCTTCTTTTTTTATAAATGATCTAGTACCTAATTTTTTATCTAATCAAGTCCATAAATGCTCTATTGGATTCAAATCAGGGCTCTGCCATTCTAAAACGTTTATGCCATTTTCATTGAGAAAGCTTTTAGTTTTTTTAGCAGTGTGTTTTGGATCATTGTCTTGTTGAAACAAAAAAGTATTTCCCAATCTAAGCTTTTTAGCAGAAGATTTTAAACTTCGTTTCAATATATTTTTATACAAATCAGCATTCATAGTTTCATCAATAAACTCAAATTTACCAACACCATTCCATGCCATACAACCCCATAACATTACACTTCCACCGTCATGTTTAACTGTTCCTTGTGTGCAACTTAAATGAAAAGCTTCACCCCTCTTTTGCCAAACTCTTTGTGCACCATCAGATTTTTTTAAGTTAAACTTGGATTCATCAGACCAAAAAACTTTTTTCCAAAATGATACAGGCATTAAATAATACTTTTTTGCAAAGTTCTTCTCTTCATATGATTTTTTGTTAAAAATGGTTTTTTACGTGCTATACATCCACTGAACCCTGCTTTATGAATGCAATTTCTAATTGATGTAAGTTAGATAGTGTTTCCTGTTAAGTGTTTCAAATGATTTGCTATATTTTTTGCAGTTTCAAACCGATTTTTTTTATCATTCTTAAAATTTCTCTATCGTCTCTTGAACTTGTCTTCCGTTTTCGCCCTCGTCCAGTATGAATTTCAAAAGTTTCATATTGTTGATATTTCTTTACAATGGCTCCTACTGTTGTAAATGGAATATTTGTAAGTTCTTCAACTTTTCTATAAGTATTTCCTTGTTTAATCAAGTCTATAACAAGTTTTCGTTGATTAGTATTTAAATATTTACCTTTGGGTGCCATACCGTACAATAAACAGAGTTTTTAATGTCTTTTTCTTCGAAAATTTTATTAATTGCTAAAAATAATGTTCTAGAAATACAAAGTCAATAATAAAATTGATGTTTTATAAATTAAAAAAATTATGAACATTCATTTTCATAACAAATTACCAATAAAATAGTTTTGTACAATTAATTTATGTGCATACAATTTAATACCTGTTTGAGAAAAAAAGCAGAAATTGTATAGTAAACACATTTTCTTATATATTTACTATAAAATTATAAATAAGTATTAGTCATAATAAATTAAAAAAAAAAAATGTTTCAAATATTATCAATATTATTCATGTTAAAAACAAGTTTTAGCAAAATAAAATGGAAAAATTACTTTTTACGATTAAATTCTGTTCTCACTGTGTGTGTGTGTGTATATATATATATATATATATATATATATATATATATATATATATATATATATATATATATATATATATATATATATATATGTACATGTATATGTATATGTATATGTATATGTATATGTATATGTATATATATATATATATATATATATATATATATATATATATATGTACATGTATATGTATATGTATATGTATATATATATATATATATATATATTTATATATATATATATATATATATATATATATATATATATATATATATATATATATATATATATATATATATATATATATGAGTGCATCAAACACCCCATACTTTTAAAAACAGACATTGATTTATTCCTAAAACTTTCTATTAGTTTTCACAAGCTTTTTTGTAAAATTTTTTCAAAATGTAACTAGATTTAGTTTTAATTTAGATTTACCTCAAGTCTGAAATTTGCAATAAGACCCTTAACGCCAAACAAAAAAGTGTTTCAAATGTATGTCATGTTGTTCTCAAATAAAGCAAAACTTGATAAAAATTTTAACAAAATAATTTATTTATGAAAAAATTATTTTAATTTTTAAAAGTGTAATTTTTCATAGTTAAATTTTGTTTTTGATGTTTTTAATAAAAAGAGATGATTATTTTTGAAGTTTTTATAAAATTTCACTGAGACGCAATATGACATGCACTTAAAATATTTTTTGTGTGTGGAGTTTAGGGTCTCATTGCAAATTTTAGACTTAAGTGCCTTCCCCCCCCATCCCTATATCTAGCTACACTTACAAAAAAAATTTAGCTAGATTTGCTTGTGACAATCAGTAGAATGTTTTAAAAACAGGTACATCTATTTTTGAAAGGATGGAGCATTTGATGCACCCTAATATTAACTCCTACTTTTACTTTAGAGTGACATGCATGAAAATTCTACTATAAAACAAACTTGCAGTTTTTTCACTCAGAAAAATTTATTCAAGCGGGTTTTATTTCCTAAGAGTTTAAATATATGATACTATTGATTTTTTTCGTTTGTTTAAAAGATCTTAGAAATAAAAACAAGAAAATCTTGTACTCTTAGATTTTTGTTTGTTTAAAAGATTTTGGAAATAAACAAAAAAATCAATGACATCCTGTCTAAAACTCTTAGGAAATAAGTGCACTTGAATATATTATCAAACCTGTAAATCGTGGGGTATATTATGAAGACTATTTGGCCTACAACAAAACAGAGAAGGCAAGTTTTGACTAAAAAAGAAAGTTAATTTTTCATTTAAATCTTTTAAAAAGTGATGTACGCAATAGATCAAAGTTTCAATAAAGTCTTTTAATAAAGTCTAGCCTTTTCAATATATTTTATCTAGTGTCATATAAATTTAATAATTCATTCCTTATAACTGCAAACAATTGTCTTTTGTTCTTGTTTACTTTCTAATATATCAAACAAAGTAGAGAACACCATATGGTATTATATGATAAATACCATATGGTATTTATCATATAACCATGCGGACTTATTATATAACCATGCACACCACTCTACTACTACACCAATACCATATAGCATTTATCAATATAATACCATATGCGGTAGTGGTGTAGTAGTAGAGTGCTTACTTATAAGCAAAAGGTTCTGAGCTAAATCCCCACCACATCCCTGGTAGTACCAGGTAGTACTTAAACGCGGTGCTATAAGTCTGGCTAACACCCTGATGGTTTTTGTTTATATAAAAGATTGATTTTAGAAATAAAAAAATCTTACAAGTTTTATTTATAGAATTTATAGAAATGGCGCTGAAACTTATAAGAGTTGAAATTGAAGTTACATAGAATTTCTGTCAAATAAACAACAAAAAACAACCAAAAAATTTAGCTAGGATTAAAAACAATATAAAACATTGAGATTAAAATTTAAAGCATTTATCACATTTACGAGATTTACGTTTGTTGACTCAATGATTTCTTGTGTTAGTACATTCCAGTCATTTATAACTCTATTAGTGAAATTATTTTGTCTGATTGTGTTAAATGTGTAGTTATTTTGTGTTCTTATTGACTCCTTATGCATTTTTAATTTATGACCTCTTGCTTGACCATTAAAACTAAAATATTTAATTTGGATATGCAAATTTATTTCGCCAACTAGTTTTACTAATTTGAACATTTGGATTAAATCAACCCACCTTTTTCTGTGTTTTAATGAAGGCAAATATTAAAAATATAAAATTTTTTTTACAAATACTATATGGTATTTGTAACTGTATATGAGGATTAATGGAATCAACTCTCTCAAAACACTCTCTTGAAATACACCCTGACTTGAAGTTCTTGATTGAGTTTATGCTAGAGATGGTGTCTTGATAAATTTAAATGCGGTAGTGGTGTAGTGGTAGAGCGCTCGCTTCATTAACGAGTGGGTCCGAGTTCGATCCCCACCACGTCCCTGGTAGTACCGCGCTCAACTCGTTTCTCCGCGCAGCGGCCTTGTTTGTCAAGGTTTGTGTTTCGGAGTTATAGAGTTGAGAGAGGGTTATAGCCACAAAATAAGTAGCCTCCTCGTCTGTAGTTGCCTTTTCGGCCTTGAGGAGGTGAAGTAAAATAAAAAAAAAAAAATAATATTTGTCTTAGGATAATGTTAACATCCGGCTACTGCCTTTTAGAAAACTTCCTTTGCAAAAACTTAAGGGGTAAGCTGAAAATTTTTGTAGGACAGCCTTGAACTTTTTATTTTATTAATAGGCTGGCATAGATTTAAACCTGTATTACATTGTTTCCTGCTTTGGATGATGAATGCTGGATAATCTTTACTCCTGTGTTATTTCTCATCTACATTAATGATCTTCCAATAATCTTAACCTTTAAGCAACTTTTTTCGCTAGATATTACAACCATATACTTAGGTTGAAAATGTTATAGATTTCAATTGTTTAGAAAAATAATGCAAAAATGATACAACCATAAAAAGATGATACTATCATATACTTTGGTCAACAAAAGTTATGAGATTTTAATTGCTTTGAAAAAGCAGCTGTTCTGAATGCAATATCTCTTCGAAGACACCATGGTACTCATATTTTTTTATTCCTAACTCCATTCTATAGCTCTATAAATCTCTTATTTATCCTTCTACAGATTTAATTGATCCTTCTATTTATACTCATTCTTGTTTAAACATAATCTAAAAATAAATTGTAAATGTTGTTGGAACGGGGCAACAGAATAAGTGCAAATTTCATATGTGTGGAATGGCATAAGTGCAATCTGGGATAAGTGCGCTAAAAGAATTTCCAAACATTGGCATAAATGTGAATCGACATAAATAAGAGCTATCATAAATGCGAAGCAGTTGCAAAAACTGCCACAAGTGCATACTGGCAAAAGTGCGCAAAAAGAAATTGCTAACATTGGTATATAACTTACATCTTATAACTTACTCTCTGACAATCAATTCCGATTTCATTTCTCTTGTTCTACAGCTGACTTAATAAATGTTATAACCAAAAGGTTTTATTGTGCATTAGATAGAGGTGGCAAGGGAAGGGCTTTTGCTCTTGACATATCAAAACTTTTAATAAAGTCTAGCCTTTTCAATATATTTTATCTAGTGTCATATATTTGGGAAAGCCTTTGAGTATATTAAATCTTTCATTTCTAGCCACAGTATTAAAACTTGATCTAAAAGGGCACAGCTTTTTCATTTTTTGAAACTTCTGGGGTTCTTAGGGATCTCAAGGTTCCATCCTTGGTCCTGAATTATTTCTTATCTACATTAATGATCTTCCTGTCATCATTTTACATTTTAAGTTGTTTTATTTACTGATGAGGCAATTATGCATCTTGATAAAACGTCATCACTTTTTAATTGCTTAAAACAGGCAGATGATTTTGAATTAGATCTTATTTTTGTGAAAGCTTGGGGCTTACAGTATCTTGTAAATAAAATTCTAAAAGAAATCAGTTTTTTATTGCTAATAACTTATGTAATATTTTTGATCTTCTTATATTGATGAATAGGAACACTATTACTGTATCTGACATTGGGTTTTCTAGATAATCATTTATTACAGACATCACAAGGAAAACATTTATATAATCCATTGTAAAGTTAGCACCTGCATTTACATTTTCAAATCTCATATTCGCCTAAGTATGGAATATGGTTACCATATTTTAGCTGGTCTTTCTATTGCTGTCTCTTCTCTTCTAGGTAAGACTAAAAAATGTTCTGTTAAATTAGATGGACCAGCTCTAGCTGCCAAGCATGAGTCTTACTGTTGTAAAATTGCATTTCTTTTTTTTTACAAGCGTTTTTATGGTTGCTGCTTAAACGAGCAATCATCTCTTGTTCCATCAACCAAAACTTAATCTCGCATGACCCATTCATTGAAGTGGCACCCTTTTATTGAGTCTATCCATTCATGCCTTAAAAAACTTTTATTTATTTAGCTTTTTTCCTAGCGCAACAATGTTTTAGAATTCTCTTCTGTCATTTTCCTAACTCAAATTTAATCCTTTATTATGAAAATAGTTATATACTAAATAAAACTAACTCTCTTTATATATATCTGAAAAATTTTTAGTCAAAATTTTTTAGCTCACTGGATATTTACCTATTCTTTTTAACATAAAATACAAGAAAAATCAAACTTTAAAATTTAGAAACAACAGTAAGTCTTGCCACCACAAAGAAAATGTTTCTCATATTATTTAACATTGAAAATACTATGAAAATATTGTAATATTGAAAATATAACAAAATATTTTTTTCAAAATTTATAAAAACTGTTAATATGTTCATTTAAACAATGAACATAATGAAAAAAGTTCAGTAAGGTTATTTTATAAGATTTAAATAAGCTAAATTAGTACCAATGTATCAGAAAAAAAATGTTTTTTTAGGGTTCCTTTTTTAAAATCTTTGTGTACTTTGTGTCTGTGTTTTTCAATAAACTGTAACAAATATTGTTTCTATATTTCATCTTTAGTTTAAGTGTTTGAACAGTCTGTGATGAGTTTTATGGCTCTTTTAGCAAGATCATTAACAACTTTTGCATGACAAATAGACATAGCTACTTCTTGAAAATTACTACTTGTTTCCGACTGTGCTTGCAGCAAGTGTAACCAGGGAGATTCAATTCCGAGTAGGTTGAACAGGAGCCAAGATTTTTTGCCAATCAAATGTAATCTTTTTGTGGATGAAACCAACTGGAAAAACTGGTACTCCTTTATCCAGTGGAATGCCTTTCTTTACTTTGAAAAGTTGTCTGGCTATTTGTTTTTTTCTAATTTTGACAAACTTGAAAAAAGAGAAAAAGTAGCAGTTTCTTCAGTCAGATACCACAGATGTCTGTTCAGAGCAAAAATGGTCACTTCACCAACCTCTGGGTCAGTTTTCTTTATAAAATGAAGATATTGGTACAATTAGAGATCATTTGATGGTGCATTAGCTGCAAAAGGGGTGGCTTGTCACGCCATTACATAGAAGAGTGCATTAAATATGCAAATATGACGCCGTTTCTCCATTTTATTTTGATCATAACTCAGCTGATCAACAAAGGCATACATCTCAGCACTATATATAACAGTTTCCATCCAGCAGGCATGATGGTTTGCACCAGGTTTTAGCCAGTGCACCCCACAAGAAAGCATTTCTCCCAAAAGTATTAGCATGAGTTCTGCACATTCTCTGTAATCATCATGAGGCAAGCTGTCACCGTCAGCTGAAGTCAACATATGCTGCAAAAAATTAACAACTTTGTCTTTCTGCTGTTTAAGACAACGATCAGTGATATGTCAAATTTTAAATTTTGATCGATCTTTAATGGTTTCCCAAGATTTCTTAAATTCTTTGAACTCAGGAGTATCAGGAGTGGATGTTGGACCAAAAAATTTTTTGCCAAGCAGAACATAAAATTCTTTCCATTTATAAATTATTTTTATATATTTATTAGTAATGTATGTAAACGTAACATAACCTAAATTTACGTAAAAAAATTTCAAACTATTAATTTTTTGGGAGCAAGGCTTAAACACTCCTAAACTGCTTGAAATTTGTTTACTTATTCTAAAATAGATTAAAGAATGGGAAAATCAACAGGGAGCAAGATTTAAAGGGAAAAAAAATTTCACTATACATTTCTAGAGCACCCTAATATACATACATTCTTACTTTATATATACTAATATAGGTACACTTTTTTTTTAAGGCAAAACTGTACAATTAAGCATGTTTTTTATAGCAAATTTACTTTCAAAAAAGCAGTAATCAGTATTATAAGTTGGTAGTTAACAGAAAGCAAAAAAGAAAGTTAAATAACTAGAAAACGGTTGAGACAAAATAACATGCATGAACAGCAGGAACAACCGGGAGATTAAATAAGTGCGAATTTCATAAGTACAAAATAGCATAAGTGCAAAGCAATTGAAAAAACTGGCATAAGTGGGCACTGGTATATGTGCATATTGGCATACTGTTTCACACTTATGCCAGTTCACACTAAAGTTAAATAGCACTTATGCAAATGTTTGACAATTTTATTAGCGCACTTATGGGAGTCAGTTTTTGCAACTGATTTGCACTTACGCCAGTTCACACTTATGTCAATGTTTACAAATTCTTTTAACACACTTATGCCAATTGGCACATATACCATTTCTCACTTATGCCAGTTTTTTGCAACTGCGTCACACATGTCATTTCATACTTATGAAATTAGTACTTATTCAGCCTCCTGGTTGGACCTGATGTAGCTCCCACGCTTGTCTGACTCTGACAACTAGTCTGCTAGTTGTGCAACCAGTCAACAGTTTTATATATGTCAGCTTGAAGAAGGGTAGCAACAAGCAGCAATTTAAAGGTAACAACTTGCATTAATTTGATAACTCAGACATTTTAACCATGATCAGCATAAATTTAGTATGATGTACTTTGATATCTGGAAAACTTTTAACAAGACAAAAACTAGTGAACTATAAAAGTAGTTGGCCTGAATTATTGGGACCCACTCAGATGTTAATTAGTCTTATACTAATCTCTGCAGCCAACCAGTTAACCCATTTTCAATCCAATACAGCATGGTGTCATTAACACCATAAGCTTGTAGTTTGTGTAAAAAACATCTAAGTGGGTATTTGTGATACTATGGCAAAATCTGTATACATCACATTGGTTATCACATGCTAAAAAAAAAATAATGATTTTGATATTAGATTTTGTGTTGTTCAATACTTCATGATACAATCATGAATACTCTAAGACTTTTCAGACTATGGATGTTCAACTTTGGTCTGTAACTGATGGTGGAACTCCGTAACTGTCGAATGCAGCTGGTATATATTGGTTCATAAAACAACATTTTTTGAAAATGTCTGACGGCACCCCCTAAACGCGTTCTATGTTATAAATTAATATTACATTTAAAAATTTTTTAAATGTAATATTAATTACATCAGATAGTTTCCTAATTGAAAATTAGGAAACCACCTGATGTTTAAGGGTTTTGAGCAACTTTTAAACGGTTTATGGGAGCAATTAATGGCTCTTGTGAAAGTATAATTTTTTCTTTCAAAAGTAACTTTCATTGTAACTAAAATAAAAAACATTATATTTTAATTTATGTGTAGGAACCCTTACAACAAAACTAAGAACACTTACATGACAAAATGTGTAGGAATACTTATGTAACAAAACTAGAAACACTTACATGACATTTAGGTCGATTACAAGTTGTGAATAAAACTTTAGGTACTTGTTCACCTTTAAAATAAGATGCCATTTCGTCTGTCATTGTGTCTTGCAATATTTCTTCATCCTCAATATCAACAAATGTTTCATCCTTAACTCGCATGTTATCTAAGGTTTTCTGCATTTTTTTTGGCGGTGCCTAAAAACAAAAAAATATGATTTTAGTCAGGGGCAGGTGATGATTTGTGGTAATAAAAACTTATCTAGAAGAAAAACTTACCAAAGTAATCAAAGAAAATATACTAGTCTAAGAGCTTTTTTCTTTTGTCTAGCTGAAGAGTAGACAAAATTATATCTATACATTTTAGGTTTTACTGTTTATAAGTAGACAAGTTTATGTTTAGCTCTTAAATTAGTTTTAACTTTATTTTGATTTCACTAATTAAATTAGTTTAGATCTTAAATTGGATTAAACATCAAAACAAAGTTATAAGATAGGAAAACATTATAAGAAAAACTGTATTCAAAAACATTTATTGACAAAAAAAAAAGATGAAAAAGATAAAAAGAAATAAAATATAATTAAAAAATATATATTCTTACTGGGACTATAAAAAATATTTATTCTTTGATTTAGAAAAAAAGAAGTTTATATAAGATAATAGAAATCTTTTAAATGAGTTTAATGAATCTTCAAATGAGCTACCACGGAACCACCTTATAAATTGCAAAAAAAGGTGATTTTTTCATATTTTCATATTTTCAAGGTCGTTTTGAAGATTTTTAGACTTGAATCAGCTTTACAACAAACTTATCTTATGAGCTTTACAGCAATCCTACAGAAATTAATACAAGAAAAGCATACTACATTTAGTAGTTAAAACTGTTTTAGAAATTTAGATTTACAAAGTATTTTTTAAAAAAAAGTGGGGGGGGGGGGGGGGGAGCTTTTACCTAGTTTTGTATGTAATAACCTCAACTCATATTCTTTATTAGGTCACTTTCCAAATGGCTAAATGGGAACTTAATTTTAAAATATCTTTTTAGACATTTAGTATACAAGTTATTGATTTTTATATATTGTCAGTGAAGTTATCAAAAGAAACTACAAAGGAAGAAGATACATTTTGTTTAATTTTATGGGTTTATATAGTGGGATATGATTTGAGAAATATAGTTTTTAGTAAACATAGAGAGACTTTATGGATGAAAAGAGATGGAGCTAGGATTGCTCTTTGTTTCTTTTTATTTGAGACTTTTATATGATATTGTATTTTTTTAACTCATAATCTATTTTATTGATTATATGGGAATAGTTTACCAGGATTTCTTATCAATATTGATTTTGTTATCATTTTATTTAAAATATCAATTGATATTTATTACATTTCTAATTAAATTCTTAAAATTACTAGATATAAAGTAATGTTAAATATAAAATGGCTGAAACAAGAAGGAAAAATGGTTCTTGTCATTGTCATGAGAATATTTAGGATCTGGAAAAGAGTTACAAGTAGCTAAACTGCCAACACTGAGAGATGTGTTAAGATATCCTATTTTGCTAAGATAAAACCATTAAACAGGAGAAACTATAGTAATTTTGAGTTGATATTTACAATAAACTTTCAGAAAAATAGCAAAAAAATCTAGTGTTTTATTTAAGCTTGTTGCCTTTAGTTTAAATCATAATTTAATAACAAGACTCAAAGATTCTTGGTACAAAGCTTGTCTGATTGCTCAAAATAGAGCTACAAAACAAAAGTTTAATTTCATCATTGACAAATTATTTGACTTGGTTAATTGAAAATGTATGATTTCACTTTGTTCTGAGCACTGTTGTTGTAAAGTTGGTGCCCACATTACCTGTATCTGTCCTAAGGAGAAAAAAATACAGACTAACGAACTGGTTTATATAAAAGGTAGTATAAAGTAGATATACTAAAAATAATATAATAAAACGCTAAAAATAAAATTTTATATAATAAATATTAGTTAATAAACATAATTATTATAACACTTATTTTACTCTTTGATACTCTTTTATAAGTTTAAAATAGAAATATTTTCATATATTTTTCTAGAGGTAAACAAATTATTGCCTGATTTTTTTTAGTCAAGCGGGAAAAGATGGAAACTCTTAGTTCTTATCAACTTGGAGTTGCTGATTTGGTGAAATCAAATAGGTTAAAAAAGGTAGTAAGTTGCAAATGAAAAAGAGTAGAAAAATAACAAAGGGAGAAAAAAAAAAACGAAAAACTAATGCTTAAAATAAACAAAATAACAAACATGAAATGTTTGAAGAGCTCAATTTTGATGAAAATGAGATTTCTATATAAAACTCAGGTACAAAAAGTTTAAAAAATCTAGAAACTATGAAGATATCTCTAATATTGCATTGGCCAGTATTAGATATGGTGTTGGTTTAAGAGCAACTGCAGCAATAGCTACTGCAGCATGGATAGATAGAGGACTTGTATCCAAAAGTTACAATAGATTAATAGTTGATCACAATAAAGTTAGAAGAGCTAGATATAAAATTATGAATGAAGTTGCTAATCAGTTTGATAATTACTGTGATAAGGAGATTATAGACAGTATTTTTTGATGGACGAAAAGATCTGACTAAAACATTTTTAACTGTAGATGAATTAGACAGACAGTACCCTGCTAAATTTAAAGAAGAACTTTACACTGTTCTGGTGATGGGAAGTATTTATTTTATTTGACACCAGCTAAAGAAGCAGAAAAGAAACATGCTGAAATTATAGCAGATAAAATTTTTAATTTTTTTTTTTTTTTTAAACATCTTTGCTTCCAACAATGCTGCAAGCAATCACTAATTAGTGTTGGAAATTACTGGAAGAGAAAAGATGAAGATTGTAGAGCAAGATGAAGATTGTAGAGCAAGATAATGATTGACAGACGACTTAAAAGATTGCAAATTAAATGAATCAGGAAAGCAAAATGAAGGTAGCGAATTCCAAATAACTGATGTTCGAGGAAAAAAACTAGACAAATAAGAGGTAAATGGTTTAAGACCGTATTATAGTTATAGACCGAGGGTTATAATAACTATTAAGTAACCTCCTCGTCTGTAGTGGTCTTCTCGGTCTTGGGGAGGTGAATATATATATATATATATATATATATATATATATACATATATATATATATATATATAATATATATATATATATATAATATATATATATATATATATATATATATATATATATATATATATATAATATATATATATATATATATATATATATATATATATATATATATATATATATATATATATATATATATATATATAATGTATATATATATAATATATATATATAATATATTTATAAAATATAAAGATATATATATATATAATATATATATATAATATATATATATATATATATATATATATTATATATATACATTATATATATATATATATATATATATATATATATATATATATATATATATATATATATATATATATATATATATATATATATATATTCACCTCCATGTTCGAGGAAAAAAACTAGACAAATAAGAGGTAAATGGTTTAAGACCGTATTATAGTTATAGACCGAGGGTTATAATAACTATTAAGTATTGTTTATTTATATATGAGGGTGGGTTAAAATTTAAAAAATCAAAAAATTACATCTAGCTGCATGAAATGTTGTAAGTTTCATGTAACATAAGTGAACAAAAACATGATAAAATTTAGTTTTTTTCCAAAAATTAGTTTAAAAATTTAAGTTTTTTAATAATATATGCAAAAGAATATCAAATTTTACATTTTTACATTTAAAGTTTTGAATAATGATGCTTAGTTAAAGCACTTTTTTATTTTGAATTTTTGTAACTTTAGTTAATACTATACGCATTTACTAAAGTTCTGGCACTTTTTTGTTACAAAATGAACTAGGTCATTAAGTAATTCTTATTTCGTCGCTTTGGTTTGACAAGGTTGTAACTGAAACTTTTTATATTAGGAGAATTTATATAAAAAAAAAAAATTAAATCTGAATTAAAAGTACTTATATTCTTATTTTTTTATTTAATTATGTTTTCTTATTTTGGTTGATATATGAATATAAGTAAATAAATAAAAATAAGAATTAAATAAATATTTTTATTTAGGCATTGCAAAAAAAAAATTATTTGCTCTCTCCTAATATAAAAAAAATTAGTTAGGACCTTTTATATTTTTGTTTTAGTAAAACAAATTAATTGTAAGTGCAATTAAAGAAGGTCATCTATAAAGCATGTCACCTTATATTTGTCAATTCTTAACCCATTCCCTTCTGTCACAAACGATCACTTATACCTGAACCCCTCTACCTCCTAAAAATAATGATAACTGTGATTTTTATGTCAAAAATATTTTAAAAGATTTAAATGTAAATACTATGCAGCATTTTAAAAATTTAACCTAATGAAAATAAGGCAGTAGACATAAATGTAAAAAGTGTAAGTAGGGGGGAGTTTTTGTAGCAAGTTGGTTATTCATTATTTTTTTTAAACATATAGCAAGTTATTATAAATATTATTAAAATATGTATTAAAACATTAAATTAGTTAAATACTTATAAAGGAAATAAAAATTATTCCATTAACTAAATTTTAAAGTACAAGACATTACTAGTTATTTAGTATCTTCATTCTCCTCTAGAATATCTATATTTCCAAACAAGCGCTATATATGTCATTTTATATTGGTTTATATATGTTTTATACGTATATATGTCATTTTATATTGGTTTTTGATGTTTTATTTTTTAACGCTTATGTTGTAAACTGTAAATTTCAGTACAAAGCCACAAGCAAAATACTATATATAAAAATTGTTGAAATTTATTCACAGTCTAGAAATCGAAAGTTGTCAGGCAAAAAAAAAATGCTACAGTTTACTTGACTTGTCCTTATGATAAGTGCATACAACTTTAAAACATAAAAAAAAATATGTTATGTGCAAGCAAGTTTCATTCAATGAGAGAACATGTTGAAAACTTGTATGAAGTTCACAAGGACAAGATTTGTTGGTAAAAATGATACTCGTGCTTATCTGTCTATTAACAGGTTTTGAATATTTTGCATCAGCTACAAGTTTACAACATGCACCGTCAACAGGGGGTCACTATGAACAGCGGGTAAAAAATGAACATCAGTACCAAGTTTGCTAAAAGGTAAAGAAACACGCAATTGAGCTATATATTGTGTTACTTTGATTCAGTTGGTAAAACATCTTCAAGTAAAAAAAAAAAGAATCTGGCGGTGAAGACACTGTAATGGTTATTAACAAATTCATTTTAGATATTTCAAGAACAATCAAAGCTTAGGCAAAAATCCATTTGCAAAACAAATCTTCCCATAATCTAAAAAAATAAAAACATTATGAAGTGTCAATATCATACCGAATTGGCTAATCATTTCTCTCTAATCTTAAACATTTGGATATAATTGCTAAATTAATTTATGTAATTTTGTATAAAGAAATATTTTAAATATTGGTTACATTATTTAAGTTCTAAATATCCATGTTAAATTAGCTGAACTTCCTGTTTCTGATCATTCTTATAAAGATTGTCCATTGATAATTGAAGCCCAAAAACTTGGCTTATCGATGCAAGCTAATCTTACCATTTTAAAAATACTAATATAATCATATAAAGTAAGAAAATTAAGATAATTACTGCATAATGTTGATCAGGTCGATAACTTTACCAGAAAGCTGGACAGTATAATGTTCTGTTAAAAAAAATTTAGTAATTAGGCTAACAGTTTTCTTCTATAATGCAAAAATGTTTAAAAAGTGTTTTTAGCCATCCTGATTGACAAAAAACTACAAGGTTGCAACATCATGTTGCAAACTTGTTGATTACATGTTGTAAACTTAGTTTTTGAAATAAAATGTTGAGTATGCAAGTATAAAAACCTAGTTTGCAATATTTATATTGTATTACTAACTTTGAATAACTAAATTGTCATAATAATTTTTATAGTGATTTTTTTTTGGTCAAAAATAATCTGAACATGTTTTTAATTTAGTGCAATTAATTAACCTCATTTATAGTTGAATGAGTCCCTTTTTGCACTATAGATATAATGTGCTAGTAGACTGGTGGTAAAACATATGGTTCACAATCAGAAGATTGGGATTCAAATTATTTCGGCTGAAATTACTGTGCTCAATCTATTTCTTCGCACAGTGCCTTTTTAAAAAAATATTAGTTGTTCATGTTGTTTGTTAGTAAAAATGGCAATGTTAAGACAAAACATTTTTTAAAAATGAGTTGCTCCCTTGACTGAAGTGGTCACTGGAGCAATAGGGAGGTAAATTTATGAAATTAAAAAAAAAAAAAATTATTGTACACATACAATTATAAAAATTTGGTTTTTTGATTTGTTTTTAAAAAAACCCAAAAAACCCACAAAAAAAAAACCAAAAAAACCCATTTGGGTTGGGTTTTTTTTTAAAAACCCTGGGTTTTTTCCAACCCTGAAAAGTGCCACTAGTTTTTAAAAATTTCCTTTGTTAATTATTTTTAATGAATGAGTTCAATACTTTTGCAATTCTTTTGTTATTAGACTTTTAATAATAGATATAAAAAATCCACAAAAATAATCACTCAGTAATGTAAGTGATGTAACATAAGTTGAATATATAGTATCAAAAAAATCAGTTTAAGTGCTATTATGCAAAAAAATTTGATAAATAAATTTATATTAAATTATGTTTAATGATAAATTAAATTTAAATTTAATAAAATAAATTATAAATAAATCTAAAAAAAACAATGGAAAATAGAAAAAGGTTCATTTACCTATCTGTTTTTTTATCTATTAAAAAAAATATTCCACTAATGTTTTTACAAAAATTAATTACAGCATAATGCTTTAAGCATAAACTGTTCTAAAAGACTTTTTAAATAAACTTATTGAAAAAAGTCTTTGTGTAACGTAAATAGAGAAATGCTTACGTAAAATCATGAATACGCATGTAAAATTCAAATATTGTAACAGTTCATAACAAGGCCTGGGATATGAAGAAGAGTGCTATGCATTGAAAACAACTATTATACTAGAATTGGTAAGAAAGGATTCAATAATCCTAAAGATGTTATTTGATACACCCTGAGAAGAAAGATTATGGAAAAGACCAGTAACACAAACTTTGTTAAAGGCTTAGGAAATGTAGATAGTAATAACCTTAACTTCTCCACATCTATCTAATGCACAATAAAACTTATCGGTTATTACCAATAACAAACCAGCAGTAGAAGGAGAAGACAGAAATCTTGATTGATGATAAGAAAGTAGGTTATTATGATTCAAGATGTGAGACCAAGTGTTTTTTATTGCAAGGCTCAAAAACCTTGCTTATGATAGTAAGAAGACTAATGGGACAGTAGTTAGATGAGTCAGATAGCTCTCCAGAATTTTTGAAAATAGGAATAATAGATGTCGCTTTCTAGCAAGCTAGAAAACAAGACTTTGATAGGCACTTGTTAAATAGTTTTAAAAGTATAGTTGACAGTTCCGGAGGACACTTCTACAAGACTAATATGTATGTTGCCTGGACTACAAGCTGTAGAAGAGTCTATGCAGGAAATCACTTTAGATACAGAAGCTAGAGTGATACAAATGTCAAACAATGGATCAACCTGTTTGTCGGCTGTATCAGGTAAGATGTAATTAGCAGAATCATGAGATCATTTAATGAAAAGTTCTTAGTAAACAATTCAGATTTGTCTTTAGGTGAGATAAAAAAATTGGAATCAAGCAAGAATGGTAAAATAACAGATATGCACTTATTATAGACATTTTTAAAGATTCTCCAGTAGTCTCTGGAGCCTAATTTTTGAGATGAAATAATAGATTTTGTGACCTGAAAAAGCGAGTTTTGGCATTAGAAAAAACCTTTTTACATTGGTTTCTAGTAATAGTAAATAGAGGTCTTTTTCTAGAGAATTGTTTTGCTGATAGATATGAAAGTAATGGTTACAATTGGAAATTGCAGCAGCACAATGAGAGGAAAGCTATGGAGAAGAGTGAGGCTTGACTTGGAATCATGGAAAGGGAATAAATGATTCCATGGCAGCCTGCATTCAAGAAGTTACATAATGAGCACATTTGTCAGCAGAAAGACAAAGGATTTCTACCATCACTAAATAATTACAAAAGAATCCCAGTCACCAATAAGGTAGTTGTAAGAGGTGCAATAATAGGAATCTGATGATGAAGAAGAATGAGATAATTGTTAATACAACCCTCAGAACTGCCCACCTTAAAGTGTTTGAGGTCAACAAAAAATTGCCAACCTTGTTTCTATGTTTTATAGTAAGATCTTTGCATCAAATTTTTTTTGCCAACCTGATACCGACCTTTAAAAGATTGAGGTTTGCAAATTATTGCTGACCTCATTTTTACTAATTCCAAGGGTTGCAAATATGGTCACTGCTCAAAGGAACCACTTTTGTCTCCAGTTCTATTAACTGAAACTCATTCTTGCTTAACTTATTTTTTAGCAAAGTCTTTTACTATATTTGATACATTATTCACCAAATTTATTTCCCACATATGAATGTTTTGTAACTTCCTCCCATCTTTATGTTTTCCTGACTGATACAACCTTCAACTTTTAAAGTTCTCTGTAAACCATTTTCTTGCTTGCTTTAACTCAATTCTTTTTTCTAGTAACTTCTAACTTAATAGTTGTTTCTTAGAGCCTTAGGAGCGGATAAATGGCGGGAAAAAAATACTATCTATTATAAAGAAATTATCAGTATGAGAAAAGCCAAATCTAATAAGACATATTAACAAAGTTAATAACCCTTCAAGTTTACTCTTTAAGTATCAAAAAAATATTCTCTAAAATAATTTGAAGACTTAATAACATAAAATCTGCAATATATGAGAGCCATAGCTATGATTGCATTTTACCTAAGAGAAGAAACACTTTAATAAATACAAAATACCTAAGAGAAGAAACACTTTAATAAATACACTTTGATAAATACAAAACCTTTAATAAATTTCAGGAAGGAGAAGCTTGTAATCTTTAAATAGCACAATTCCTAGTGATAATACTACAATATCAATCTATCAATATATTTCCTACTAGCCTAATTGGCCTCTTTTATACATGGCCATATAAGTTGCATAAACAGCTAGAGAACAAAAAAGTTCTACTTTAGGCATTTTATATCTTTTCATAACTGCTAGTTTTTATTATTAAATATATTATTATCCATCTACTGAACTCTGTCCCACTTGTTTATTCTAAATTTGCATTCCATCTTTCATAAACCTTTAACTAAGCCAGATTTTACTATCTCATATAGGGTTGTTACAAGACTCCAAAGAGCTCTAGTTGCATTGTTAGTTCTTAATCAACTAGTATCAACTGGATTTAATTATCCTAATAGACTTTGTTTTCAAATACATAATGGTTTTGTTTTTTATTATTGTTATTTTCAGACTCCTTTTATTAAAACAATAAGCATCAATAACAATTTGTGAATAAAGTTACATTATAAAGGTTGTATTTGTTTAAAACAATAAACAAACAAATAATTATAAGCTCACACGTTTATCTATTTTAAATAATTTGTTGTCTTGTCATGCACAACTGTGTTAAAGTGAATTCCTATTGTTTTGTTAATGAGCATTAGAAACTAATCTTTTGTAAATCAAAAAACAGTTGTCCACCATATTCTTCACAAGAATCATGTTTTATAAAATCATTATCTCAGGTTTTGGGAACCACTTCCTTAAACATCAATGTCACAATTGAGGAAGTTAGTATCTGATAGGATTCATTCATTATGGTAGTGGTAGATTAATTTGACAAAATACTGAGGGGAATCTCTAGAAAAAGAGTAATTACATTTATGTTTATTGGTCTCAAAAATTATTATATTAAGTAATTAAATCCACCCCAGAAACAAGTATCACTGGAGAATTTATAAAAGATGAAAAAGATGAAAAAGAAGAAAAAAACACATCAAAATCTGTTGGTTTGAACATTGACTGTTAATAACTATTTAAAAAATGTGTAAGATTATTTAAAATTGCTAAATATGTATAGATAAAGTAAACCAGCCAAAAAATGTCTTAATCGCTTATAAATGATCATATAATTTATCTGTTGTGTTATGTGTATGCGTGTATTATATATTATTATATAATATGTTCAACTTTATACAATAATGAAAACAATTATCATTATTTTAACCATAACATTTATTAAAAAAAATAACATTTTTTGATAATAATATAATTTATATAATGATATAAACAACAACAACAATCCGTGGCAAACAACTTAATTTTTATTTATTTACTTTTTCTCCGAGTGCATCTCTTTCTCTTTTTCTTTTCTCTCTTAGTTTTCTTTTTTCTTTATCTTTTTCTTTTTTCTCTTTTCTATAAGTTTCATTTCTTAATATTTTATTTTTTATTAACTTGAAATTTTTTTTTTCACTGATATCACTCATTTTGCTTTGTTAATCATACCGCACGTGTTTAACTAATTTATTTTAACGTCGCACTTTACCTTGACGCACTCTCGTAACGTAAAATATACAACTTCGCTTCTCAACGATATGAGTTTGACGCGCATATTTGCAAACGCGCTTTAGAGAATTTAGTTTTAGTTTTAGTTTCAGTTTATTAGTTTATTTCGCCGTTAAAAATATTTACAAAGTACAACAATATAAAAAGTACAATTGGCTGGAGCAAGAAGAAGGCATAAAATAGCCTTATCACCGAGCCCCAATATTAACGCAAATAAATATCCGTAATACACAATAATCCGTAATATATAAGCAAAAGTATTTAAAAAAAGACAATTTAAAATGTTAAGAAACAAAGTTAAAAAAAAAAAAAAGAGAAAAAAAAAAAGTATTAAAATAATTGAAGATAAATAAAAAAAATAAAAAGAAATGATTAAAATATAGTAATAAAAATGACAAAAATTTTCTGTTTTTGGTTATAAATTGGATGTGATTCAACATATATATTTGTATATATTATTTTCTTTCAAAATAATTCAAAATTCAAATAAAAATTCTGTTCCAATATTATAAAATATATCAAGAAAATTGTAGGTAACTTTAAGAGAATATATATATTCAATGAAAGTATGATAAAGACATTGAAATTCTTAGTACTGTTAAATGGTCTTGATTTTTAAATTTATGGTGCTAATTTAGTTTAATAAATTTTAAAGCTTTAAAAGTGACATAGAAGATCTGCTATATTAAAATCAGTAAGTACTAAATAACGTCATAATTTAGATTTGAATTGCGGAAGTGTTTTTTCTTTAATATTAACAATATGCTGAAAGTTTTTCCACAAAATTGGACCCCTGTACTGAATAGAATAAGAACATAACTTTAGATTATACTTTTGAGTTACAAAGTTATTTTCTGAGAACTTGGTGGGGTATTTATGGCTTACTTCTCTAAAATAAGGATAGAATATCGCTGGAGACAGCCCGTGTTTTATTTAATACATGAACTAAATGACGAGGAATATGTTAATTTTAAACACATTTAATGCATTGAGTTTACGTAAAAGTAACTCACAAGGCACAGTTCTTTTTACTCCAAATACAATTCTACATGTATGTTTTTGTTTAATATAAATTTTCTTTAACTTAGCGTAGCTGTTGCTTGCCCATACGATATTGCCGTAAGTTAGATAGGTATGTATGAAGGAAAAATATAAACTTTTTAGAGATCTTATATCCAAAAATGGTTTTGCTTTATACATCATTGCAATGTTTATTGAAAGTTTTCTTTCAAGAATGTTTATATGTTTCCTCCATGTTAAATTTTCGTCTAAAATAATACCTAAAAAGTTTACAGTTGTTTGCCTAGTGATATTTATATTATTGATTTTAAGATTGGGTAATTTTAAAGGAAGGTTTCCTGTTTTGGTTGCTTTGTGAAATAGAATAAATTTAGTTTTGTTAGCGTTAAGTGAAAGTTTATTACAAATAAACCATTCATTTACTTTGTTTACTTCTTCATTAACTACTTTAAAGAGGGTTTTAATATCCCTATGAGAATAAAACAGATTGGAGTCATCAGCAAACAAAATAAAGTTTAGGATGTTCGAGGTAAGAGATAGATCATTTATATAAAGAGAAAACAGTAACGGTCCTAAGATTGAGCCTTGAGGAACTCCACATTTTATTATACTTTTTGTCGTTTTAACATTTTCATATTGAATGTATTGCTGTCTGTTTGATAAGTAATCTTTAAACCATAGTAAATTATTGTTTTTTATTCCATAATGTTCAAGTTTTTTTGAAAGAATGACATGGCTGACTGTGTCAAAGGCTTTAGACAGATCAATAAATACTCCTAATGTAAAATGGTCATCATTAAAGGCATTGGTTACATGAGTTACTAACTCGGTCAAAGCGTGATCAGTTGAATGATTTTTTTTAAAGCCAAATTGCTTGTTGAACAACATGTTATTTACTGTTAAGTAGCTGTTTAGCCTATTATACATTATACGCTCGAGTAACTTAGAAAAACATGGTAAAACTGATATTGGTCTATAATTTGAAGAATTTGTGTCATCGCCAGACTTAAAAATGGGCAAGACCCGTGCAATTTTTAATTTTTCTGGAAATGTTCCAGATTGAAGAGAAAGATTAAAAATGTGTTATAAAGGAGTTTCTATAATATGAAAAACTGATTTAACAACATTTATGTTAATATTATCAAAACCTACACTTGTGTTGTTTTAAGATTATCTAGAGCATATCGTAACTCATTAATATCTAGTTTAGATTCGTCCATGACCTTATCATATATTTTTAAATAAGAATCAAACGATGATGAGCCTGAAGGAATTTTTTCAGTTTTCAATTTAAACAACTGTAACCACTGTTTTTTAGGTTTTGTATGAATTAAGATTTTTTTTTTTTTTTTATATTTAGGTGCCCCAAGAAGTCCTTACAGACTTATCACAGAGCACCGTGGATGAGCATTTAATCGGAAGTTTACGCCACCTTTCTAACCGATGTCTCTAAACTTGCCCAGAGGTGGGTTTTGAACCATGGATCCTTTGTTTCTGAGGCAAGTGCTCTACCACTGCACCACGGCTGCTCTGATATGACGCACCTCACAGGAAATGGAACTAATTCTTAGAAATAAAGTTGGGGGTTGTCCATAAACGATGTCACGCACCTAGGGGAGGGAGCGGGTCCAAACTTTTGTGACGATCTGTGACAAGGGGGAGGGAGGGGCTCAAAGAAGTGTGACGTCACAAAAGATGTCTATATGATAAAAAAAATTTTTACTTTAAAAACTATAGTTCTAAAGAATGCTATGAGATCTTTTATTAGACTTAATGCACTGACGCGTTAAGTTGTGACAAAAATTTACGTATAAAATAGTTCACATTTTACCATAAAACAAAATAACATAAAAAGTTGAATATAAAAAAGTATTTAAAAGTAGCTGTTTAAACGTACCTATTTAATATTTCTCAACCACATTTTAAAATTTGTTTCTCAATTAATTTTTAGGCGCATCTGATTTGTAAGCGTCGATAAGTTCTTTTTATATAATGAAGGTATTTTTGACCAATACGTTTTAGCATATCCTACAAAGAGCACAAAGGCTTTTCAAGTAGATTCGATTCAGAAGTTAAATGAAATAAAATTTAAAATCAAAGCGGATCATTGGTTGTAAGAACTAAATGATCTTTCCACAAGTAAAAAAAGGAACACTCCTAATTGTTCGGGCTGAACAAACGTTATCTACTAATAAACCTTCTACTATAAATGTGCATAACAAAAATCTCCCGACTTCAAATTTGCTGCTTGATAAAAAAGATTCTGATATTTTTAGTGATGAATTTAAACCTGAACCAAGTATTGCAAGCTCAGAAATATAGAATTGCCCCGGCCCAACTGCAATTTCAGACAAAAAATAAAATTCTAAGTTCTGATTTAGATGGTTTGTGCAAGCAACAAAACGTGAAATGCTTTTCATTTGAACAAGATACTGACTTGAAAGAAAAGAAAAAGAAAAAAGTCAATATAAAACAGCAGTTAAATATTTATGAATATTTGTCCAAGAGGAAGGAAGGGTCATCGCTTTGTGACGTAATATTCAAGGGGGAGTCTAAACATTTGTGACAACTTGTGACAAGAGGGAAGAAGGGGGTCAAAAATTGCAATAAATTGCGTGACGTCGTTTATGGACGGCCCCTTATTAGCACCAGTGCATAATAAAAAGTAAAGAAATTTAAATAAATTCTCATAAAAACCGTAGATTAAAAAAATAAAAAATCTGAGCAAATGTTATCCTGTCAACTTGAGGCTTGTACAAAATAAAATCTTTCCCGCGTTCTGGAATAAAAGTTTGGATGCTGTCGTACATGTACCACCTACATGTACCACATGTATTGTACTTGTACTGTCTTTCTGGTGAAAGAGGTTTTAGGTAATATTTCAAAATATTTTAGTATTTGTGGTATGGTTATTTTTGAGATAAGTTGGTGTTGCCATATTTGGAACTCAACATCTGCAGTGTCCCAATCGATCTTGCAAGTAATCACTCCAGGTTTATTAAATTAAAATGTGAAAAATTGCTTGAGCTTAGGAACCGTATTGAAATCAGTAAATGCCAATCATGCTGACACAAAATTTGTACCTTTCTTGTCACCAACAATGATCAATTTATTCAGTTTTGAAATTGATGTATTAGCTTCTATGAATATGACAAACTATTTGACCAAAACTACTTCACTTTGCTGAAACATGGAATTCAGGATCCCAAATCCAGCATCTGGAGAGAACATTGTGTTCATGACAGGAAGAAATAGGATAGTTATGTTTTAGTTTAACCCAACAGCTACTCTCCACGACCAATAATGCATTACAATATTGTTTTTATTTTCCCCTACGCAGTTGTCAGCATTCAAAAACAGTGATTTTTGGTAGAGTTTTCATATTAAGCTGGGTTATGATGAATCATACTCAAAATGCTATTTGCATTCTTTCCGCATATTGCTGTTTGCATTCTTTACAACATGTTTTCAGGTATCACATAATTGTGCTGAACAGAGGCCGATTCATTTGCAATACTAAAAATTCCAACTTTAAACGATGATTGAAAATAGCTCGGTCCCAATTGATATGGCATTTCAGTAAAAAAATTTGCTGTGCATAGTCAAAAAAAAAATGTGTGAAATTTCATTTTGCTTGGCCAGTTTAATGTTATCATAATAAACGGAATGTTGTTTCTCAACTAACTTTAGATGTTTCAAATTCTCATACGCTCTCGTTTGTTTTCTAATTCTAGATTAACCACTTTAGACATTTTTCCAGTTTTTACTGACAGACCGCATAAATCCGAGCGCGGACGTTGGAGAAAAGCCCGCTTTTTAAATTTTTAAGAAAGCTATATATTGCAGGCAACACATTCCAGATAATTCACTTGCGGATTTATATTTTTTATGTATTCTTTTCTTTATCTCCCGTGACAGAAAAAGCATTATCCGATGATCTCTTATTCCTCGAGTTTTTCCGGGTAGAACAAGTGTATTGTTTTCCGCATAAATTATTATGAATTGAACAAATGCTGTGGTATCTTCTTTTGTACAAATTTTTATGGGTTGTTTTCCAGCATTACTATGTAATACTAGAAGACAAGATCTTTAAATGTTATAATTTTTTTTATTTAAGGTTTTTGTAATATTTAAAGAAACTTTTCTTTTTTAAATATAATTTTCAAAACCTTTTTACTACCCGTAATAATGTACCTAAAGAACAATATTTTGGAGTTTTTAGATCAATTCCGCTTATCGGCATTAACATGAATATAGTTTAAATCTTTTAAAAAAGTTTCTTAATCTACTACTGATTCTAGTTCTAATCGGTTCTGACTTATATTAACTATATATAGTTGTCAAAACACAATATTTCTATTAATTTTCACAAAAAATACTGAAATTCCGACCAAGAAAGAGCTTATAATTATAAAAAATTGCCATTAAACGATCAGAACAGATCATATTGTTAAACTATAATGTTCATTTCACCTAAAAAACGTATTAATATAAAATCTTATTTAAATTTGGACGAGCGATTGCGATTTTAAGATGATTTTTTTTTTAAATATTCTACGGTCTGGGTTTTTTCGCCTCAAACATTTTTATTTTATGATACCGCAAAATTTATTATTTTAACTTTTTTTGTCTTTTCATATATCACAGACCAGACCATTTAACGGAAATATGTCGTAGTCAACAAAATATCATACAGACTTTATAATATTTTAAAAGTGCCTTAACTACACCGAGCATCCAGATTTTATAAAGTTTTTTATTTTGTTCTCATCTTTATTTTCAAATAATTGTGAATAAAGTGAACGGAGTGGAATTGTGGTCTTTCTGTTGTTATTAAGAATGACTATGTCATTTTCTATTGTCGGTTTATTCTGCGAAGTTGAAGCTAAAGTTTCATTTTCAGTCATTGGTTCATGGTGCAAAGTTGAGGTGAAAAGTTGATTTTCAAATATCGCCGCTAGATGTATGGTCGTCAGATGAGTGTGTAGGGTTGTCCATTTTAAACTTTTATCGGGGTTTTTTTTTTTTTGATTTAATCTAAAAGCGCTAAATACAAAAATTTTTAAATTTAGGACATTTTTTAGATCCCCCACAAAACATTGAAAGATAGATTACCGGATTGCGCAAGCGTTGGGCAACATTTTATTCCACTAATTGTTATTGTTACTTACTGGGGTTTAAACAATTCAATTATTAATAAATAAAAATAATTATACAAAATTTTATTAAATTAAGACTATTTGTACATTTCCCACAAAAGATTTATCAAAATATCAATAGATATAAAATTAACAACGTTGCTGGAATATTATTTTTTGTTTGTTCAAAATTAAATGCAATTGATTTCTTAGAGTATGCTTAAAGATTTTTTTATGGTTTTTTTCGCAACTTTAGCAAGTTGTTCTCTCTCTACTGGATCAAAATATTTATCTTTGATGTCTCCTATAAGCTCGATACCTCGCTCTGCAATATTGTTAACACAAGAAAGATTCCAATCAGAGCATTGGAACGAATTTGTTCTAATGCAGCCATGACTTTTCGCCAATGAAAAACAATAAAAAAGTTTTTTTTTCCGTTGCGCCAAATAATAATTGGAGAGTTTGGTTTATAAAGAACAAATACAATAGGTTTTGGTAAGTTTACAAAATTTTGACCCATCATAGTCTTTTCTGCATAACTCACAAAGTCGTCGAACAAGGAAAAGACTACTAGCTTGTCAGATAAGTATCCCAGGTGCAGTTCTAAAGACTTGATAACTTCTTCTTTGCCTTTAAGGTCGATTGATTAAATTTTCCTCATTAAATAAAAAAATGTTGGTTATTTTTTGGAGCTGCAGTAATAACAGAACGAAAGTACTTTCCGTAAAAAACTTATTTTAAATATACTTTTTTATCCAAGTTAAATTTTTTATGTTGTTAAAATATTATCAACACGCAGGAATAACTATGTGGCACGAAGTTTTAATGTTAAAATAATGAAGTTCAATTTTTTAAAAAAAAATATGTTAGCAGAAATCCGTTTCATTTTTTTCGGAAAAAACAATTCATAGAAAAATTTAATTTTGACTTTATTTAAAAATACCATTTTTGTGTAATTTTAGCATGCTCAAATAACCAAGTATTTTTCATTAAAATTAAATTTTGATTAAAATCGTAAAATTGCAGTGCTTTTATAATAAGTTTTATAAATGCCTGATGTACTCCTCATTTTTATTGTCACAATGTCGAAAAGCATGATTTTGCGTTAGTAGTTGACCATCTAAAGAAAAAAATCATTATTTGATTGTCCTTTGCTTTAGTAGTTGACCATATGTAAAACGAGAGAATAATGAAAGCCGCGATAATTTCGTTATTTTAATTCAATTAATATAACATCGCAAAGACATATTGTATATTTTTTAAACGCTGCAACATAAATACAACATTTTATAAAAAAATAAAATATTGAGTAAGCGTTAATTGCTGGTATAAGGTATGATCCAGGTCGGGAACACAACTAAAACAACAATTCAATTTTTACAAAAAATACAAAATTTTATTATATATGAAATGACGAATAAACATTTATTTCCGGTATAAGGTATGATCCACATCGAGAACACAAGTTTGTAGGGCATTTTTTAGCTTAATTAAATCTTCATTTGAAGAATATTTATACCATTCAGAATTTTTACCATCGCTTAGCTTTTTACTTTTTTTCTCTTTTTTTTTTCCTCTAATTTCCTTTGATTTTCACTTCTTTCTTTCCCTTTCAGCTGCTCTTTCTTACTTCAGTTTTTCTATTTTGTTTTATTTTTTCAATTTTCTTTTAAAAATACAATTGGCTAAGTTCCCCAGACACTATAGTGGGTATTCTTTCTTTTGGGTTTTTCTAATGTGGCTTTTCACCGGAGTTTAGCGTTATTCCATATGCAGCCACTCATATTTGTAGACCACTAATGGTGTTACGAACCCGTTTACATTGCCACTAATCAGTACTGTGAGACACTCCCTGTTATCTGAATTAACTTGTTAGTATAATGTCTTATCTCCCTTTCTTGCAAAGACTTGTATATATACATATATATATATATATATATATATATATATATATATATATATATATATATATATATATATATATATATATATATATATATATATGTATAACAATATTATATATATATATATATATATATATATATATATATATATATATATATATATATATATATATATATATGTTGATTTTTTATATATATATATATATATATATATATATATATATATATATATATATATATATATATATAATCAACTGAGAGCTTATGATTAAAAAAGAGGTTTGCGAAGCAGCTAAAGCCATTTCATTTTTATAAAAAAAGCTCCTTGCTAGACTTTTCTAACTATCAACCCATTCTTCTTTTTTCCAACATTTTTAAAAAGTTATGCATAACAGGCTATAAAAGTTTCTAAAAAAATATAAATTCCTACAGTAACATCAATATTGTTAGCGAAGCAAATATTCCACAACCCTTGCACTAATTGAAAGTAGCTAATCATCTGAGACCAACCTACTGAGATGATTAGAAGAGCCCTACATAATAAGCACTTTGCCTGTGAGGTGTTTATCGATTTGCAAAAAGCTTTTGATGCCTTTTCACAAAGTTAAAATAATATGGAATCAGAGGCATTCCACTAAATGATTCAATTTATATCTCCATAACAGGACACATTTTTCTTTATTAGACTAAATGTGATTAAATATTTGCTCAAAATGCTCGTTTTGCTACTATTTATCATTTTACTGATGATACTGATAATGTTATTTTACTGATGATACTGATGATATCATTTTATCAACACGTTACTGGTTGACAAATCACTTAAAAAACAACAAATGTATAATTCATATTCTTTGAAATTTTGTTCAGTGGCTTCGTTCTAATAAACTTTCTCTCAGTTCTAACTAAATAGAGCTGATCATCTTTAAATCTAATTTAACATAAAAATAATTAAAAATTATTAAAAACCAAAGTATTAAAAAATTTGATATGCCTGGCCATGTAGCAATAATGTCGCAATATTGGTTATATTGGTTTATGTTGGCCAAGATATACAATATTGTGCAAGTAAAGCAAGTGGCAAAAAATATTTTGCCAATATCACCTTATCAATATTGCCAATATTTTCCCGAAAATGTTATTCTAATACTGTAATGCCAATATTAACGCGATAATGATTTGTTATTACTACGTTAATATTGGTAAATATTGAAATTTTTACAAACGTGTACGCATGCATATCATTATCTAATACTATAGTATTAGATAATGATATGCATGCGTATATTAGTACTAATAATGTACTAATATATATTAGTACTAATAATATCCTATTTTTTGCCTTTATTTAAAAGTTATAAAATTTCCTAAATAAACTAAATAATTTTTTAAAATAATTGAATGTTCTATTTATTTGGTTAAAGTTTTATTTGTTTAGTTAATTTATTAACTAACATTGTATGTTATAAAACGTATATGATTATATTTCAGATTAAGTTAGAGTTATTGTATTTATTATAAATATTGTTATTATAATAAATATTGTTAATATAATATATATTATAATTATTATAATTAAAGTACCTACAGCTACTCTTCGCCGCTTGAAAAAAATATGAAAATTTGAGGATAAATTTTGAACAGTTTTTTGGAAAAATATTAATTTTAACGTTGTAATTAGTTGACCTAACCTCTTAGTTTAATTTCTGTTAATAAATTTGTATTCAAGTATGTAAAGTGTGAATCTTGAAATTGTTTTCACTTGAACGCTATTTTTTTTTTCAGGAAATGCCGGTTCATGGAGGAAGACTTAGAGAAGTCTTTAATGCTGCATAGCAAGAGGATTTAAAATTCTACATAAAAGCAATGGACAAAATGTTTTTTGGATTGACAAAGAAACAGTGAAGAAGACTAATTTTTATCTTTGCTGAGAAATATGGTTTTTTGCATCCGTTAAACAAGGATAAAAAGATGGAAAAAGAAGTTTGGCTGACTAATTTTAAAAAGAAACATAAAGTTAGTGTACGCAAACCAGAAGCAACATAGATTACCAGAGTAATGGGTTTCAATAAACCAATTGAAGACAAGTTTTTCAACATTTTAAGGTAGCAACTGGAAAATATAAATTCAATCTACAATGCAGATGAGTCAGTTCTGTCTACTGTGCTTAATAAGCCACCTATAGTCCTACAGGGTATAGAAGAGTTTCTTCAACTGTTCCGACAAAGAGAGGAAGATATTGGCGCTACTCGCTTTTTCCTGCTACCTTTTCTGATATTTGCCAGAAAACAAATGTTTCCTAAACTTGTAAAAAGAGCCTCACCAATAACCGGCCACTGTAGTGATAGCAAATTAAGCAACGAAGAAACCTTTTTGTATTTTTTGAAGTACTTTTACCTTCACTTGAAACCAAGCCAAAAATCTCCTGCTCTATAGAGCAGGAGATCAATATAATCAATATATTGATTATTGACAACCACAAAACTCACATAACTTTGGAAGCTATATTATATTGCAGAGAGAAATACATCATCATGGTTGGGTTGCCGCCCCACACATCACATCGTCTCCAGTCCCTTGATGTGTCAATTTTTAACCCATTAAAGGCCAACTATAGCCAAGCATGTGATAACTTCCCAATCACTAATCCAAGACAATCTATCACAGACAAAAATATTGGTAATCTTATCAAATGCTAGTTCAAATGCACCAAAGATGGCGCAACCTCAAACATTAATGAACATAACATATGGTGTCCCACAAGGATCCATACTTGGACCACTTTTTTTCATTATATATATAAATGATCTTAACAAAGCATCCAATTTAAAGACTATAATTTTTGCAGATGACACAAACTTGTTTCAGTCACATGAAAATATAAACCTACTTTTAATAATATGAACAGAGAACTTAAAAAAATTTCAATTTGGTTCAAAAAAAATCTTTAAATATTGAAAAAAAAAAAATGGATACTTTTCCATCCAAACTATAAAAAACAGATACTGCCTGTAAATATGCCTGATCTTTTTATAGACAATGTCATTCTAAAAAGAGAAAAAGTGACAAAATTTTTAGGAGTTTTTAGCAAAGAAAATCTGTTTTGGAAGTCACACATCAATAATATTTCTAATAAAGTTGCAAAAAACATTGGAGTTCTATACAAATCTAGAGGTATTTTAAACAAAAAGCAATTAACACAATTATATTACTCTTTTAAACCCCAAAATAAATATAACCTATGGAATAATAGCTTTTTAGAAAAACCTTTTTGCAATAATAAACAAGCTCAATTTTGTATATCTTATCGTGGACCTTTTCTCTGGAATGAAATAGTACGGCCTAATTTTATTTTTCATCTAAATTGACCTATACCTTTTTCGAACAATCTATTAAAAAAACCATTTTTTCAACAAATAGTATTTTTGATTTTTTTTGATTTAAAATTAAAAAAAAATTTCAATTGCTGTACTGCATAATAATTTGTTATGTTTTATTTCGAGTTTTACTTCTGAAGTATGTATTGTCAAACTTATGATACATTAAGTGATTATATATTGTCGGTATATATTTATTGTATGTAATATATAGATGTTTTTATTGTAGAAGAAAATAGTATTTTGTTAAGGGCTTCGTGATAAGATCATTACGATCTTCTTGAAGTCCTGTCCGTATAATATTATAAATCTTGATGTAACTAGTTTTATACGGCAAATAAAATATAAAAAAAAAAAAAATTTTGCAGCAGACAAAACAAGTGCAACTTTTTTGGTTTGTTTCATTTTCTAAAATCTGGTCCGTGTCAACGTCACGGAAGTTTTTTAATAATTAAAGGAAGTATCCAGAAGTTTCCAGAAAAAGCATCTGGAAGCATCCAGAAGCATCCAGAAGAATCCAGAAATATTCAGAAGCATCCAGAAGTATCCAGAAATATTCAGAAGCATCCAGACGCATCTAGAAGCTTCCAGAAGCATCAAAAAGAAGCATCTAGAATTTGCCGGAACAGGTTCACACAGGTTCATTTTACTATATGAGACATGTAAACCGACATGTAATTCAGTCAGTATATGGAAGTCAATCAGTCAGTATATTAGAAGTGAGTTTTATCAAAGTGTTTTATCGAAGAACATCAATACAAGAAGTGAAATAATTATAACAAATGTTTCATTTAATCAATACGATCAATTGCATTCCACAGAGCATTATTGTATCATCATAAGGTAAATGTAACACGGTAAGCCTTGAGAAGCGTGATTATTTACTTTTATTATTTTTATGACTTTAAGTGCAAAAATGGCTCCCGACAGTCTTGGATCGGAACTAGGAAAGATAATTATTGGCGATTACGTAAGTGGAATGTCACAAAAAAGTATTTGTGGTAAATATTGCGTGAAAAAATGGACCGTATCAAGACTATGTTCCAAATATCGTTCTACGGGAAAGTTGGCAGCAGATAACAAAGGTGGAAGACCGCATTCCACCACTTCTAGAGAGGATTCTATGATCTTCAGATCCGTCAAGAAGGATTCCTGGATATCATCAGTTGAGATACAAAAGCAATTAGAGCTGCCTGTATTGGATAGAACAATCAGACGACGAGCTGTTGAAGCCGGATTGTTTTCTCGACGCCCTGTAAAGAAACCGCTGATTTCACTAAAGAACCAGAAGAAAAGTCTCCTGTTTGCTCATCTCATATTGAATGGGATGTGTATAAAAGACGACATGTCCTGTTCAGTGATGAATGGAAGTTCAACATCATTGGAAGCGATGGCATTTGCGGTATACGTCGACCGGCCGGAAAACGCCTCGATTTACGTTACTGTCATAAGACCATGAAGCATGGTGGAGGCAATGTAATGGTCTTGGGGTGTTTTTTTGCTAACGGTCTAGGTCCAATACATTGAAACGATGGAATAATGGACCGTTTCATGTATAAAAATATCCTGAAAGATGTTATCTTACCTCATGCTGAGTGGAATATGCCAATAAAATTGATTTTTCAGCAAGAAAACGATTCGAAACACACTGCAAAAGTAGTCAAGCAGTGGTTTCAAGACAACCACCTATCGGTGATGGATTGGCCACCTCAATCTCTGTATCTCAACCCTATCAAGAACCTGTGGGAGATTGTCAACCGCAGAATTAATCGTGAAGGTGTTCGTAATAAGGTTAACTGTTTAAACAAATCCAAAAGGCCTGGGCAGCAATTCCACAAAGTTTCATTGATCACCTGATCGAATCTATGCCTCAAAGATGCAAGGCTGTGATCGATAACAAAGGTTTCGCCACGAAATATTGATAGCGAAATACAGCTTGGTCAACATTATGTGGAGTTCCACTTGTTTTGTCCAGAAGGAAATCAACTTTTTTTAATACTTTTGAATAATTTATTAATTTTCGTGTACAAATAATGAACTTTGTGATGAATAAAACTTGAAGAACGTTGTCTCTAAAGAATTACATGGTTGTTTCTCTGAATTGAAAAAATGCAGCACTTTTATATAAAGAAACTAAGTTAGCATTATTTGGTTGCACTTGTTTTGTCCGATACTCTATAAGATCTCAAATGGTCAAGTTAAACAAATTTTATTTTCACACAATACTTGTAACAAGTGGTGTTCCACATGGAAATTCTCAAGGACCTACTGTATTCTTATTGTTTATTTATTATATCTGTGACATTTATAAAGATCTTTACGTTAAATTTAAACTTTTTCCTGATGATATAAAACTATATTCAACTTATGATATACTCTCAGTCAAACCATATCACAGCTATAATGTGTTTGTATGATTAGAGTTGTACTTGTCAAAGTCAGATAGCAAAGAAAAAATGCTTAGTTGTTTCTATTAATAACCAGGATAAAAACTCAACTAGTTATGTATATAGTATAAATAATGAGGAACTTGATCACGTTAATAGTTTTTGTGATCTTGGAGTTTAATTCTATAGTCACCTAAAATTTTGTCAGCAAATTCATCTTTTTGTACATAAAGCTATGTTAAAAGTCTGTCTAATTCTAAAAACTTATTATTCACAAGATAGATCACTAATTGTAATTGTAAATACTAATTGTAAAAGTCTACTTTACTTATGTACATCCTATGCTAGAATACTGTTCTCCGTTATAGTCACCTTACATATATGCTAAATTAATTCAATGGTAATAACATCTTCGAATTTTAACAATTTACTTTTATTTTAAATAACTCTCAATGGTGAAATTTTTATCATGGTCAAGGTTTTATCAAATGTTTTTTTTTAGTTCAGCTCTTACTCGGTGTCATGCTTTTAAACTTTACAAAGATTGTTTGAATCCAAACAGTACAAAGTTTTACTTTTCTTATGTAATAGTTTACCAAAATATATTGTATCTGCATCATTATTATTGATGTTTAAAAACCATCTTGTCTTACTATATTGTTCTATATAGTGCAATTAGGTCTTAACTATTGTCGATCTTAACACAGATTTATTAAATTGTTTTAATGTATACTGCAATATAAATGGCCTTCGGATCCTTTTATTGTTTTAAATAAATCAAGTTAGAAATAATAAGCTGTGGATTTCTCAAGGTCATATTTTTAATGTTTACCTATCCTCAAACATGCTTAATTTTGTTCGTTTTGCTGATGACACAAATTTTTTTTATAACCATTCCAATATAAAAACAATTTTTTCTACAGTTCATAGTGAGCTGGAAAACATTAATGACTGGTTCAAATAAAATAAACTCTATTTGAATATCTATAAAACTAAATATATTTTACTTCATCACCAACTATAAATAACAATATAGCAAATATAATTGCATCACCTTAAATCCACGGAATAATATTTGATTAACTTTTTTATGGGAAAAATCATATTATGGTTATTGAAAACAAAATTTCTAAAACTATTGGTTAAGTAAAAAATGTTTAACTAATTTATGTTATTCTTTTATCCATAGCTACATAAGCTGTTGTAATACAACTTAGGCAAGTACCCTTTAACCCAATGCCGGCCTTAGCCTTCTTGCCGCCCTCGTGCGAAATTTTTTCTGCCGCCCCTGACAGTTTATAAACTTGCTGGTAAACTACACGAAAAATAATAACAAATCAAGTTCAAAAATAATACTTTGCAATGAAATGCTACATAAAAAGAAATATTTTTTGTTTATTTTTTATACAAAATACATTTAATTTTTTAAATTAATCTTTTCAAACCTTTTATCATTAAAACCTTTGATTTGCGTGGAAAAATCAAAATTTTCAATAATATCGTTTTCAATCGATAGGGTTCCTAACCTTGAAAGTCTATTCTGCGACATTGTTGACCGCAGATAAGTTTTTACAAGTTTTATTTTTGAAAAGTTTCTTTCTCCACTCGTTACAGTGGCAGGTATTGTTAGCAAAATTCGCATTGCAATTAATGTGTTTGGACACATTGATTGCAATGTGAATCAATGTGTCCAAACACATTGATTCGCATTGCAATCTTTCATTTTATGCTGTTTCATAAAGTTTAAAACAATATTAAGAGTAATTTTACTCTCGGCCATTTCAGAAAGAAAGATTTAATGCTCATAAGTTCATTGCAAAGGAGAATACCATTAATGTCCGATTTTCAATTTACGGTAAGTTTACTTTGAAAAGTTAAACATGATTTTAAAATTTCATTTTTTTTTTTTTTTTTTGCAAACTATCGACATTAGGGTGTCCAAAAAAAAAAAAAAAAAAGCTCTCTACTGATTCCCATTCTATGTGACCAAAATAAGTGCTAAAAAAAATTTGACGGTTTTATTTTGACAGGAAGTGCTAGATGTAAAATCTGAGTTTAACTGTTTTTAATGTTAAGCTGGCTTAATGTTATAGAAAACACAATTTTTTTACATTTTAGAAAATTAAAACAAAACAATTAAATGCGTATAAATTATTTACAACTGTTTTCTACTATTTAACTTGATAGTTTATATTTGTAAATATGAAAATACAAAAAAAAATATACATGAAAACTAATATTTATTAGCAAATTTAAGATTTTATTTCGGTGAAACATTTCTCAAAAAATACAACTTTTTGAACAGTTCCCAAGCTTCTTTCTACTCGTACTCTTAGTCAAGTTTTTTCTAGACTTCTTAACTACAAAAAATACATTTTGAAGGTGATCTTCATCTCTAGTAACTGAAATAAAATCTTTAATGAACTTAATTTTTCTTTCTGCACCATCATTTACAACAGATATGTTTTTAATCAATGCAATAAAATCTAGCAACTAAGGATGGTTAAAAACATCTATAGTATTAAGACTATTGTTGAGCGATTCGTTTATACTTGCTCTTGATATTTTAAAATGTATTTTAAAGAGAAGGTAGCTTTGCACGGAAATCAACTCAGGTAGCTCTGTGGTCTCTCCAATTTGTACATATGATAGTTTACAACGCTGAAATTTATTTGGCTTTTCAAACTCAATCAAAGCTAACAGCATTCTTAGCTTTGTTTCAGTAGGAACTTCTTTATCCCCAAAGGAAAAATTACAGAGTTGCGGAGTTAAGTACCATGTATGGCGTCTCATGCTGAGAAGTAAAGCCTTTCCAATATTCTTATTGACTTTTCTCAATGCATAGACTGTCTGGATAGCTTTCAAATTATTGTAGGGAGCCAGAAATCTTAAAAAAATTTTCAAAAACCATGGAACATAGCAAATTGCAATGAACAAACTTGCATCCTTCAACTGCAGCACTTCTTTTTCTGTCAAGATATTACTAATATCTTTGGCCGTATAAAGAGTCAGGATGTAGATCGCATCTGCTAAAAACCTTGCCTCATGGCAGGCGCCAGGGGTTGTTGGAACTTAAAATCTTGTACTTCCGCTCCAAGGAAAAAAGAGACAAGCTTACAAACTATACCATAATCGTTCCTTGAAAACACCATATCAGTAGTTGTATTAGTCAAAATTTCTTAGCTTCCTCTGCAATAGTGCGAAGAACATAGCCAATCAGCCATATAGTGAGATACATGTACTTTATATATGTGTCTCCTACACATTATCCACAAAATTGGTATTTTCAAAATATCCGTAAGAATTTGGACTGCTCCATTGACTCCACCTGTATTGCTTGCAGTTGTATCACAGCATATACCAATGATCTGCTCTTTACATTCGTAATATTCTAAAAGATTGTGCACTTGTTCTGCTTCGTCAACTCCCTTTGAAGAGGGACATTGAACAACACGTAAAAGATGGTCTTCCAAGGTATCGTCAACCGGGGAACTCACTGAGACTGCAAGTTGCTCAATTTTTTGAATAATTTTAAGCCCAGTGGTAATTTGTTCCAACAGTTTGGTATCTAAATGAAGAATGAGCCGTCGGCCTTTAAGATTATTAGTTGTTGAAATCCACTCCAAGTCTCCTTCAAGTTCTACATATTTGAACTTTTTTCTATGAAGTGTGCTTCGTGAAAGTGGTATATCATTAATTTCTATACCTCCAGCTTTAAATACTTCACTTAAAATTGCCAGATGAGGTCGTACACCAACATTGAACCTTGTTGCTGGAACAGCAGTACATTCAATGAGCTTTTCAACATTCAGTGCTAGATTTATCCTCTTTCCAGAATTGTACTTAGATATCATTTTATAATACTTTTCTACCTATTTATAATTATATACTTTTCAATAAAACAGTTTTAGCTTGTGAAAATTACAAATATGTTATTAAAATAATAGTATACCTGCGTTTCCGACCGTTACGCAGGAAATCTTCTTTCTCGCTGATTTCAGAGTCCTCGTTTGGCTTTTCTTCTTCACTGCTGAATTGAATCTCTTCTGTCATGGAGTCATGTGACAACAAAACATCATTGATATCTTTTACGTTTTTCTGTCTCTCTAATTCTTTTTCTCTCAACTTATCTAGCTTGTTCTTTCTCCTGTTTGAAACCAGTACTCTCCTACTATAGTCTTCGTCAACGTTTGTTTCCATATATCCTTTCCTATCCAACTTTTGGTCTTCATAAAATTAAGTAATAGTTAATTCTATTAAGACATTTATAAATAAATTAATAAATGTTCTAGTTTTTTCTGGAAGATGGCCAAACCATGGAAGCAGTGAAACGTAAATATTTTTAAGGAAATAATATAGTATTGCTTAAGTTACTTTATTAAGGAAAAAAAATCTCACTACTAAAACAGTGTTATTTAATAAACTTACTTTATATCTTCCAGCTTGGCATCATCTGCTCTCAATCTATCAGCAAGAATATCTAATTAAAATTCTAGTATAATATTAAAATTCTTAGTGGAGATGTCAATAAGCTAATAGGATTCTGTCAGAAAATTTGATTGCTTATCAAGGCAGCTGTTCCAGTTTAGAGAAGAGAAGTTTAATTATTTTGGTCTTTATATTGTACCCTGAAATCACAAATTTCTTGCCAAACCCAGCATTATCCCAAATTTTTTTAATCCTATTTACCAAGCAAGAGTTATCAGAATCTGTACAAACACCATTTTCACAAACAAGATCCTTGAATTTCGATTTCAATTTGCAACCAACATTAGTAAAAGTGGGTTTGTATTTTACTTGTGACTGGCGAAGGATAAATTGATAGTATCTTAGAATATCACCATTAGATGGAAGCTGTCTCTGAGGTAAATCCCTCAGTGGTTACTCCAATAGGTAAATATACCTCAACCTTTCTGTATTTTTCCGTTTTTTCTTATTCTGTCCTATCGTATTTTTTTTTTAGTTGTTCTTCCCATTTTTATATGAATTTCGAAATAATCAGTTTTTTAACTAAGTTTATACTAAATTTTACACTTGCATTAAAAATCTATGAATTCATTATTTGCTCTCGTATCATATTTTATCTAAGTTTACCGTTAAGGCTTTTATAACCGTTTACACAAGAATTTCTTCGTGCACAAATTAGAATTCCTTCGTGCACAAATAATTCCATTTAGAAATTTTTTACTTCAAAAAAAATTTCTAAATGGAGTTATTTGTGAACCAATCCATGAGGAACTATACCAACTAATAATATTGTCCAGAGGGAATTATATCAATCGCTAACAAGTTCATAGGGAATGATCTTATTCTTTAATAATATCCTATGGGAATTATTTGTGTACCAATTATTGCTTCATATTAAAACATGTTGAAATACTAGATAGCGCTGTTTTTATGTAAATACACATGTGTAAAATACCGTAAAACTCAGAATTTACATCTATCACTTCTAGTCATTAAAAAATAAAAATAAAAGATTTAGTAACTATTTAGGACCTATAGAATGGGGATCAGTGGAGAGCACATTGAAATTTTAAAAAAAGTATGCTTTTGGGACACTCTATTCGACATTATATAAAAAACCCAAACTTCTGAATAGTTCTCCAACTGTATCAATCTTTCTCTCATTTAAATTAGAGATGTTTCCAAATGAGGATTGAAGAAATCGATTTTTAATTTTTTTTACCAACAATATTGACATGAAAAAGAACATCATTCAAGACAATTAAAGAGACAAGAAAGCTAAAATCTTTCAATTGCTCTGCTAGGATTATCGCTTTATATGCAGTTTTAGGATCACATCCTTCAATTTCTGCCGATGCTATTAAAGCATCATGTATATCACCAACTTATTACGAACGGCTTTGACACTACTTATTTTTGCTACTCACCGCGTGTCACAGAGTTTCTTTAAATGCAAAATTTTAACGTGATCAAGTAAAATTTTCAATCGGCTCACTGAAACTGATAATAGAGTGAACAATCTCTGGAGAATACCAAATAAAGTTATAGATTCTACAGAAGCTTGTGCAGAGTCATTTATTACCAAATTTAAACTATGACTGTCGCAGAAAACATGTTATGCTAAAGGATTAAGATTTAAAATCCTTTTTTGTACCCCATTATTCTTTCCTTTCGTATTTGATCCATTATCACACCCTCGCCCTCAAGTCCATGTTTAGTTAGCAATTCGATTAAAACTTCAGTAAGTCCTAAGCCTGTAGTAAGTCTTAAGCTTGTAGAATCAGAAACAGAAAAAAACCGTAAAAAGTACTCTTTAATTTCAACTCTAATGTCTAATGACAACAATTCGAATTATAAGAGAAAGTTGTTCTTTTCTAGAAATATCAGGTGTACAACCAACAATGATTGAATGGAAACGGCTTTCAAGACTCGGTTTATTACTTCATTTTAAAACATTAAATCTATTAACTCATTTTGAATATTTTTTACGCAGTAATGATCTGAAGTGCCTTTTATTGCGAGTGCTAAATGTTTTTGCATTACAGGATCAAATTTTACAATCATCTGTATTTGTCCAAAGAATTTGCCGTTTTGAGGTGTAAACAGTTTATCTAAACTCCTTCGAAAAGCCATATTATTTTTAGCCAGGTAAAGAGTGACATTCATCAAGCGATGAAAAAATTTTACCATCGCAAACTTTCTTTTTCTATAAATTTAAGTTTTTTATTATCTATATTTTTTCCAATTTTTAATCAATTTAATCTTAATATTATATTATTATTACAATAATTATAAAAAAATAATGAAAAAAAAAAAAAGTTGAACAAAGTTTTCATGAAACATCGATAAAGTTCTTAAAGAAGATAAAAAAAACTACACTTACTGATTTTTAAAATCGAGTCAACTTAACTTCAATAACAAAAAATATAAAATTTTGAATTTCTTTATAAAAAAAATTGTGAAACTTTTCGAAATAAATCGTAGGAAAAATAACGCACAAATGATACTATAAAATACAATAGAAAACCACGCGTCAATTTTATTTTTTAACTAAATTTTGAAATTTTTTTGTAAAGGTCAGGCGTTAAACCTTTTATTTTTAATTTACTATTAGGAAATTAAAACTTGTAATTAATAAAATTTACCGCCCTCGTGCGGCATGCGATCTCACCTCCCCTAAAAGTCGGCCATGCTGTGCCCTTCAGCATTGAAAAATATAAATATTGACTCTTTCGCACCGAAACGGGTCATTAACGACCGTGTAGTAATAAATTAATAATTAAAGGTTTTTTTAGCAGTGCGATTAATCAAAATTACTTAATTTTATGCTTTAAAGGATAACTTTATGCTCAGCTTCAAAATTAACTGTAATAAACTAACTTTTAAAGCTCCGAATTAGAAATAAGAGGTCCATAAGTTACGTCACGCTTTAGGAAAAGGAGGGGGGGGGGGAAAGATGCTAGTGGTTTATTGACAACTCATACGCAACTTGTTACTAAAGTGTTACGATGTTGTGGTTATTTGGCTATTTTGTTGATAATTTTTGATATCTTAAAGGTTTTTAAGTGCTTGAGCACTGTATTTTTATTTATTTTCTTTACAGAATGCACCACTTGCAGTTTAGCGAGACTTTTTTTTTGTAAAAAAAAGTAAATAAAAAAGTTCGCAAAAGTCACGTGATCTTTGTAACCGCCATCATTACTATTTCATTTTTTTTTTAAAAAAGAGACACAATCTCTGTTTATTTATCTTTTTAAAAATATATATTTATGGGGTGTAAGCATGAATCCTTTTATCCCTAATAAATCATTTTCAGTAGAGTATGTATATTTTTACTGTTTACAAATATTATATATAGGTGCGAAAAAGTTAAGCAAAAAGAATCCAGTAGAATTATATGTAATGTGCATAAATACGCCCACTCCTCGCCGTTTCTCTGCAAAAGTAAAGCTCTTAATGTCTACGAGTTAAACTTGTTCTAAAACTTGTTATTCATGGTTAAATATCTAAAATGAAATGCTTCCAAAATTCATTAATAACTAATTTCTAAAAAGTAGTCATAAGTAATTGTTTATTTATAATTACTTATTTCTCTTTCTTTAAGTTTAACTTGTTTAAGTAAACACTTAAAACATCTGGTTACTCAATTTCATTTAGACGACCTCGCCAGTGGAACAACTGAAATCCGTGAGGTCTTCTCGCAGAGAACCTGGAAATAAATGTTCGTCTGTATAAATTTGTGTTCGTTTTTATTGATTTTTTATAAATATTTATTTGCTTTTGAATTGGATCTGTTACGATAAATATTTATATAAACCGTTGTAATACTTTATCAAAGAATAATAAAAAATAAGTATAATTATTTGATGACGTCATAGTGTTTTAGTGATGTTGATCCAAATCCGTTTCCATAGATTAGATTAAAAAAAAATAATAACAATTACTTGCAGTAATTGCTTGCATTAAAATTGTGGAAAATAAAATCTGGTTGGAGTGGACATTCTTGTTGATAATTAGCTCTTGTTTTAATATAGTTTTTTTTTTTAAGTATATATCTTGTGTTTGCATCTTTACCATACAAGCCATCATAAATGGAATCACCGAATCGTGTGAATTTGTATGTGTGTATGCATACACACATACAAATTCAAACATACACAAGGACACTTACCAAAATTACATTAACATATCGTTATATACTTAATAAAGCACACATACAAATATAAACATATACTTAATTGTATGTACTTGTATACATATGTATATATATATATATATATATATATATATATATATATATATATATATATATATATATATATATATATATATATATATATATATATATATATATATATATATATATATATATATGTATATATATATATATATATATATATATATATTATTTTTTTATTTTTTATTTTTATTTTTTGCTTTTAAATTTTATTAGCCGTTTAACAGATCAAAACAGTGATATAACATAATTAGAGACTAACCAAAATATTATTTAAAAAAATAACCATACATTAGGATGGCTATGCGAAAAATATACTAGTAATTAAAATGAATAAAATAGCCACAAAATTGAATATTTTTTAAAGATATTAAACTATAATAATACTTACTGCTAAAAATACATAAATATATTATTCAATGGAAGAATAAACTCTTTTAGTTTATTTTTAAAAATGGGTAATAACATTGACAAATCAAAATTAGGCAAAAAAAATTTGTTTCAAAGATAAGGTGCTGGGTGATTTATACAAAACTGACTACATTTCGTTCGACAAAAGGGTTCATTTAAAGAATTATTATTCCGAAGAGTATATTTATTTTTTGTTTTTGTATAAAATTCGTTGAGAATGAAAAAGTTTGCATTCTTCTGAAATTGAAACATAAAACATAAAATTTTGGAAATGTTTAGTTCGTATACATTAAGAACTTTCATGTCTTTAAATAATAATTTTGAATGCGTAAAATGATTTTGAAAATGTATTAAGCGAACTGCGTGTTTCTGGCGATTAAAGAGTAGTCGTAACTTACTTTTGCTTGTACTTCCCCGAGCAGTAATTCATTGTTAATATAACTATGTATAAGCGAGTAGTATATTTGAATTAGATTGTTTTTATTTAAATAATTTTTTCGTTTTAAATAAAATTCCAATACTTTTTGCAATTTTAGAGTAAATGTAATTGTATAAATGTAATTGATATGTGGTTTCCACGTAACTTTTCATCTAGATAAATTGCTAAAAACTTTGTGGATGTCTCATTTTTTATTACAACCTTGCCTATAAATAACTGAGGTATTTTTTTTTGGCAATAAGAACCTTTTTAATACAGAGTGAAAAAAACTTTGTTTCTCAATGTTTATGGTTAATTTGTTACATTTAAACAAGTTTGATATGTGAATATGTTCTTTATTTAACTCGGAAAATAGTTCATTAATGTTAGCTTTTGATAAGAATAAATTCGTATTATTTGCAAACATAATACTTCTTAGTTTTGATGCTCTGTAAATATCATTTATATGAGCTAAAAATAAAAGAGGTCCTAAGATCGAGCCCTATGGAACACCACATGTTATTTTAGATTTCTCGGACAAATTAAATAATCGCGTGTTCCGTTGAAGTATTTTTTTTTAAACCAAACTGATTATAATCAGTTTGGTTTTAAAAAAAACGGAACACGCGATTATTCTATTTGTTCGAGAAATCTGAAATAACATGTGGTGTTCCATAGGGCTCGATCTTAGGACCTCTTTTACTTTTAGTTTATTTATTAGGGGCATGGAGCCGTTAGAATCACTCATTCAACAACATCTCTTATAAATAATATAATAACCATTGATTTATATTTATTCATAAATAAAAACATCTTTTTCTAATATTCTTCTTGGTTAATGCTAATAAAAAAATATTGCAACATACAAACCAATATAAGTTTTAAACGTATTTTTGATAAAGCAAATTTAATCGTTTAAGGAACAACTTTCTCTACTACATCGGCAACATATTAATATTCTAGATGAAGTAAACTTAGTCTGCAACACTTTTTTTTAAAACATTCTTTGAAATATACGAATCAAATTTACCACAAATAAAAATTAATCTTAAACCAAAAAATAATAAATCATCATGGATTACCAAGGAACTAAGAAAATCTTTGAAAATTAAGCAAATATTATATATAAAATATTTAAAATTAAAATCAGTAGTAAGCAAAACTATTTATAAAAGTTAGGCTAAAATCTTCGAGCGATAAAGAAAAAATCTTAAATATAAATGCTTTACTAAAGCTAAACCTAACAAAGCCGTTGGCCATGATGATATCAATGAAAATGTTGGCCATGATAATATCAATAAAAATATTGTTATTAATTCATATGATGTCTTAAAAAAATGTTCTTTTTAGAACATTTTAGAATATTGTCCATCAGACAAGGAATTTTTTCTAATCAATTAAAAATAGCAAAGGTTGTACCAATATTTAAAAGAGGAGATTTAACTAATATTAGCAATTACCGCCCTACATTCATACTTTCCGTTTTCTCAAATGTTTTAGAAAGAATTTTTTATTATAAAATATATAATAACCTATTAAATAATAATCTCATACATGGATTAAAAAATAATAATTCTACGGAGCATGAAGTTATCTAGTTTTCAAAAAATATAATTAGATTTTTGTAAGATCTTAATATACTTTGGGAGTTTTCATAAATTTTTCATCCATTGCCGCCTAAACTGTGCAAATGTTGCATAGGGTAGTACAAATAAAAGTAAACTTGAACCTCTATATCGTCACCAAAAACATATTGCACGCCTTAATGAATGTTTTTTATACGAAAAACATTCATGTCAATTAAGAGAGGCTTGAAATGAGTAAAACGATCCCTAAAATTAATACGAGCTGAATATTTACAATGTTCTTTGTTTTATGTGTAGATTTAAAATCAGTTCATCTCCTAAACCTTTTTAAAATTTATTTATTTTAAAAGAAAAGAACAAATATATCTTGGTAAATGTTTTAGCTATTTGACAACCTGCTTACCAAACAAGTTTTGGAAAGTTTTTCATTTCGTTTCGAGGAGTTTTTCTGTGGAATAAAACAATTTTAAAAAATTTTAATATTTTCAGGAAATATAGTTATTCCTCCTTTAAAAAAAAACTAAAACATATTATACTTTCATTTGATAAAACCTAGGTTTTTTAATAATTTTGATTCCAAGTTTTCTGATTTTGTTTTTTCCAGTAAAACACTTTAATGTTAAAGTTATATTTTATTGTAAACATATATTGTGTTCTTATGTACTAATTATGCAAATTTACTCCTAAAAAATGTTATATATAGTTTAATTAGCTATACTTTGTAAAACGCATTGTGTATGAGTGTGTATATTCATGTGTATGTGTATGTACCTGTGTAAACATATACACAGGTAAATACACATGTATATTTGTATATATATAAGTGTGTGTATGCGTATGTATATATGTGTATATTTATGTATGTATGTATGTATGTATGTATGTATGTATGTATGTATGTATGTATGTATGTATGTATGTATGTATGTATGTATGTATGTATGTATGTATGTATGTATGTATGTATGTATGTATGTATGTATGTATGTATGTATGTATGTATGTATGTATGTATGTATGTATGTATGTATGTATGTATGTATGTATGTATGTATGTATGTATGTATGTATGTATGTATGTATGTATGTATGTATGTATGTATGTATGTATGTATGTATGTATGTATGTATGTATGTATGTACAAGTGTATGTGTGCATGTATGTATATGTGTATGACTGTATGTATGTATTTATGTATTTGTATATTATACATATACGTGTGTATGTGTGTAATATGTATGTATGTGTTTTATATGTATATGTCTGTGTGTTTACTTGTGATCAAATGTTTCTATATGCATATATGATGTTAAGTATTTACATTCACTTAAGTAATTAGTACAAAACTAACCTACTTACTTAAAAAAGGCTGAAATTGTTTTAAAGTTGCTTTACGTGAGTCGAAGAAGAACTTATACAAAACACCAGGTGGAAAAAATTCATAATATGATAATAAAATCTTTTTTATGAAAATGACATTAAGAAAAAAAGAAAAAACAATTTTAGACTTCTATTCAATTTATATCCAACAATGTATTTCCTGAAGTGTTTTACAATGGTTGAAGAAAATTTTAAATAAATAGAAAAGTTTGACAAGACAATCGTGATATACTGATAAAATAAAATAAAAAAAAATCATTCCTACCATATTTTTAGTTAATTTAATGAAAACTTCAAATACTATTTTTATTAAAAAAACAAACTATTTTGTGTGATAGTAGGGTTTGCAATCCCAGATCCCGGGATCGCGGAATCCCGGGATCCTGCCTAATTTTTAACCCCGAATTCCCGGGATTATTTTTAAAATATCCCAGGATTTAGAAATTATAAAACTACGATTAATACCTGCGTTTACCGATTAATATCTGCGTTTAAATTGCATCAAATAAAACAAAAGTAACAATCAAGCTATAAAATTTAGTAAACTTAATACCAATGTTTTCATTATTGATTTATAAGTTTAAAGTAAGTTTAATCTTAATATATTGCTGCTTTTTTATATTCTTTATATATTGTAATAAACTTGCGCGTTTATTTGGAAGTAGTAAGAAACTAATTTTAATTATTAAAACTAAATTATATTGATAACATAAATAATAAGAATAACTATAATGAGAATAAAATTAAAAATTTATTTGCAATTATTTATATTGCGTTATTTATGAGTCGATTTGTCAACTTACCTAAATCTCCAAACAATGTTAAAAAAAAATAGTACTAGATTTCTCTAACAAAATAAAGAATGTTATGCGAAATGAATTAAGAGGCCCTCAACTTCTTTTGATGAGTGGACGTCGATTCAAAATACCCGTTATTTGAATAACAATTTACAGGATAGAGACAATTTTTGGAATTTAGGTTTAGTTAGGATTGTAGGGACAATGCCATCTGAAAAATGTGTAGTTTTACTTAAAGAAAAACTCACCACGAAAGGTTTAGTATTGTATGATTAATAACAGATGGTATTCATAAAAACAAAAAATCTAAAAGCTATTACTAATTGTCATTCAAAAATCCCGGTATTCATAAAAACAAAAAGCCTAAAAGCTATGAATGATTGTCATTCAAAAATCATACATTTGAAAAAACGAAATTTAAACACTAATAAATTAACAAATAGACTAAAACAAGAAACGTGGAACAACGTATATAAATGTCAAGATATGAATGGAGCTTACAATGCTTTTTTAAGTACATTTTTGGAGTACTTTAATCAAACCTGTCCTCAAGAGATTATTAGAATTAAGTCAAAAGCAATTGCTAATCCGTGGATGGATAAATTGTTATTAAATTGCTCAACAAAAAAAAGCAAAAACATTGCAATAAATTTCTGAAAAATAAAAACAATGATAATGAAAAAAATTACAAAATTTATAAATATTTTTACCAAGATCTTATTAAAAATGCAAAAAAAAAAAAAAAAAAAAAATTACAGTAATCAAATTTACAAATGCAAGTTTGATTGAAAAAAACATGGTCCATCATCAATGTCATAATGGGTAGAGAAAAACTAAATACACCTTCCCTACCTAAACGAATTGTTATTGAAAACAACAATATATATTCAGTCAAAAACAAAATTTGGAAGATTTCAATAAGTATTTTACAAGTATTGGTCCAAATCTTGTAAAAAAAATAGTACCAACATCTGTATCATTTAAACCAAGGAATAATGTTATCATGCTTAATTATGAATAAACCTATGAGGAATTTGAGGCAACTTTTTCCTCGTTAAAAAAAAAAGGTTCCAGGATTTGATGAGATATTTAGTAATATAGTTATTACAAACAAATACAGTCTTAAAAGACCTCTAATACAAATACTAAAGCTTTCGTTAAATTCTGGGATATTTCCGGATGCACTTAAATTAGCAAAAGTAACTCCATTGTACAAATGTAATGATCATTCTGACATTACAAACTACAGGCCTATATCAGTACTTTCTGTATTTTCAAAACTATTCGAACGTGTAGTTTATAATAGAATCTATGATTACTTCATTAAAAACAATTTTTTTACTCAAATCAGTTTGGTTTTCAAAAAAATCTCTATACAGAGCATGCAATCATTGAAATAGTTAATTAAATAAATAATAGTTTTGAAAATAATAAATTTACTTTAGGAGTATTTCTTGATTTATCAAAAGCATTTGATACAGTGGACCACTGTATTCTCTTAGATAAATTAAGATATTACGGAATAATAATAAAACTTATTATTGGATTAAAAGCTATCTTACAAACAGAAAACAATATATAAATAATGCCAAATCTGGAGTGTTAAGTGTCATATAAGGAGTTCCGCAAGGATCGATTCTTGGTACACTTCTTTTTTTAATATATATATATATATAAATGACTTCTGTAATGTATTCTTAAAACTTAATACAGTCATGTTTGCAGATGAAACGAATTTATTTCTTACCAACAACGATATCAAGAAATTATATGCGGATATGAATATTGAACTAAATCAAGTAAATAACTGGGTTAAGGCTAACAAACTCTCACTTAATACCGAGTAAACAAACTATATACTTTTTCATAAGAAAACACAAGAAGAAAATCTTCCTCTCAAGTTGCCGAACCTATTTATAAATGATAAATTAATTAAAAAGCAGTCCAATATAAGATTCTTGGGAATCATTGTTGATGAAAAATTATTCTGGCTTCCTCATATAATATATATCCAGTCAAAATTTACCAAAATCAAAGGCTTAATGTATCGAGTTCGCTCATACATCAATACTCATAGTCTTAAATTATTACTTTGGGCTAATTCACAGCCTCATCAGCTATGCAAACATTTCATGGGCAAGTACTCAAACAGCAAAGCTTAAGAAACTTTATAGTTTTCAGAAACATCTTATCTTTCCTATAAGCTTTAATATTTAGTTTGAGTTGAATGAAAATAATAACTATAATCTTAGAGCGAATATGTTAAACACATATAAACTGTATAAAGGATAATAAATAAATATTTAGAATACAGCATATTATATCGAGGTCCAAAAGTATGGAATATTTTTCAAAAAGTATGGAATTTTTTTCAAAAAGTATGGAATATTTTTCAAAAAGTATGGAAAATTTTTCAAAAAGTATGGAATATTTTTCAAAAAGTATGGAATTTTTTTCAAAAAGTATGGAATATTTTTCAAAAAGTATGGAAAATTTTTCAAAAAGTATGGAATATTTTTCAAAAAGTATGGAATATTTTTCAAAAAGTATGGAATATTTTTCAAAAAGTATGGAATATTTTTCAAAAAGTATGGAATATTTTTCAAAAAGTATGGAATATTTTTCAAAAAGTATGGAATATTTTTCAAAAAGTATGGAATATTTTTCAAAAAGTATGGAATATTTTTCAAAAAGTATGGAATATTTTTCAAAAAGTATAGAATATTTTTCAAAAAGGGTTCAAAAGTACGGTGACTTCGTTAAGTTCATTCAAGTTTTTAACAAAAAAAAGAAATCTTTAAAAGCTGTGAAACATTTTTTGTTAATAATGCTTTGGATAAATTCTCTTAAATATGTTTTTGTTTTGTTTCAACTTTTGTTTGTTGCATGACAAATTTTATTAGCGGATTACGCATTTTGTTATGATATTTTATTGAAATTTTTATTTTGTATTTCATATTACGATATTTTAATTAAACCTTGTTAAAGGGGTTCTATGAAAAGATTGCAATGACGTTCTGTCATTCTCATATTCTTTTTTTATCTGTTTTACTTACTTTGTTAAATTTTATATTATGTAGTGGAATTTGTAAAATTCTTACGTTATGTAAACAGAGAAAAAAAGAAAAAAAAAAAAAAAAAAAAAAAAAAAAGATGGAGCATAATGAAAAAATTAATCAACAGCTATGATTTGCTCACGGTATTTAAGTGGTCATTCTTTCAATTTTATATTATACGTTAGCATCAAATTGCACGCAGAGATATTTAGTCGAGAAAACTGATGCTTACATGGAAAATTTGGATAATGAATCTGAATTTAGTGAAAGCTGCAATCAGATAGCGATGATAATGGTAATAAGAGTTGCTTTATAGTTCATAATCAAATAATTGAAGACGTAATAATTACAAACAATTCGATTGGTCTAGTGATTAATAAAGTTAGAAAAATCGTGATGGTTTTTAAAAGATTACCAAATAAAAATAATGAATGTCTTAAAAATATGTAAAAAACGGCTTTCAAAAAAACCTTAATTAAATCAAAGGTTGTAAAACAAGCTTACTATCAATGCTTGAAAAATTTCATAAGTTAAAAAATTGCATAAAAAAAAGGGTTGTTGATATAAGTATTAATTGTTCTATAAAAATGTTAAGTATAAAAATGACAATGTGTATGAAGATGTTTCTGAACAAGTAAATGTGCTAATTTCAGTAAGAGCGCTTAGTCGACGCGATGCAAACCTTATAACTGCTGACATTGCGTTAGAGTTTATGCTAACTAAATTAAAAAACTGAATACTGAAACAAGTTGTGAACTTTTTAATGTATTAGCCTCCAGAATCAAATAGCGAAGGGCTGAATTAATTAGTCTAATGCACTATCTACATTACGGGTAAAAAAAATAATGTCCATAGGGGAAGTTTTTTTTCAAACTCCATCTTAAAACTTTAAAAATAAAAAAATAATGTTGAAGCTTCTAAATAAATTAAATGTAACAAATTTAAGCCATCCTACAAATTCATTGGATAACGTTGAGGGCTTGTAAGTCAAGAAGAATACCGAAAAGCGCAGATATTAAAATGCCGAAAAACTATTAGTGAGCAACTAAATAAAGCCCTCGAAAATATTTTTCTACCAACTTCCAGAAATTCTTTGTTAAGATTCGGCAAAACTCTTAACTCTAATATATAAAAAAAAATGTCATTGTTTGAAATTTGTTGTACTCGGGTGAAAGCGGTTGTACTCGTGGTGAAAGTGGTGGTTCTCGTGGTGAAAGTGGTTGTACTCGTGGTGAAAGTGGTTGTACTCGTGGTAAAAGTGGTTGCACTCGTGGTAAAAGTGGTTGTACTTGTGGTGAAAGTGGTTATATTCGGGTTAAAAATGGTTGCACATGGGGTGACGGTCTTCAGAACGTTTATGATTTTTGGATGAGATCTTGGTAAAAATATTTATAATTTTTGTAATTTTTTTCATTATCATTGTTTTTATTTTTCAGAAATTTATTGTAAATTTTTTACTTTTTTTTTTGAGCGCTTTAATAACGATTTATCCATCAACGGATTAGCAATTGCCTTTGACTTAATTCTTATAATCTCTTGAGGATTTGATTAAAGAAACACAATAACTAGAAGCTCACCTGTTGGTAAATAACTTTCAGAATCTTTATGTTGTATTCTTAAATAAGTATTATTAAAATATTATTATTTACATAATACTATATTATTATTATATTCACACACACACACACACACACACACACACACACACACACACACACACACACACACACACACACACACACACACACACACACACACACACACATACACACACACACACACACACACACACACACACACACGCAAACATACAAACAAACACACAAACATATTTTTATATAAAGTCATTTATAGCTATTATATTTCATTTCTTCCTTCGAGCAATAGAAAATAAACGTTTTCGAAATGACTTATGCGAAAAACAGTAAATTAGCGGTGGAGCTAACGAATTTAAAAATGCTGAGTATTTAATAACAAATTTAATATACATTCTTAATAACGATGTTTTGTAGCTATTTGGAAAACATGCATCTGAACATACAGTATTAATCAAAAAGTAAACTAAAGACGGTCCATTTAAAATGCCGTAGCATATGCTTATTATGACACAGATCTTAGCAATTTGATCGGTTTGTTTTTCTCGTTTTTTTATCATAACTTGAACAATTTTTATGCTTTGGACTAACCTCATTGGTTGCATTTTTCTCAAGAGCTTTACAAAAAATTTATTAAAAAAAAGGATCAGGATATACGGTAAAAAGCAGTTTATTACCAGCATACTAATGGTCCATGTGTTCTTTGGATTGTAAATGCAGTGTGTGTAAACTTTATTTAATATTTTATCGGGAGGATCAGAAGAAAAAAAAGGGATTGCGCAAAGCGTTAAAACATATATCCAACATAATAAAATCGTTGTCAAAACAACTCTTAGTTTAATTAAATAACGGTGTTGAAAAACAAACACCGCTCCAATAAGTCGATCTAAAGCTATTAGCGGTACTCCCAGAGCTGAAACATAAAATGTCACCATATTTGAAAAACGAAAACTATCGCACACAATTCCATTCCAAAATGGATTTTTAATGTTTTGGTTTCGAATTGCATATAAAGGTAAAACAGCAACAGTTTGTACTATGTCCACAACAAGTAAATTAATAATAAAATACAATGATGGCTGCTTTAACATACTTCTTGTATTGCTTATTACATACAAACAAACAAAATTTAGAGTTAATGATGTCACTGCAAGAATCGCAAGCATTAAACCAGTAAAAATAGTGAAAAAATCCATAACATTAAATGTTGTTTTTCTTCAATATAAAAAATAAACTACAACAACAGTATTAATATAATTTACAGTTACTAGTTGTAATAATGCTTTTAATATTTAATAATATATGCTTATTATGCAGAATAATCGTAAATATATATTTAGGTGCATTACATAAGTAAAATAACTCAGTTATAAAAAATGGCGCTTCTCGTGTTTACATTTTACAATAAAAGTTAGAAAAATCTAAATTAAAAAAAGAAATTAGCTAGAAACCAAATCAACAAATTTTTTAGTAATAGATGATGTTTGAATTTTAAGTAAAATGTCAATATTTAAAAAAACACGACTAATCTTTAAATACTTAACATCTTACATATTTAAGTTCACAATCAATCTAATATTTTTGTTGAAATTGTTTTTCTTAATTATGCTGATATCGTTTTTCCTAAAGTTAAACCTTTTTTGTTAAAAATAAAGGAATGTTTTTTTTTTTTTAATAGTTTTGTAAATTTTGATAAAATACAACAGCACGATCTTTTTTTATGTTATTTTATCATTATAATGATGTTTATAATAAGATGAATTGAGTTAATATATAAAAGAGCCTAAAATTCGTGATATTTTGTTACAAGTATTTTGCTTTAGTTTTATGCATGTTTTTGCTTTTTTTTTACTTTAATACGAAGTTAATCATGAAATAAATTATCCGAATAACAAAACAAAAACAAAAAAACGTTTATAAAATTTTCAATATTTGTAATTTTACGTTCTTTTTTAGTTCAATATTTGTATAATTGTAATAATTTTTAGTTCAATATTTGTAATTTTACGATTCAATTTAATTACTGCCGAGAATTCAAAACAAAATAGTTGGCGGACAAGATCAATACTTGACGAATATTGATGTTTTCGTTTAAAGCACATTTACTTAACGTACATCAGATTGTGTTAGCAATTAAAATGTAGATAAATAAATAAAAAATACATTTTTTGTTTTTATATTCGTATTTACCTTCAAGTTATTGTATTTTTTTTTAAGAAAAATTATATATAATGAAAAATATATCAGATATAATGTTTATAATACATTAAAGGGACATTTAAAAAATGTATAACATTATTAAAAAGGCATCAAACATAAATATATTAACATATTACTTTTTTAAAAATAAATTTTGTTATAGTATAATGATTATAATGACTTTGATTTATAAAAAATCAAATTGTAATTTATTTTTTTTATATAGAACAATAAACATTTGCAATTTGACAAAATTAGATTACCTCAGGTTAAAAGAGGAAGTTGGGGTACAGCATATCGAGGGGCAAAGTAAATAAGAGGCATTTTCTCAAAAATTATTTTTTTTCATCTGATAATTTAATCATATTATGTGCTCATTTATTAGGCATCTTTATTTATAGTTGTTACCACAACTTTTTACTACCAGTTTTTGGTAGGTAATTTTTGTTTTTAGCTAATGTAAATCTTCTTACTTTTCTTATGTTTGTTATGGAGATCAATCTATTTAACAAAAATATGCCAAAACTATAGTGTACATTGTCTTTACTCCATCAGCCTCATAGTTATTTGGCTATGCCATCCACAATCATTAATTCACAGCTGTGTTCATTGGTTCACTGTTCCCCAGTACTAAAACGCTCTGAAAAATGCAACACAACCTTTTTCTGAGCCGTTAGTATTAACATGAAAGAAAAATATATCTTAATCCTTTCGCCTTGAAAAAGATGAAATACATATTTTAACTTTTGCTCAATTTAAAAAATAGAGCAAAACTTCCCCTATAATATAAAAGTTTTACAAAAGTATATATATATTTTTTTGGTGTTTATACATATACACCACGTATATGTATAAACACCAAAAAAAAAAAAGCAAAATCTATATGATTTTGGATTTTTTATGTTTTTTCATATTTTTTTGTACTTTTTATTTTTTTATTTTGAACCATTCTTCAGAGAAATCAAGAAAAAGAAGCGATTTATCAGAAAGAAGTACATTTAAAAATTAAAATGAAGCGTTTGGTAAAGAAAATTTTTAAACGAAATATGTTACATTCGTAGCACTCTTACAATACACCAACACTGATGAGCTCAACACTGAAGAACACAACACTGATGAGCACAACACTGATGAGCACAACACTGATGAGCACCACACTGATGAGCACAACACTGATGAGCACAACACTTATGAGCACAACATTGATGAGCACCACACTGATGAGCACAACACTGATGAGCACAACACTTACGAACACAACACTGATGAGCGCCAAACTGATGAACACAACACTGATGAGCACAAAAAAATTTATTACAAACGTTATAAATACATTTATATAAAGAAATTATATATTCTAAAAAGGCAATGGCAGTGATTAATTAATAAGCATAAAAAACACTATTATTGTTGTAAAATATAGAGAATACAAAATCCCTTCCAAACATGCAGATCTTACTTCGATCTTGATAAAAACGTTTTTAACACAAAAAATTTGAAAGAAAATGTCCGCAGTGTTTCTACAGACATGATAATTATATTTTAAAGAAATAATGTTTTTGATGTTCCTGATTATCCCCCTTTTGATGTTCCTGATTATCACCCTGATTACAGCCATTGGGTTAATTTTTGTATTGCTAAACATATGGTGGCATCTGCTATTTCATATTACATTCATGATGGTTTGATTGAGTGTCAACAGCAGCTTCGAAATAGGTTTTTTCTGAAAAAGACTCACTGTTTCAATCTCAAAAACTGAATTTATTGGAGAAAAAACATTTTGAAATGTCAAAGAGTTATATACATGTTTGAAATACTCCCATATTTCAACAGGAGGAAGACAGTAGGCAAAGATATGAATTTTGTCCTCCATTTACCACAATATTTGCATTTGTTATTTTTAACGATCAGTTGCCTTGTGCTTTTGGCTAAAAAAGTTGCAGAAGGTAGACTTTTGTGTATAAATCGAAAGAGAACATTTTGTGTCAATCCGCATGGGTGGGAGGTAAAGCTTTTTTTCCAAACTTGGGTCCACGGTATTGTTGTTTTTGTTGAACTGTTCCAGAAAAGTTCTGCTTACACAACTGTCTTTTTGTTTTTTGCCTCGTTCTAAATAAATATTTTTTGTTGACTTTAGGGGGATATTAAACAGGGACCCGTTTTTGCCTAAAATTTCAATTGTTGTTTTGTAGTACTGAGACGTTTTGTTGGTTCAGTGTTTTGGGAAATTGTTTTATCTTGAAAACATCCAGCTTTGGTTTTGGTTAGTAAATTTTATAACTGAATGTGCCAACCACTCCTTCGGAAAGTAGTAATAATCTGGACTTGGTCCTCTCCTCATTCTTTTAGTTGAAAGAGTGTTTTTAGGCGAAGAACAAGACTTTGCTACTTCGGAGATAAAATTCCGAGACGCCTGCTTTTGACAGGTAAAAAAATATCGCTCTTTTCACCGGATTGATATTGGTCATTTGCCACAGATTTTCGAAAATGACTCTATGCAGACGTTAAATTACCAAACCAGCAATGTGCAACATGTTTGTCAGATACCACACTTTTGACATTGCTAGCGTATTTACCAACATTGTCTTTTGCCTAAGTGACAAAGTACGTAGTTCCAGAAACTTGAGTTTTTTTTTCTACTTCGTTTAGAGCTACTAGGCACTTAAAATTGCTAGTTTTACTCAGTCTAGTGTAAAAGGTAACACCCAATATTTTAAAACCGCCTTTATTGTTCCACTCTATGTCTTCCATTTCTGGGTATAATTTAGGATTAAACCCGTTTGAGCTAGACCCTTTGTTTTTGGAGCATTGATAATTAAACCACTTGTTTTTTCAAACAATTTTACCTTTCCGAAAAAATTGCGGACAGGTTTTACGTCCTTAGCAAAAAAATTCTAATCACCTGCGTGTTGCTATAGAATGAGGGGTTTTAGCGTTCCTGGTAATTGGAAACCCTCTATTCTGCTGTCCGCTCTGATGACCTAAGCAAGCGGTTGGGCAACAAAAACGTACAGCAGAAGAAAGAGAAGGTTGACTTGTCTGATTCCTCTTTGCGTTGGAAAGAAGACCGACAAAAAACCGCATTTCAGAATTGATGTTGAATATAAAGTGTTAATAAAGTATTAAATTTCTCCAAGAACTTTCGGAGAATTTGCAGCAAAAACGTACAATTGTCTTTATCAAGCTCCTTTTCTTGGTCTATTGATAAAATAAACGAGGTTTTGAGATTCTGCGTGACCTATTAGATCACGGACTAAATGTAAATTTGAGAATATTGTACTACCTGGAAATTCCGCAAGTTTGATTTGGTTCTATAATTTTTCCCATTTTATTTATTAGGTTTTATTTATTAGGTTTATTTATTAGGTTTATTTATTAGGTTTATTTATTAGGTTAGTTTATTAGAGGGAATAAATCCGATTTCAAATAAAGCATTATAAAACACTATTTTTTTTTATGACGTGATGTTTAAAGCAATTAAGATTAAAATCTCCTAATATATAGATTTTTTTTTCTTGATTTCATTTTTTTATTATACAATGAAACATAAATGTACTAACATTTTTAATTTCGCCAGATGGTGGCCGATAACAAAATGTTTTTGGTTCACTTGGTTAAGATTTCACTAGTTAAAACATATTGTTGCCATGGTATCAAATTAAAACCTTGGAAAATGAAATTAGTACAAGCGTCATCATCATGACACCATGTTTTGATTAAGCAAATTACGTTAAAAATGTCAAAAGTTTTCTCGATTATATTATGAAAAGTTCCAAATTTTTTTTAAGTTTCTAATGTTTAAGTGCCAGGCGTTTAAATTATCAGATTTAAAAAATTATTTTATTCCATTAGTATAAAAGTAATTGCAATTACTTTTTAGAGCTCCAGCTCTGGCAAAATAATTTAGATCTGGATCTAATTTATCATCAATTAAAAATCATCAGTATAAAAAAAATTAATTCAAAACTTTTAGTATGATACAAACCGTTTTTGTTTGCTTTAATACAAAAAATATAAGAATTTCTTTTTTTATTCGTCAGGCGTGATTAAATGACTAAAGCGTTATACTTACTTGCTTGAATTTCAAGTTTATTTTTGAGTATTTCTCTAACTTTTCCTTCGCTTTCCTCCCAAGTTTGATTTTCGCTCTATTCGATTTCAATTAATCATGGTAACCATGCTCTGACTCGATTAATCAATCGCTTTCGGGCTTGGTCTTTGGTCTATAAAAAGTCTTTTTCCCAGTGGGCACGGACGTAAAAAAGACGTTTTATATACGTTTTGGACGTCTTTTGAACGTCTTTTGAACGTTTTGGTCTAATGCCCACTGGGTTGTATATTTAATACTTTATGCATTTATCATGGCCTACTATATTCACGGCCGTATATCTTACATTTTTGAGGGGGAAATTAAGAAGCAGGTTTTTGAAGTTTTAGATGCAAAATACGCTAAAATATTAATTTTAAAAATTTTCTTCTTTCTGAATTTACTAATTTTTAAAGAATTTATATTGAAAATGGTCAACAAATGTGCTGCACCAAAATGTACATCTGGATACTTAAGCAACAAACACAAACAAATAGCATCTTTTCATTTTCCAACAGACCAAAACTTAAATTAACTTTGGATACGATTTGTTTATCGTTCAGATTGGACTCCAACAAAACATTTTGTTTTATGTAAACTTCATTTTGAAGATAAATATATACTTAGAAGTGATAAATACACACTGAATTGGCTTTTAAAACCTATTCCTTCTAAGTATTCTTGTGAACTTTTGCAAAAAAAAATCATCTTTGCCAGTTTTGCAAAACTCCTCGAAGTCCTCCTAAATTGAGAATATTCCAGAAAGATCAGTTTAAAATATTTAAGAAAAATGATACAATTACAGATGTACATAATTTGAATGAAGCAGTAGCATCACCAGAGTTTCAATTTAAACGATTTAAAAATGGTGTTGTATTTTATAATATAGTATTTAATGAACAGACATATTTTCCAACTATATTAGAATCAATAACAGTTTATGTAGACCTAAATGTACGTATGCAATACAAAGGAAAACCGCTTCCATTACCAAGTTGGTTTGTTAAAGGATATAATGCAAAACTTAATAAAATTAGTACGCTAGAAAATTTTTGTTTTTATATGAGAAACTACACATTAGAAAAAGCAGCTGTGGCGCAGTGGTAGCACACTTGCCTCAGAAACGTAAGATCCGTAGTTCAAACCCCACCTCTGGGCCAGTTTTGCGACATTGGTTGAGAAAGAGGCGTGAACTTCCTATTAAATGCTCTTCCGCGGTGCTCTGTGATAAGACCGTAAGGACTTCTTGGGGCACCTAAAATCAACGTAAAAAAAAAAAAAAAAAAAAAAAAAAAAAAAAATCATGATACTATTTTAGATGAAATTAAGGATAGAGAGCTTTATCAGCCACAAGGCATGCCACCATACTCAACAGAGACGTGCATTAATTTTACGATATAAATCTTTACAGGCATACAAACTACTACTTAAAAAGCTCCCTTTACCATCAATATCTTTATTAAATAAAGTTCAAAAAGGAGGTATCAATTCTATAAAAGCTTTAAAACTTCTACGCGATAAAGGAAAAATTTCTCCTGATTGTATTATGATTATATATGAAATATATTTACAAAAAGCAGCACAATATCAAGGAGGAGAATATGTTGGTGCTGACGAAGAAGGTAACTTGTACAAAAGAGTTGTCGCATTCATAATAATAGGACTAAAAGAATCTATTACTTTTATTGTTAAAGCAATTCCAGAAGTCAGATTCTCTGAAAATTGGCTATTGCAAAAAATAGCTGACAATCTTAAAAATCTATTAGGTGCTGGGTTTACTGTGCGTGGTATAGTTGCAGACAATCATTCCACTTAAGTTAATGTATTCTCATCATTAGTTATAATGTTGAAGTCTGAATCAAAGTATTTTATTATTCACCCACAGAATCATGGAAAGAAGACATTTGTTTTATTATAGTGTGGATTTAGTCAAAAATCTTAGAAATAATTTATTAAATGGTAAAAAATTTATTTTTCCAGACTTTAAATATCATAATACATATATCAATATTGATTGTCCATAAGGATATATTAGTTGACATGATTTATTTAAGATTTACCATAATGATAATAATCTGAAAGTTAAACATAAAAAAGCTTCAAAGCTTACATCCATTACATCCTGGAAATAATAAACAAAGTGTGCCACTTGCGTTAGCAATTATAAATAAAACCACAATTGCAGCTTCAAAAAGCTACTATCCAAATCGAAAAAATGTTTCAAGTTTTTTAACTATTTTTAACACTTGGTGGACTATTACTAATTCTAAACAAAGGTTTTCACATAATATTATTGGCAATGCTATTGTATTAGGAGACAATAAAATGATTTTTTACTCTGGCTGATTGGATCAATCAGTAGTCTCTTTCACCTGCATTTACCCTCACAACTCAAACTGCATCAGCATTTGTAAATACCTTACGTGCACAAGCACTGCTTGTTGAGGAGCTCCTGAATGATGGATATGATTACCTAATGACAGCTCGTTTACAAAGTGATCCGATTGAGAGATGTTTCTCACAATACATGCAAATAAGTGGGGAAAGAGTTCTTGTAAGTTAAGAGAAGTTTTAAATTTAGAAAGAATTTTGTCATGTTGTTCTTTAATCAAAGAGCATATAAACTTCTGGGAAGAAAATCTAAAACCAGATATTCATCCTTCCTTGACAATACTTGATGAACTTTTTGAAAATCGAACAGAAGAAATTATGGAAAGTTCCCTTGATTATAATATTCAGAAAGTGGCAATAACTATAGCAGGCTATGTTGCAAAAAAATGTCAAAAAGGTCTAAATGTGAAAATTGCAAATCATGTTTAAAAAGTGGAGACATTGATCTTGAAAATAATTCTTATCTATCTCTCTTGTCACGTGGTGGACTATTTGTTCCATCCAAACAGCTTGCAGAATTTTGTTGGCAGTGTATTTTCTATTTTGGATTTAATTGAGAATGAAATTTAATTTCTATCAATTCCAGTCATTAAATCATCAACATATCTGTTACATAAATACGCACCAAAAAGCAAATTTGTTTGTAAAAATCATGAAAATTGGGGAATCACGTTTTCAACAAAAACTCTTGTTAATGTATTTTTTAATAAAAAACAAAAACTATCAAAGGATTCGGTTTTCAATAATAACTTAAAAACATTTAAAAAGAGGCAAAGAAAAAAGTGAAATCAAAATTATGTTAGTTGCATAGCATTTGTTTATATAGTTTAATAAAATTTACCTACTGTTTGATTTTTTTGAAGAACTTCTTGACATTTTTTTGAAAGCGTTAAAATATACATAAATACATATGTATATTATATATAAATATGATATACATAGATATAAATGTATATTGATTTAAATAATTTCTGTGACAATTCTCCAACAATTATTACACAAACGTCTTTAAATCCTTGATAATTATTTTATCTTTAAGAGTATATATTTAAAAAACAACTGCCACTTTTACATTAAAGAACTTCAAGTTAAAAATTAAGAATGAAGATGCTTTTTAAAAATATAAGATTCTGCGCAGCCATTTTTCAGTAAAAATTGGCCTCTTAATTTCCCCCTCAAAAACGTAAGATATACGGCCGTGAAGCATATTTTGAAACCCTATACAGACTCAGAAATACCTGAGAATAGCGCAATCTGATTCGTTGGGTTTGAAATAGAGGCATGCGGGCGTTTGCTGAAAGTAAAATAAGTTACTAAAATAAGTTTACTAAAGAAAGAAATTGTTTTGGTTATTTTTTTTGAACAGAATTGAAATTAAATAAACATAAGCCTGTTATTTAGTTAAGTAACTTTAATGAAAAAGAATTGCATCGTAGTTATAATAAAGAACATCGTAATTATAATAAAATACCACAGATATATTATATTTTTATATATATATACATTTTTTTTATTCGATATAATAATTATTTTAATGTATCATCAAATTTAATGTTTGCTATATTATATAATATAATTTATCAATATATTTATATTGACAAAATAGTAATCATTATTACATTGTCGATATATATATGTACAATTTATTATATATATATATATATATATATATATATATATATATATATATATATATATATATATATATATATATATATATATATATATATATATATATATATATATATATATATATATATATATAAATATATATATATATATATATATATATATATATATATATATATATATATATATATATATATATATATATATATATATATATATATATATATATATATATATATATATATATATATATATATATATATATATATATATATATATATATATATGTAAACACTCAAAACTAAGTTATTTTCATGATTTTAAAAATCATAAATTTTAAAACCAAAAATATTGAAATGTTTTTAACATTTTAACAATAATAAAACATTTTAACAATCAATATCTTTATGGTATTATTAAGTAGATTAATACTAATTAGTCATTGACATAATAAGGTGGACAGTGGAATTTATTTAAACCCCTTCTTCTCAGCCTTCCATCCAAGTATTTGAAAAAGAGAAAGACAAATTCTAAATGCAAAATAGATAAAAAAAATTAAACAAAATTGATTTAATAAAATTAACAAAGTTAATTTAATAAAATTAACAAAATTAAAAAGTCTATTTAATTTCTTTTTGTTACTAACTGTTTATATTCTCCCTATTCAAATCAGATGTTGTACGTTCGACCTGATATTGTTGTGGGAGTAGAAATTAGGCACATAACTTCAGAATTGAGCACCCAACACTCATTATTTCTCATTGGTCAAAAGAGGTTTTTACCTGGTCCATGTAAATGCATGAGCCTGACTTTTATATCAAGCTCACTTACATCTTCAGCAATCCCTACCCACCAAAATCCGTCATTAAGAACATACAATATAATTCATTTTTTTAATGTTTAATTAAATCTATTTTTATGTTTGCTTTTTGGAATAATATCAAATATTTCAATACATGTATCAATACTTGTTTTTTTATAACTTATAGTGTTTGAAGCAATTGTAATAAAATGATGATACGTCATTGTGCCAGGAATTGTTCTTCCACCTAAATATCTTTTTTTTATTTGTGCTTGTGTTTGGTCAATTTCATCTATAGAAAATAATTTAAAACAAACTCCATTTATCTTGGCTTTACAAAAGTAGTACATTAAGTCTAAAATCTGCACAGTAGTTATTTGTTTTAGACTTTCTTGACATACTACTCTTTTAACAGTCCCACCAATACCATCACAGGGGGATTTACCATGACTGGTAGCAAAAAATTTCCATTCAGCGTTTAAATTAAAGTCTTTACTGAGATGGTAATGATTGATAAAGTTTTGAAAATTTTAAAATTGTGATGCGCAATCATGGGAAAAGTATTTCACACTTGATACATCAGGTAGATTTTCTTTGATAAGTCTAGTTATATCTTTTCTGAGTCTTGTAAATAAATCCTGTGTCATGATCAACATCTTCTAAAAGGTAAAAAAAAGATTTTTGTTTGAGAACTCTTTTCTCTAAAAAATAAAGTACAATTGTAAAAAGTGAACATTGACTTTTACTCCAGTGATAACTTTGAACCTCATCCTGAACAACATACTGATAATTTTCAGCAAAATCTCCTAAAATTAGGCATTTGTTTTAGTTAAGATTTTCTTTATAGTTTTTCAAGTATCTACTTTGTGTTTTTATAATATATGAATGAGTAGTAAGGTTGTCAATGCTGTCACATAACAAACCAATACAACCATTTTGTGGTAATGATTTTAATAGTAGTGTTGTACTATCGGTACTCTGACATTGCTTAAATGCTACATCTTCTTGGAGCTCATGGTTCATAAACTCCTGCACTAAAAAAACTTTTTAATGCCTCAATACAAGCGCATTGGTTACATCAATGCAACATACATTCTGCATTTTCAAACAAACAAACAATCAATGCCATGAAATCTTTATAAATTTTATTCCACCTAATGGCATCTATGAAAAACTTTGTATTTTTGTGATGTATGCATACACATACATTATAAGTATCTGACACATTAGTAGTAATATACCATTTAATTTAAAAAGTAAAAAACTTTGACAAATTGACTTTGACGTTAGGGTAGTCTTTTTTAAATGCAACATGTAATTTTAAATGCAACATGTTGGTTTTTATATTACATTTAGAAAATATTTTTTACCTGACATCATTCTCAAAAACTCATCACTTTAATAAAAGTTAATCACTAAATTAACTGTTGTGGTGAAAGTGGGTTTCCAGTTTTTTTTTCGGGCAATGATAGAATTCCATGATCATTTTTAACTTTTCTTGCAGTTCGAAAAAGATACTCAGACACGTCAAAGTAGCTTGATCATGGCCCCCACATTCTGAAACGAGGCCAATATGCTGGAGCCTTCAGCGGGCCCCCGATTTATTCACCTAAAAATTGAAGTGCTTAACTTCACTTTTATCATGAAATGGTACCATTATGCTCCCTTTTAAAACATTAATTAATTACTTAAATTAAAACCGCAAAAACAACCTAGATTGACATTTAACCAAACAAGGTAGTTTGCATATTTGGCTGTCAATTTTTATTTATCAAAACATTATTTTTAAAACTTATCATAACATCATTTTTTTAATTTTTTTAAATAAGAAAATATATATTGACTGTATATCTATCTTTATTGCTCATGACTTGTTATTTCCACGAGGATTAAAAACCCAAAATCAAGATCTATAAAAATGAAAGGCTGTTTAAATAATAAAATGACATCAAATAATTATTTAAGATTTATTTGAAGGAGAATATATAAAATAGTATTGTTAATGTTACAAAATATAAGCATTATTGAAATCCACATTTTTGAGTTTTTTCTATAGCAAACTTTCCAATGATCACTAAAATCAACTTGCTTAGCTAAATTATTTTCAATATATAAAATGGTAAGATGGTTTAAACGATCTTGACAGGTTGTGCTTCTTTGCCATGTTTTCAATGAATTTGCGAGTTTGCTAAAAGATCTTTCAGCCGATGATACAGTTACTGGAATTGTACAAAACAGTTTAATTGCCAGAGAAATGTTAGCAAAAATCCCTTGAAGTTGTTTATTATAAATTGAATTTAGAAGGCAAAGAGGAGAATTTTCAATGCCAAAAACAGTTTTGTAAATACTTTTGAGATGAAATATTTTACTAAGTAGATCATCTGACAGATCTTTCTTATATGCATTTACAAGTTTAGCTGCTTTTAAACTAACCTTAACACCATTTATTTTACCACACATATTTAAACCATTATCGTAACCTTATGAATGACAATCTTGGAGAGGTATGTTGTATCTTTCTAGTGTGGCAAATATAAATATTTCTTCATATAAATATTTCTTCTGTTATTTTTTCTTCTGTTTTTCCATTAAAGTTTATAAACGCTATGAAGCGCTCGTTTACTTCAAATTTCTTTGTTTCTTTATTTTGAGATACGTACCTAAGAATTATAACACTTTTTTCGATGTGGGAAATATCCGGAGTTGCATCAACGATTAATCCATAGAAGATGGCATCTTTTCTTTGATCTTGAATAGTTTTAAAAAAGTAAAACTACCTATTCATATTAATTATATATCTATATTATATATTCCTTTTTATAATATATATCTATAAAAAACGCCACGTAATAATAATAGATGTTTACAGAACGTCCGTAACTTGTAGTCGGTTTTTACGGCACAACATCCCTGAAACGTATTGGCTTTTGCCCTCTGGTTGATCAAGTACTTTTTCAATATTCTGTGATAGGTTCTGACATAAGCACTTTACACGTAACAGGTTTTTCTTTATTAATAGAACAAAGTTTTTCGTTAGCACTGCAATCATCCCCATCCACATATGTCTCGATTAGTCGCTTATTCAATTGGTCGCAATGGGCCAATGTACCAAAATATTTCTCATAATGATTTCCGTGTTTTAGCCATCTTGAGAAATGAAAGCAACTGACTCTGGCTTCGACTCTGGTTTCTGGCGATACAATAACGGTGACCCACTCTCAAAACTCATAGTAAGAGGAGATCTTAACTGCCTCCCCATCATCTCAGATGGAATTCTCAATTTTCCTGCATGAGGTATTGTCCTATAACTTAACAACATTTAACGGTAAAATCTTTTCAGCATATCTTTTAATATGTCAACCATAAAAGTTTACTAATCCTATAAATGATCCAAGTTCGTTTCTATCATTGGGAGGACTGATTTGGAGTATTTTGTTAACTAAATTATGATCTGGAGTAACTCCCTTCTCAGATAGCTCATACCTTAGAAATGAGAAGCTTTTTGTTTCCATTATTGATTTTCTTTTATTTATGATCATCCCTGATTCTTCTAATTTATTTAAAATTTTCATCAAATTATGTTTTAGTTCTTCAGCATTTTTATCACCAACGCAAATATCATCTTGAAATATAATCATATTAGGAACAATGTTTCCAACAATAGATTCTATTGCTCTTTGAAATATAACACTCGCAGTTTTTATTCGAAAAGGCAAGCATGTCCATCTTAACAATCCGATAGGTGTGTTAATTGTGGTTATTTCCTGTGCATCTTTGTCCATCTCAATTTGCTGATATGCTCCCTTGAGATCAATTTTGACAAAGTACTTTATTCCTGCCATCTTATGAAATACATTCTCAATATTTGGAATAGGGTATAAATCTAAACAAATCTTTTGATTAACTCCTATTTTGTAATCGGCACATAAACGGAGATCTTCATCTTGTTTTCTGACAACAACAAGCGGTGAAGCCCATTTGCTTCCACCAGGTGGAACTTTTTAGAGAAATCCTTGTTCTATCATTACATTAAGTTTATTTATTACGAATGGTTGTATATGATTTGGAAAAGGTCGAGATTCAAAATAACTTAGTTGCATTCCATTTTTTATAACTATATTTGCTTTATAGTTTACTAAGCGTCCACTAACAAAAGGTTCTACACTGTTAACTATGTTTGTTGCATTAATTTTTAATATTAATTTAATATGACAATCAAACCGTGATTTTTTGTACAATCTGCAACAATAATTCGTATAATATTTGTTTTAGATTTAGTTTCCAGTGTTGTCTCAAATTTCCCAAAAAATTTAATAACTGTGCTATCAAATAGTTTGAGACAAAGGTAATATTTTTGTAACTTAGGTTTTGACATGAACTCCCAAAAGTTTTTAGGTATAATTGTGACCTGACTTCCAGTGTCAACTTGCATTTTACTACATATACTTGAATTATACTTTTGATAAAAAGAAATCAGTCACTTTGTGGTCGCCATTTATCGTGTCTTTAAACTTTTTTGACCTAGCAGAAGCTGAAAAGCATCTAATCCAAGCTTCTGCATTGTCTGGATTGTCTAAACTCAACTCTGATATCCTATTCACAGCGCCATTGTTGTATCGTTGAATAAAAACGCTACGTAATAATAATAGATGTTTGCAAAACGTCCGTAACTCGAAGTCGGTTTTTACGGCACCACACAAAGCTTTATTAGTTTATTTTCAGAATACTAATATTGAGAATATCTCTCCTTGAAATGCTAAATCTCTAGATGATAAAAATAATGTAAGATCTATAATCCGTTTCTTAATTGCTCTCCACTTAATGATTTCAAATTGTACTTGGAGTTGTAAGCGTTTGTCTATTCCATTTCTTTTTAATGACTCATAAAGGACTTTCCAACCCAAATATTTTTTTCGATGTTCAGCACTGTTTTCATGATTGGGCAAAACATTGTACAAATTTTTCCATGGTAATTTTTTAGGGGAAAACCCAACACGGGCTAAACTGCTTAAATTGTTATTACTTTGATCGCAAAAAATACGACATGATAAACAATAAAGTTTTTCTTGTATTATACTCCTTGCCAACCATTCTCTACAAAAATGATCTTGTGTTCGTTTATTTTCATTTATGTACACAACAAAGGTTTATGAAACTTTCTTCCTTGTAAGTAAGTTCACAAATCCGCTTAATTTTCTCAAAACTGTAAGAAACTACAATACATTGGCGCAGATCATCTGAAATAAGTTTGGACCATGTACCAGAGTCATCAAAAGCTATCTTAGATTTTTTGCATGGATTAGATTCAGAAGCTTTATCTGCACTTAATTCTTTTTCTGCTACACTATCCTTAGGCTTTTCTCTTATGCCTTATTCTTCAGAAGAAATGGACCCATGTACATTTCCTCGGCCTAATTTTTCAACTGACAATCTTGATATAATCTTCGTTTCTGACATCTATACTACAGTTAAACTCTCTACAATTTTAGAGTTTACCATTGAAAAGCTGTTCATTTTTAGATCGGTAGAACTTGGTTATTGATTGACTACCACAAGATTCTTTTAATTTCATCTTATCTTAAAGTTTTCTTCTTTGAGCTCCAGACTTATGTTTATAGTTTAAGCTTGATATGTTTTAATAACTTGACAATCTGATAAGCCTTTATTTTGAGACAGCATTAAAATCCTGAACAACAAATATAACTTTTATAAATTTCAAAACAGTAATAATTTTAAACAATATAAATGTTAGAACTCAAACAAATTATATATTAATCAGGGGCGGATCTAGGATTTTATATAGGTGTAGCTAAAATTTGTAAAATTACGTTATAATTGCAACTATTTAATAAGCCGGTTAGTCGACGTCAAAAAGACGTCCGATAATTACGTCATGGAGACGCTGCCAGTTTTTTTATCTGAGCGTCTTTAATTCACTTTTTACACACATACATTTTTTATTTAATTTAAATGGATTCTAGTAAAATAATTAATGGTAAAATATATAATTTGCCTCGGCTGTTCTGTTCGTAATTTAGACATAATGTCTAACTTACTTAACGAAGTGCACCAACTAGAAGGTAAGCCATAGTACTTTGCACTCCATACGTAAGTTGTAATGCTGCCTAAAGTTAGCTTTCCAATTCTGGATTCTTTCCTATATAATTTTGTTTCTAATAGAATAAATGCAACTATTACTGCATTAAAAATATGATATCGTGATTTATTCAAAAGATATTTACTTTAAAGCTTTATACTACTATATATAAATATGTATTAAAGATTTGAACAGTCTTTTTAGCATTTTGAGGATTCTATCTATAGAATCCTCAAAATGCTAATTAATTACATCTTTGTTTTATATGATTATTGAGTACTCTTTTTGTAGCATACTCTAACGAAATTAACACACATATTTAATTTTTTTATTTAGTGGTTTAAATTTTAACATTTAACACTTTAGATATCAAGGATTATGAAATGTACACAAATAGAAAATAAATTAATTTATTAAACATTTATAACAAATAAAAAATAAGATGCTCTAAGAGTAAATTAAAAAATGAAAAAAACAAAAAAATCACAGCCAATTATTTAAGGCTTAAATAGCAACTTAAACATTTGAATCACAGCCAATTATTTAAGGCTTAAATAGCAACTTAAACATCTCTCTCCAGAAGCTGAAAAAATTTTGTTAATCCTGTCGTTATCTAGAACAATTTTGGTATAAATTGACATTAAAGCTAGGTCAATGACTTTTTTAACATTCTACTTGGGGAAATCAGTCATTATCACTTTTGTTTAAAAAATACTAGATGGGGGTTTTGATTGATCTTTCTAAAGAGGCTTCCATAATCCAACTCTGCATGAATAAAGGTTGAATGCAGAACTAGAAGGATAGATATCTAGAAATTCCTGAAAGTAGATTTGCAAATCTTACTTAGTTTTCAGGTAACTTAACATGACAATTGGAACTGCAAACATCCCAATTGGAACTGCAAACATCCTATATAAACCAACTTGCATTCTGTTGAAAATCTTATATAATTAATAAGCTCATTAATAAGATGGTCCAGTAGAGATAAAGTGATAGAAAACTTAAAATAATCAGATGATGAGTGATTATCATGATTGATTTGCTTTCCACATTTTCTAGTTTTTTATTTTCTTTTACATTTAAAGTCAAGGCTAATTCAAAAGTAATATTAGACCAGTTGTAGCGATATAAATCAATACCAAATTTAATCTCTTGAAGCGTGTTTTTTTAATTGTCAATTTCAAGATTCTGAAATTTGAGACATGTCGTATTGCTTATCTTGGAGTCTAATTACAATCTAAAAAATTCAATCCATCAAACTTTAATTAAAACTAAATTTACATTGAAATAAAACTCAAACATCAACTATGAAGAGACTTTAGCTAAAAAAAATGTCTAGACTTTTCTGTTTTTGAACCCAACAAGTAAAACAGACATTGATTAGCTTTTCTTTACCAACAAAAAGATAATTATTTAAACATGCCTGTAATTTTCGACTAAGGGCACATTTAAATAATTAAGGACAGTCAACAAACCTTAAGAAATCTTTATGAGTATTATAGTTATTGCCTATATATCTTATAACGATAGACTGCTGTTTAAGATTGGCACAATCAGATGCTTTATCAGCTAAAATTGAATAGTATTTACTATTATTGATTTCAGATATAAGAATTTTCTCAAAAGCCACACTACAACACTCCATAAGTTGATTTTGTGTGGTTTAAGAAATAATGTGACATTTTTAGGGGCTGATATTAAATGATCTTATAAGATACTGTCACCTGCATAAATTACAAAATTAAGTATGTCGAAAATAATTTCCTTCAACTCTTTCTTGAGGACTCTCTTATATTATAGTCTCCAATATTGTATTATATTTGATTCTAATTAGCAATAGAATCAACTTATAAGATCCTCTTTAATTAATTAGTCAAATTAAATTAATTAAACTAAATTAAAAAAATTTTGATTTTTAAATTTAAGCTTTAATTAAAGCTTCAATTTAAAAATTAAATTTTTTTTTGAAGAAATAAAAATGTAAAATTTTAATTATTTACATTTATAGCAAAATAATAAAAATTGTTTATATAGCTCTGTTTAATAAACCTATTTAATAAAATAATGTTTTAGTTGAATGATATAAAAATTTTAAAACAATAAGCACAGAAAAAGTTGTATATAAGTAAACTAGTTACAGTTATAAAAAGCTAGTTATTTTTATTACAAATATAGTCGGTGAAAACATAGTTAAAAATATACCTTAAATCACAGAAGTTTTGTCAAAACCTTGATTCATTTTAAAATATGGCATAAAAACATTTATCAGGGCATTTTCAAGTCAAAAGTTTAACTACGAAATTAAACTGGTGCGATATTCAAACCATTTCACTTTGTAAACAATTTTTTTCGCAACATTTAATGTTATAAATGTGAATCAATAGCATTTGAAAGAATTTTATTTCAAAACATATCCGCCATAATTACCAACTTACTATGAAAATAATAAAGGCGCTTTGCGTATTTGAAAATAACTGGGCATAAAAAGACTGGGAAATAAGTACGGCCACAAGGCAAAAAGCAATCTAGCCACGGGCTACGAGTGTTGACGGCATACGATTTTTGAATAAAAATATAACACGTTAAAAAAAAAGCAATAATTTAGTCACCTTATGCCGTAAAATCAGGTCGCTTGTGGCTTAGCCAAACCGATATGCAATGACCAGTCTTTTTTTTAATTCCGGTTTTTTTTTGGTTTTAAGTAATCGCTTTTAAAGCCGAACTTACACAGTAAATAAAAATAAACTTATCTTAATTATTTATATTATTTTTATTTTAAAAATATGTTGGCGTATTATATTGTTTTTTATTTTGTTGATTATTTTAAGGTGTAGCCTTAGCCACAACGGCTATACCCTAGATCCGCGCTTGTTAAAAATTCTTTTAATTTTTAACTCAAAAAAAAGTGTGGCCACCTTCAAATAATAAATTTCAATTAATAAAGATAATAGTAAATTAAAAAATTATCACAGTAAAAAAAAATTAGTTCCTTATAAACAAATACTTGTTAAAAAATTAAAAGAATTAAGGAGATTTTAAAGCACTTTTTAGGAGGTTTTACAGGAAAACTTGGGGGAAAAAAAAATTAGGATTATTTAGGAAGATTTAAAAAATTTTTAAACTAAATTTAAATAATATTCAAAAATTTAATAAAACATTTGAAAGTTAAAGTTGAATGTTTAAAAGAAAATTTAAAGTTCAAAAAAATTAGAAGATATTGTAGGAATATTTTTGAAATTCAAGTATATTTTAGGGGAATTTAGATCTTTTATTATGAGGCATGGCCACCCTGAATTAAGATTGAAATTTTTAATTATTATTAATAATAAAATATTTTTATACTATATGCTTATATTTCTTCATATTTATTAGTTGTTATAATTAATAATAAAATAAACTATAATCATATTATGAAATACAACAATCATACCTGATAGATTGATCAATGCATTCTTCACTTAAGAAATTATTTTAATGATTGGAATAACTTTTTAAGCAAAATTTTTTTTTTATTTTAATAAGATTAAGTTAATTCCATTAAAAAGATATCTATTAAAGACGTCGTTGGAATAAAAATTCATTTTGAATAATTGTTTTTGTAGATTTCTTTTGATTAATTAATCATTTTCATTTTTACAAAAAAAACTTCAACACTTGTCATGAGTTCACTAGACTTGTTGCCTTGAAAAACAGTGCAATACTTTACGCTTAAAAGCTACTTGTTTACTTCAAATTCAACTTTAATTTTTTTAAATTCAAATTTCTTTCAAATTACTTTAAACTGTTTGTTTCAAAATTCTGAAAGCGTGGTATACATTTTCTAATTTTAAACAAACGAATCAGATTGCGCTATTTTAAGTCTTTATTGGGTTTCAAAATATGCTAACTGGAACAAATATGTTCCTGCGGCTTTTCTTTGATCTTAATGTAATATCGCAATGTTTCGAGGGGTTTTATTTTAAAAATGCGCCAAAATTTAGTTAATTAAATTATTAGTGCTATTTAGAAGCAATATAAAAAATGAAAAAAGATAACTTAGAGTACGCTTTTAAAATAATTTGTGACTTATTTTGTATTAAATCTTTGAAGGATTACCAAAAAAAAGCTTTAATAGCTCTCATCAATCGCAGAGAATGTTTTGTTTGCAAACCAACAGGCAGTAAAAAATCTATTGTGTTCCGATGTTTACCCTTTTTTACCTTCACTTTAAACTTATTAAGAAAAGGACAAGCACCTCATAGTATTCGATATGAATATGTACTTAAGTTGTGCAATAATTGAATTTTAGTTGTTTCTCCGCTATTGAGTTTAATGAAAGATCAAGAAAACATTCTAAGTAAAAACTTTTTACTACAAAGGAAATAAAGTAGCTTTTATGAAGCCTAATCAACAAAGTAAAAAGTATAGAAGATGATCAAACAGAGGTAATAACTATTATAATTATACATTGTTTTAGTAAACAAATAAAGTTTTCCATTTTTCTAGAAAAGGTCTAGTTTTTGCTGGGTAATTACCCTGAGAAATTATACATTTTTTTCTAAAATATTGTTCACAAACCTTTGAATTTTGATTTCAATCTTCTGTAGAAAGCATGTAAAATATTTTTTAGTGAATGCAAAATAATTAATCTTTTATTGAGAAATTTTTAATGCTAAATGCATTTAGACAATTATGATATTTCATTATTATGATATATCATTATTATATTATGATACTTTATTATTATATTTCATTATGATATTTATGATATTTTGATATTTCAATATTAATTTTAAATGCGTTAAGCATTTATTAGGAAATTTTATATTATTCTGATATTGAATTTCAACATGCCTCGAAAAAATTTAATTTTTTTGAATTATGGAGTGTTGTTTATTGTTTAAAGTATATATTATTTTTTTTAGATCAATTACAATGAAACAAATGTAATAGTTTGTTCACCTCAAGCCATTGTAACAACTTATTGATCAATTGTCAATGACTCTGCTTTGAATCAGAAATTTATTGCAATTGCAGCTGATGAAACCCATTGTGTGAAAAAGTGGTAAGTGATTTTGTTATATAAATAAAATTGCTTGTTTAGTAAACATTGAAATTTACAACTTTAATGTCAGACCTTCTTTTTATATATAAAATTATTTTAAAATAACAAAATTTCGCTCAATGAAAGAAAAAATGCATTACCTATAGCATTATATGAGCAAAATTTTGTGATTTACATGATTCTATTTATACCTTATTTGTCTGTAATTTTTATAGGGAAAGTTCAAGTACATAATCAGATGTATTTCGGTCTCATGATAATAGACTCAGAACTGTGATCACTTGTCTCTAAAAGAATTCCAGAATTGCCATTGACAGCAACTGCAACTAAACAAAAGTTGTAAACGATAATTTTCATTTACTTGACTAGATTATTTATTTACTAGACGAGAAGGAAACATCGTAATAGCTGAGTAGGCGGAGCCAGCATTTGAACCTCCAATCCTGATGCTGCAGCCAATAATTATTCTGAACTTATAACAGTGCTTTAACCAACTGAGCTATCCTGAACTTATAACAGTGCTTTAACCAACTGAGCGACCATTATTGATAATCTTTGTATGCATAATTTAGTTATTATATCATCTACAACAGAAAAAAGAAATATTAAATACCAGATCTAGAGAAATTTTTCTACCCAGTTGTTCAAGATATTCTTTTAAATAATTATTCAGCTAAAAGAACTTTAGTCTTTTTTACAACTATGACTGATGTAAGATCAATTTATTGGTACTTTCACAAAGAACAAGGTCAAAAAGATGTAAAATATAAAAGATAGGCCATACGTTCAGTTTCATTCCAAAACAGATTTTAATGATGAAAAGTATAATAATACAAAACAAAAATATAAACAACCTCTAAACTTGATCAAGCGTTTTTGTTCGAAAATATTTTTTTGTTCGAAAGTATTCTACTATTCGTTTCTTCTGCTGTTGGTGTAGATATCAATATTTTTTGTGAGTTTTTTTTAAGAATTTCACGACGTCTTGAGATAGCATTTATATTTTTTTGTATTTTTGCTAATATTCTTTTTACATTTGTATAGCATATTTTACAAATACAATGATAGTTTTTTGAATAAATTAGTTTTTCATTTATGAAATTTCTATATGTAGGCCAGCTTCTGTAATTTTTCCCTTATTTCATAGATTATTTTTCATAGAACCATCATCATAGGATGAATACTTTTGTGTGATATCATGGAGACATAAAATGCACACGCTTAACGAATTAGGAGGTAAGAAAACCTGATAAGGTTGTGCCCTTTTTTTTTGGCATTGGTAAAATGTTTTTTTTTTAAGCAATGAAACATTTTTATTATTGCATTGAAAATCAAACAACTTATCCTCCATTTATTAAAAACTGGACACCACAGGGTTCCTACACCTCCTTAAAAACCTTAAATATTCTTAAAAAATAAAAATCTAATAAAAAGTAATAGTAATTTCTCTGTTTATATTTAAAATTTATTGAAAAAAATATATTAGATGCATCTTAAATTTGTTAAAATGGTTAATAATTTGTTAAAAATGGTGGATAAATGTTTTTTTTTAAAAGTTTATTACCCTCAACCTTAAACTTGCTAAGCGTAAATATTTTTCGCCATTTTTAATTTTTTTAAATAACCAAAGTTTTCTCGTCTGACTTCACAAACTTCACGGGAAAAAAAGTTAGACGAAATATCGTCTAGAGTAGTATATGTCAATGGCATAAAGCGATAGATATATTAAGAGACAACTCCGTTAACTATGTTGGCCCCTATAATATTGAAGCCTTTACTTCCTTGTCGGTTTGCCGCTTTTTTATTGATAAGGTTTAAGTCACCGTTGAATTTAAACATTTTAGCCATCGATGGATAACATACTCCCGAAAACGCCGACTTGAATACTCTTGTTGCATGAACATTTCTTCTTTCCCCCAAGGTGCACAGCTTTAGTTTGTCCAAAAGGGGAGCCGAATGAGTGTTTCTAGGTTTATGACAGATGATTCGGGCACACTGCTTTTGTATTATGTCAAGTCTATTTAGTTGCGCTTTGGATTCACCTAGGTATAATATGTTGGCATATTCTAGTTGACTCCGTTTAAGTCCTTTATACGCTATACTTAATAGTTCCCTCGAAAGCCTGACAGATACTTTTGCTAATAATCCCATACTAGAGTTGCATATTTTAACGGTTGTATCGATTTGTTCTTTGAATTGGAGATGTTGATCTATAGTGACTCCTAATAGCTTAACATGAGTTACAAGTTGAATCTTAGTATTTTCTATTTAATGTGTATGTTTTCAGGGAGTCTTTTTCTCGATGATTTGAACACTATCAGTTGCGTTTTACTGAGGTTAACAGTGAAACCATAATCAACACAGAATTTTTTTGTATCTCCATACGCTTTGACTAATTTTTTAGTGACAACTTGTAGTGAGCTGTCTGCAGCTGATAGGGTAATGTCATCAGCAAATAAATAAGACTTAGTTGTTAATGATTGTGGAACATCTCTTAAGTAGGTTTTGAATAGTTCTGGGCTAAAGTCTTCACCTTGAGGTACGCCTCTTATAATAGGCTTCCATTGGGTAATCATCTTGTTTCCACTTTTCCCCCTCTGAACCCTTCCTTCAAGGTAATTTTGGAATAGTTTACAAGCTATTTGGCCTAGTCCTATTTTAGTAAGCTCATTTAGTAGACTTTAATGTGGAACACTATCAAATGCTTTTGTCAAGTCTATTAATAGAGTGCCTACAAGTTTTCCTTCGTTTAACGAGCTATACCAGGAGTTAGTTGCTGTTATTAATGCAGTTTCACAGTTTGAGTTCTTCCTGAATTCAAATTGCTGGACTGGTATTAATTTTTTAGCTTCACTATATTTGGATAGTTGTCTGAATATTATTTTTTCATAAACTCTCGAAAGTAATGGTAAAACTGAGATAGGGCGATAGTTTTCCGGATCAGATTTTTTACCTTTTCCCTTCCATATTGTTGTAATATTAGCTTTTTTCCAGATTTCAGGAAATACACCCTCATCTAAAGATTTGTTTAAAATGATGCTTAGATTTGTTGCTAGAGAATTGGCAAATCGTTTGATTAATTAAGCTGATAGCCCATCATGCCTAGCTGATGAGTTGTTTTTTATTTGGTTAATTACGTTCAATACGGTTTCTGCTTTCACTAACTTAAACTTAAAGCTGTCTATTTGGTTACATCCATATGACCAGACAAGTGAAGTCGTATTTTTACATTGAACTGCTGAAGCTAGATAGTTATTTAGATTGTTTAAATTGATTGTATTTTAATCAAGGATTAGATTTTTATCTTTAGTATTGAAACACATTTTCGTAATATAATTCCAATCATCTTTTGGGTTTTTGCTTTAGAATGCTTATGTTCCTTTTTCTATTTCAAACTTTCTTACAAGGCTTTTGATCTCTTGGTAGAGTTGTTATTTACATTGGTAGAGTTTTTATTTACTTTATACTTTATAGGCATACAAGATTATGATCTATGACAATTATATCAAGGCACGTAGAGCAATTATTTGATATTCTAGTGGGTTTAGTATTCTGAACCCTAACTCCAGCCAGTTAAGTGAACATAATAGTGATTTACCTTGATTTACACTTGCTTTAATGAGATCTGCATTAAGATCACCATTTGCAATTAGATAGTTATTATTGGAGATTTCTTTAATTAATTTATTAAAATTTAGCCACCATTCATTTTTTGCTTGAGGAGCTTGATAGACACTTAACAAAACAACAGATCTTAAGCCTTTTGACATGATCAATTCTAGAATTATAAATTCAATGTTCAACATATGATACTTGTCATCAAATTTTTCAATTAAAAAAATTTTTTTTTTTTTTTGCATGTTACCATGCAACTAAGTAATTTAAGTTACCATGCGGCTTTTATAAATATAAGAGCCGCATGGTATTTGAATTTTAAAAAAGTTTAAATTTAAATTATAATCTAAATTTGAATTAACATTTATTAATTAATAAAACTTGAAAAAAACTTCCGTAATAATAGGACATCGGAAGTCAAAAGAAGGTCTCTGTAAGGTCAGATGCTGACGTCTCAGTAGGGTCAGATACTTGAAAGTCACATTCAAGTTGCGTTTTAGTCGTATGACCGAACGACCGTTATTGGACGTCAAGCGAACGTCCTCCTGACGTCTTGTGTTTGCTGGGTAAGAATGAAATAGGAGAATATGGCAAGCAAATTTTCAAATAAAATTTTTTATTCTAAATTAAATTTTACAGTTTTTCTTTCAAAGTTTAGAAAAAGAGAACAAGAACGTTAACCTCCTTTACTAAAGTCAGACAAAACTTAAGTTAAATTGAATATATAACTTTATGTTTTTTAATCGTAGAAGTTCGTAATGAGTCGTGTAAAGCGGTGTGGGTTCAAATCATTGGAGGCAAACGCTATTTTTCTTGTTACGCGTTATTTTCTAGTCCGTATTTAATGTTTTACGCTCTTTACTTATTATTGTTGTTTAATAATAACTAAACTGTTATTAGTTTTTATTTTAAAAACTTTATGACAAAATATTAGCTAGGTTTTCATCGATGATAAAGCCGTGCATTAGAATTATTTAAAAGCGTATTGAAATAATCCTCTGAATATAGATTATAAGTTTAAAAAAAGAAAAAAAGATGAATACAAATAGCTTTTATTATTGACTGTTGATATTTATAGCATAGTATTTTACACTCTTTGTGATGGAATTTTGTGTCAGTTGCGTTTCAGTAAATTTTTGTATTTTTGTTGCAGTTCGCTGCAACTTAAGTTTTAGCATTACGGTATAAAACCCAAGCGCATTTTAAAACGGTAAGTTAAAGATATATCGAAAAGACTGTTTTGCTCGAGTAGATATCAAATTTAAATATTTTTAAAATTTATTTTGTTAATTAATTAAAAATGCTAATTTTTAAAATGCTAATTTTTATGCTTTTGGTGAGTTTCAAATTTTCCTTTTAAATTTTTAAAATTTATTCTAAACTGTTTTGAAATGAAAATCGATTTTCATATTATTGTTATAATTCCGAATATTATTATTTTTTATGTCTTAGGTAGAAGCGTTTAAAACAACACAACTTATATCACAACCATGTCCCGTCCGCGAACGTGAAGACCCTATGCGCACATTGAAAACACTCTTTGAAAACTACATTGTTGTCAATTCAAATATAGAAAAAGTTCCGAATTCTAAACATAACAATAAGTATCGTAAAAATTACTTAAGGTTTTTACATACATTTTCAAACAAAATACCAGTGTGTGAAATAAAGTCTGTTGAACTTCCCGATCTATTTGGAAAAGTAACAATTCCAAAAAAAGTTATGGAAGTAAAACTTGTAAACTCGTTGAACGCTAACATATGCAAAAAAGTAAAAAAAAAAATCCTTTATTTGGAGGAAGAAAAAAATTGCGATAAACATTTAGACGTACGCTTGTACGTTATAAAGATCAGAGAAATTGTTGTAGCCTACGAACATATGATTTAAATAAATTTCAAAAATTATCAGTTAAAAGCTCTTTTAACTAAGATTTGTTGGCTAAACAATTGTTTATATAAAGTAAATATAACTTTCTTAAAAGTTGCGCTCATAATAAAATATTTATGCTGTTAGAAATTTGTACTTTTTTTGTCTAATATTGTTTATAAAAATATTTGTTTATTGTATGTACTATTTCATTTATTTTACATTGTGTTTTGATATAACTTTTTATTTATGTTTAATAATAAAGTTGTAACTTTGCTTTTATTTCTCTTGTTTATTTTGTAATCGTAATGGTGCCTTTGAAATCCTTTTTTAAAATGCCTGTGGTAGAGGTGTTCTATTTATAATGCTTTGTTTTTTAAAAGCTCTTGAAGGCAAAATTATACTGTCTATCAGATTCATAGGATCTAAAATGCGACTTAATTGAGACTATTAGCTGTCCAAAACCATATAAAGAATATTTTTTTTTAATTTCAAAAACGAGATTTTAAAAGATGTATAAAAGTTTGCTGTTTTTTTCTACATATACTTAGAGTAGAGAGATGAACCAATTTTGATATTTGCCGTTTTCGATTTATAATTCAAATAACGGGCCAATACAAAGGACTAAGAGGTGGATGGGGTAGGAATAAAGGATGTTATTGCCTTTCAAAGAAACTTCAAACATTGCACAATCCTTGATAAATTTTTTAAAAGGAATGGCGAAATGCAAAAAAATTGATTCTCGAGCTAATTACTTACATATAGCTACTTAATAAAAAAAATTATTTAATCATAAAGCATTAGCAAAATTAAAAAAAACAAAAACGGAATCACATAATATAGTTACAAATGCGAAAGTACATGATATTGCTAACCCTGAATTTGCCGAACAACTTCAAGGAATTTATTTTTTCGAGTAAACGAGAAAAAATTAAAAATAATAGGGAACTTTGAAAAGCAATTACATGTATATGTATATATATATATATATATATATATATATATATATATATATATATATATATATATATATATATATATATATATATATATATATATATATATATATATATATATATATATATATATATATATATATATATATATATATATATATATATATAGATATATATATATATATATATATATATATATATATATATATATATATATATATATATATATATATATATATATATATATATATATATATATATATATATATATATATATACTCTTGCATGTCTCTTAAATGGCATCAAAGTTTCCCACAAACTGTAGTTTTAAAGAGCGCGTTAATAAACCAGACCAGAAAAAGTTTTAAAAATTAATTTTTTTTTTAAATTGATAGACTGCCTGGCCAAACCAAACCCTCAGTCGATGTAGCAGCACTCTTTTGCGAGTCACGCTATTTGTCAGTCGTTGTAGCAGCACTCCCTTGCGAGTCAGGCTATTTGTCAGTCGATGTAGCAGCATGCCCTTGCGAGTCGGGCTATTTGTCAGTCGATGTAGCAGCACTCCGTTGCAAGTCAGGCTGTTTGTCAGTCGATGTAGCAGCACTCCGTTGCGAGTCAGGCTATAAGATAATCGATGTAGCAACATTTACGCATGTTTTAAAAATGTGTTTTATTAAATCAATAACAAAAACACCACTTATTAAAAAAAACTTTCTAGTCGTTATAATTGCGGTTTTTTAAAAATTTTAAAAAACAATTAAATTTAATGTACTTCCGCATAAATTAATTGCTTTGACATTTCGATGACAATCAAAAACAGCTTAAGAGACGAGGTAATTAAAATTGTAGTCGTAAGAGACTTTTTTTACATTAAAACGCTCTTTCGACTACACTATAAGGGTATATATATATATATATATATACATATATATATGTATATATATATGTATACATATACATATGTATATATATATGTATACATATACATATATATATATATATATTAAAACGCTCTTTCGACTATACTATAAGGGTATATATATATATATATATATATATATATATATATACATATATATATGTATATATATATGTATACATATACATATGTATATATATATGTATACATATACATATATATATATATATATATATACATATATATATATATATATACATATATATATATATATATATATATATATATATATATATATATATATTATATATATATATATATATATATATATATATATATATATATATATATATATATATATATATATATATATATATATATATATATATATATATATATATATACCCATATAGTGTAGCTTACAGAGCGTTTTAATGTAAAAAAAGTCTCTTACGACTACAATTTTAATTACCTCGTCTCTTAAGCTGTTTTTGATTGTCATCGAAATGTCAAAGCAATTAATTTATGCGGAAGTACATTAAATTTAATTGTTTGTTAACATATTTTTAAAAAACCGCAATTATAACGACTAGAAAGTTTTTTTTAATTAGTGGTGTTTTTGTTATTGATTTAATAAAAAAACATTTTTAAAACATGCGTAAATGTTGCTACATCGACTATCTTATAGCCTGACTCGCAACGGAGTGCTGCTACATCGACTGACAAATAGCCTGAGTCGCAACAGAGTGCTTGCTACATCGACTGACAAATAGCCTGACTCGCAACAGAGTGCTGCTACATCGACTGACAAATAGCCTGACTCGCAAGGGAATGCTGCTACATCGACTGACAAATAGCCTGACTCGCAAGGGAGTGCTGCTACAACGACTGACAAATAGCCTGACTCGCAAGAGAGTGCTGCTACATCGACTGAGGGTTTGGTTTGGCCAGGCAGTCTAACAATTAAAAAAAAAAAATTTATTATTAAAACTTTTTCTGGTCTGGTTTATTAACGCGTTTTTTAAAACTACAGTTTATGGGAAACATTTTTTGATGCTATGCAAGAGACATGCAAGAGTATAATATATATATATATATATATATATATATATATATATATATATATATATATATATATATATATATATATATATATATATATATATATATATATATATATATATATATATACATATATATATGTATATATATGTATACCGCGTATATATGTATATTTATGTATATATA
>NC_061169.1:35048514-35071249 GCF_022113875.1 Hydra vulgaris
AGTCAAAAGAAAATTGAATTAAAATACTCAGGGATTTTAAATTAGGAACAAAATGTGAGGGAAACAGATGTCATTGCAAATAAATACATACGTATATATATCAGCAGCGCTTTTTTATTATTAACATTTGAAGACGTGCATAAACTTTTATTTTAAAAAATATTTATTTTAGAATTATGAAGCCATAGAAGTGACAAAACAAATCTGGCATCGGACCTTATGTTTTGATCTTATTTAATCTATATTTTACTTCTGAAGTTAGCATCAAGGTTATTTTGTTCATGCCTAAAAAAAACACGTAATAGATTTAAGCATGCAAAATTGAAAAAATAACTTCTTTTATTTTTAACCATCCCTAAAAGTTTCATTTTTGACCCTTTTTTTACTACTACTAAATTAAAAGTATATTAATGATCGAAGCTATTTCTGTATACTTTTACTACTTCTGTTACTTTTATACAATTTATTATTAGTAAATTTTCAAAAAATAAATCACATATACCCTACTAGATTCTCAAAATACATCTACATTTAATCCAAAATTAAATTTATCTGCTACTAATTTCTTTATTGTAAACCGAGGACCAAAGTTGTGGAACATTAATTAAATAATGAACTGAAAACTAATTATTCTCTAGACCAATTTAACACAAAACTTAAGCAATTTTTATCGTTAAACAAAAATTAATTAAAATTCTTCTAACTAAAAATAAAAGTTTCTTCAAATCAGAAATCAATAATAATAATTAAATAAATAATTAATTACTGTAGATTATTAATACATAGTTGTTCAACATATGTACATATATTTTGTTATTTTAAATGTTAACCTTTTTTTTGAGAAAATTATTTTTATTTTTGCGTTGTTTATTGTTCTTTTACTTTTAATTTTAAATAAAACACATTTTATTGTTATAACAAATTAAGTTGAACTGAAAAGTGTTTTAAAAGTAAATCGTGTTTAATGTAAAATCATATCTTCTTATTTTTTCAAATTAATAGGACTAAGTTTTTCTTCTTTACTCCTTGGTCGTGTAATTATTTATTATAAATTACGACTGTAAATTTGTTTTATTGGCAAAAGTGTGATAAATAAATAAATGACACATTTAAAACGACATCTGTGAGAGGTCTAGAACTGATCTATTGTAATAAATGTGTTTATAAATCAAACTAAGCTTGTAAATTTATGAAAAACTTAGCGCAAAAAAATTTTATTTTTTTAAACAGAATAATAAATTAAACCCATTAATCTAAACAAACTAACAAATAGAGGAAAAATATAAAGCAACTTTTAATCGCAACTCTTCAAAGTCTTTTAAATTTTATAAAATTTACAGTTTAACAGTTACAGTTTCACAATGTTAGTTATATTTTGTTCAAGTAAGTTTACATTTAGATTAACTACTGAACATACTATTTCATTCACAAAAACAAAAACTTCAAAATGATAAAAAAAAAAAAAAAAGGAAATAAAAACACAATAAAATATATACATTTTTATGATTTGTTTACAGTAAACAAATCACAAAAATTATATTTTTTTTATTTGTGTATTTTTATTATAATAAAATCTTTCTTTTTGTTTTGAAAAAATAATTTCAGTAATAAATCTAAATACAAACTTGAACAAAATAAAACATTAGGAACATATGGTATACGAATATTTAATGTATGACCTAAAACTTACAAAAAACTGTTAGTTTAATAGAAATTTTTCTGCAGCCTGGGACCGTTGGCATTTTTTAATTTCTTAAAATTATAAAATCCTACTGCGTTTGCATATAATAACATTCGACTGCATTCTAATTTCTAAAAGACTGTGAAATGTAGTGTCATGCTGGTCACAAAATTTGCGGCGTTTATACTTAGCCTAAGAGAAGAGGGAGAAGAAATGCACAACCAATTTTTAATAAAGATTTATATTTTGAATTGAATTTACAGTTTATTTTCAAACTTTAAGGAAAAGAGAAAAAAGAGGGTGATTCTAAAACCCGAAACTCAGACCAAAATTTGATCTAAATTGAATGTATAACTTTATATTTTCTAATCGTAGAAGTTCGTGATGAGTCGTGTAAAGAGGTACAGGTTTAAATCTTTGTAGTCAAAAGTTATTTTTCTTGTAACGCGTGTCTAGTTCGAATTATATGTTTAACACGTGTTACTTTTTACTGTTGTTTAATAATAACTAAACTGTTATTAATTTTTGTTTTAAAAACTTTATGACCAATTGTGTACTACCTTTTCATCGATGATAATGCGTTACATTAGAATTACTTAAAAGTGTATAGAAATAAGCCTCTTAATGGATTAAAATTTTAAAAAAAGAAGTAAAGATGAATACAAATAACTTTAATTATTGACTCTTAATATTTTTAGCATAATATTTTACATCAAATATTTCTCTATGCCGTGGAACTTTGTGTAAGTTGCGCTTCAGTAAGTTTTTGTACTTTTGCTGCAGTTTGCTGCAACTGAAATTTCAGCATTAGGATATAAAAACACCGATTGCATTTCAATATTATTGAAATGCGCTCGAGGTTTTATATTGAGTTTTAACAATTTTACAAATTATCTTTTCAAATTATTATCAGTTTTTGAAAAAAAATGATTTCTATTTTATTAAAAATGCTATTGATATTTCTAACTTATACACTATGGGTCAGTTTATTTATTTTTCTTTCACACTTTTATAATTTATTTCAAATAGTTTTAATTGAAATTTAATTTTATTATTATAACTGTTACTTATTATTATTTTTTTTTTCAGGTAACAGTGATTGATACAGCACCACTTGTTTCCCAACCATGTCCCTTCCGCGAACGTGAAGATCCTATGCGTGCATTAAAAGCATTACTTGAAAACTACATTGTTGTCAATTCAAATATAGAAAAAGTTCCGAATTCTAATCAAAACCATGAGTATCGTAAAAATCCCTCAGAGATTTTACATACAAGTTCAAACAAAATACAATTGTGTGAAGTAGAGTCAGATGAACCTCCCGATCTTATTGAGAAAGTTACGATTCCGAAAAAATTTCGGAAGTAAAATTAGTAAACTCTTTGAATGCTAATATATGCAAAAAAGTAAAAAAAGAAATCGTATATTTAGAGGAAGAAAAAACATGTAGACGCACGCTCGTATGTTTTAAGGATCCGAGAAATTGTAGTAGCCTACGAACATATGAATTAATTAAATTTTAACAGGTATCAGTTAAAAGCTCTTTCAACTGATATTTGTTGACCAAAGAGATGTTTATATAAAGTGAAACAATTTTTTTTAATAAAAGTGTTCGAATGAAAACGTTTATACTGTTAAAACTTTTATGTTTTTATTTAAAAAAACTATTTTACATTGTATTTTTTTTTTTGTAAATTTATTTTGCATTGTACTTTGATATTTATTTGGTTGTTTTTTTCATTTGTATTTAATAACATTAATTTGAAACTTCTTTCTTTTTTTTCCTTTTTTTTTTTATAATTTTAATGGTATCTTTTAAATCAAATTTTAACTCTATGTAGTAAAGGTGTGATGAGGTTCATGCCCGTTTTGACATTTTATTGCGCTCGTAGTCAAAGTTGTATTCAGATATAATGAATCTAAAAAGCCATTTAGTTGATTCTTTTAATTGTCCAAAACAAGGATGGCTCTTTAACTTTATTTTATTTTACTTACACAAATGAGTAAATTTTTATCAAAAAAGTAAATAACATAAATAATTTTTAACGTTTAATTTAAACTTATATTTCCGTAGAAGGAATTGTTTTTTTCGAAACGACTTTATAATATAGTTTTTTTACTTTCAAAAGTAAGTTATGTAAAAGAAGATTACATCAAAAAGTAAGTCACATAAAAAAACTGTTTAGTTTTTTATTTAAAAAGTTAATTTCAAAAATTACATTACATAACATAAAAGTTCCCCAAATTGTAATTACATTTACCTATAAAAGTAACTAAAATGTAACTTAAAAGAAAATAAATCGAAGTATTTTTAAGCCTTAGTATTTGTATGTCTTTAAAAATAGGTATTATTAACGGAAAAAAAGAATAAAAATAAAACAAAGTAATACATAATGGATAAAATGTCAAACGAGGAACAATTTATTTAAATAAAGCTAGTTCGAGATATAATCAAAGAAATCTTTATTAAACAATAAAATGATATTCTAAAATTAGTTAGCGGAAATCTGAAATCAACAAACGATAGACTTAATGGTCTGCTAAAAGAAATAAATACTGTAAAAGATTTGTGTGCAACACTTAAAAAAGAAAACATATTAACTAAAAAGGAGCAAATAACTTACGTTAAAAGAGTAAACAAAAATGAAATTGTGCAAAAAGATATTGAAAAACTTTGGACTTTATACAAGATATGTAAGTAAAAAAAAATCTCGAATAAGTAAAAAAAGTCATATCAAAATCAGTGATCAGAAATATGGAAAATAATAAACTAAGGCAGCTTGAAGATAGACGAAGAAGGAATAATATTTGAATAGAGGGTTTCGAACACCGAACTGAAGGTATTAACTATTTTCGAAGAAAAACTTAATTTAAAAGGAATTGTAATTAAAGGAACACACAGATCAGGAAAAATTGAAGCAGGTAGAACGACATCAATAGTAAAGAAACTGTTAAGTTACAAAGATAAAGTCAAAGTTTTAAAGAGTACGAGTAAACTAAAAGGATCGTGAATATATATCAATGAAGATTATTTATAGGAAACTGCATCATAGGAAAAACTCTTTATATTTTTAAAAAACTGAATTTAGTGTAACTAGTAATGATTGCGAATCGTTAACGATCGATATGAAGAAAATCTTTTAAAATATCATTGTACAAGTTGTTTCCAGACCTTATTAAAAAAAATTAAGGTATAAAAAAATATGAAGGTCACTTTGAACGAGTTATAAAGCTTTTAAAGAATTTATATTATTCAAATAAAACAATAAAATTTTAAGGCGATATTCAAATAAAGTGGCAAGTCGTTAAAGTATTAAGTGAAAGAAAAAAAAACATTAGCTAAATGGTCTTTCAAAAAAACTAAATTATCATCATCAAGATATTACAAGTGAGTTTAATAAATAGAAATACTTGACTCCTAGCAAATCAATTATGGAAAATGCTGAGTTAACTGAAAAAGAGTTATTCGATGATGTGCATTCATTAAAATTAAACAAAGCAAAAGGACTTGATAGTGTTAGTAGTAATGTTGTAATGAAATGTATTTTCTCTATTAAAAAAGTTATTTTGCATATATTTAATCTTTCGTTTAAACAAAGAATCTTTTAGTAAAAACTTAAAATTGCAAAAGTAATATCAGTTTTTAAACCTGGAGATGATACTAATATTTTAAAATATAGACCTATTTCCATACTTCCTTGCTTCCCGAAAATACTAGAACGCATTATGTATAAGAAATTACACCCATTTTTAGAATAAGATATTATTCTTTATAACAAACAATTTGGCTTCAAAACAGGGCACTCTACTGATCATGCCATTCTTCATTTTATTCAGATTATTTTTCAAGGTTTTGACAAAAACAAGTTCACTCAAGGTGTTTTCATAGATCTTAGTAAGGCATTCAACACTATTGATCATAGTATTTTAATTAAAATATTAGAAAAATATTCAACCAATAATATAAACATAGCTTGGCTCCAAAGCTACTTATCTTTTTGAAAGTAATTTATTTCATTCAGCAATGAAAAAACTAACAATATGACCATTACTTGCGGCGTTCTTCAAGATCTATGTTACAACCACTTTAATTTTTAATTTATATTAATGATTTAAGCAAAGCTTCTAATATTCTAGATTTTATCTTATTTGTAGATGAAATAAACTTATTTTATTCTAGTAGTGATATAATAAAATTATTTAATACGGTCAACATTGAACTTCAGAAAAAAACAGAATGGTTAAACATGAACAAACTTTCCATGAAGTTAACTAAAACTAAGTATACTATTTTTCATCGCCTCCATAAAAACGATAAAATCCATATTGCACTTCCAAAACCTATTAATGCAGAATACATCGTAAAAAGAGAATGTTCCATGAAATTTGTACGTGTAATTCTAGATGAAAACATTAATTGGAAAGACCACTTAAGCATGATTGAAAATAAAATTTCTAAATACATCGGATTACACTATAAAGGAAAACCATTCTTAGATTAGTTATGTTTGAAATACATAAACTACTCATTTATTCATTCCTATCTTAATTATGCAAACATTGCTTGATGCAGCATATTGGTGCTGCATCAAGCAATGTTTGCATAATTAAGATAGACAAAAAAGCTGATTACCAAACAAAAACATGCAATTAGGTCATTATTAAATGCACACCGCCTCTCACATTTAAGACTATAGTTCAACAATCTAGAAATATTAAGTTTTTACCAAATAAATATATATCATCTGCTAAAATTTTTTAATAAATTAATAATACAATATTAATACAATACCAAATTATAATACAAACTATTAATCATACAATTCCAAATATTTTCAAACCATTATTTAATAAGAATTAACACAAATACGTGACTAAATATTCAAATCACATATTTGAATGAACATCTAAATAACAATTTTGCTCAACCCAAAACTAGATATGAGTCCACCAAGTTCTCAATAACTTAGAGTGGACCTAATGTATGGAATAATATAATTAGTAATGACATTAAAACACTTATTACTCATGAACAGTTTAAACAAAAGCTAAAACTATTGTTTTTAAATAACGAACTAACAGAGAATTATTTTTAAATCTATCTTTAAAAATATTTTATTTGAAAATTATCAATTAGTGCATACTTTATTTGTCTGGAAACACTAGACGACTGATCTTACAAATCCCACAAGAATCCTTTAGGATAAGATGCACAAGTCCCTGCAGGAATCTTTTAAAGAATCTTTTAAAGGATCTTGTAGGATTTAAAGGAATTCTTATAAGATAATATAAAATCTACAAGATTATTTTAAAAGATCTTGCAGGATTAGCAGGATTCTTATAGGATGCTGAAGGAAAATTTTAGATTCGTATATATATACGGCCGTAGCCCTCCCCCTTAATCCAGCACTGGCTCCTATAGGAACCAGCGATAAATTAAAGAGGAGGGGGCTAGGGCCCTAAAATTTCGGGATTCCGAAATTTTAGGGCCCTCACTAGACGACTGATCTTACAAATCCTACATGAATCCTATAGGATGAGATGCACAAGTTCCTGCAGGACCTACAAGAGTCTTTTAAAGGAACTTGTAGGATTTAAAGGAATTCTTATAAGATAATATAAGATCTACAAGAATATTTTAAAAGATCTTGCAGGATTAACAGGATTCTAATAGGATGCTGAAGGAAAATTTTAGATTCGTATATATATCGCCGTAGCCCTCCCCCTTAATCCAGCACTGGCTCCTATAGGAACCAGTGATAAATTAAAGAGGAGGGGGTTAGGGCCCTAAAATTTCGGGATTCCGAAACTATTAAACTATTAAGTTTTAGTCATAGAAATTTAAAAATAGAAATCAGGTAATTAATCATTAATTAAAAATTTAAAACCCGTCCCGCCCCTTAACCCATCGCAGACACAAGGGAGGAGGGGGGATTATTACCCCCTGACAAAATTTTTAAATTATTTAAAGAGTAGTAAAAAGTAAAAACACTTGAAATTTTAGCTAATTGCTCCAAATATTTAGGCAAATTTAAGTAATAAAAAATTCATTTGAAATGCCTAATCTGAGCATATTAGTCAAATCTATGGATCGATTCGGTCAAACGAATGACTGGTCAAAAACTTAAATTTTGAATTCTGGCTTTTCTTTGTAATCCTGAAGTTTCATATTTTCCAAGAAGCTTTTTTTTATACTTACATATTTACAATTATTTCAATAAATGAAGTATGAGAAGTTGTTACTCCAAGATTCTACTTTTTTGGATCTTGATCATGATCCAACAAGTTAAACTAATTGATCCCAAATTTTCAAAATAGGTTAAGAAAAATAGAAAATTTAATAAAAACCCAAGCACTGAAAGTATGATTTTCTAAATAACCCCCTCCCACCCTGTGCCAACAACTTATAAAAAATAGGTAAGCCTTAAAGCTGCTGCCCAATAACATTACCTACATAAAAATACCCTAATTAAAAAACCTACCTATCAGCCTCTCCATGAGTTTTATTCAGGCTTTCTCTAAAACATTTTAAATTTAATGTTAAAAATAATGTTTAAATTTCGTGTTAAAAATACAGCAAACTTTCATACTTTAAAAAAAAAAAAATATATATATATATATATATATATATATATATATATATATATATATATATATATATATATATATATATATATATATATATATATATATATATATATATGTATATATATATATATATATATATATATATATATATATATATATATGTATATATATATATATATATATATATATATATATATATATATATATATATATATATATATATATATATATATATATATATATATATATATATATATATATATATATATATATATATATATATATATATATATATATATATATATATATATATAGTATGTAAAATAAATATATAACAATTTTTATTTTTAATTTTTATTAATTAATTAGAGTATAGTTTAAGTACAATAATAATTATTAATACAACAAAATTTATGCATATTTATGTTACCAAGTTTATAAAATTTTCATAAAATCCATAATATAAAATAATCATGATATAGCAACTATTTATATATTTCTTTAACAAAAATTAAAAAGATATTAGATTCTTAAACAGCATGTTCATTATAATGAACATGCTGTTTGAGAATCTAATATCTTAATTTTGTATCTAATATCTTAATTTTTGTGATTTATGACGTGATTTAAATGCACTAGTGACGTGATTTAAATGCACTATTGGAAGGCATTATGAATTGCGGGAAAATAAATAGCACTTGAGTGCTATTTATTTTCCCGTTATGAATTGCGGGAAAATAAATAGCACTTGAGTGCTATTTATTTTCCCTGTCTAATGATTTAAATCGCGTCACTCTACGACTTAATTTACTCAGAAAGTCACGCAATTCAATGTACACTCTGATTGCGAGAAAAATGTTTAGTTCAACTAGATTTTTATGGTAACAATTTAATTTTAACGTAAGGGACAGATTGTCCCGGGCGGCAGATTTCCAAAGGGCACCAAATAGAATGAAGGTACCTTGGAACAAAGGTCCTTTACCGATAATATAGGAGAATTTCGATAATTAAGAACGCCAATCATGTTGCTGTCCCGGGCGGCGAAACAGCGAAATATATATATATATATATATATATATATATATATATATATATATATATATATATATATATATATATATATATATATATATATATATATATGTATATATATATATATATATATATATATATATAGTTGTTTGTTATTATTTAATTTTTTTACAGCACTTTTTTTTATATACATTCAATAAAAATAGTTTTTAATTAATTTGTAACTATAATATATTTTTATTTATTTCCATACTTATAATGTTGTGTAGCGCAGGTGGTAAGGCTCTAATGGTCTAGTGATCCGAGTTTCTAAACCCACCACCGATAAGTTTTTTATTTTTCAAAATAAATTAAAAAAATTGAAAATCATACGAATCCATTAAGATACCCTACAGGATAATCACAGGATTTCTTATGATCTTATAGGATTTGCAAGACAAATAAAATCTTACGAATCCTTTAAGATACCCTATGGGTAAATACAGGATTTCTTATGGTCCTATAGGATTTGAAAGATAAATAAAAACTTACAAATCCTGTAAGATATCCTGTAGGATAGTATAAGATTATATGCGATCCTATAAGACTCATAAGTTGTCTGTAAGATAGTCGACTAGTGTATAGTCATTATGTGTAAATAGTATCTTTTTAATGTAAATTAACTTTTATGTTTTCATTTTTTCATGTTTTATTTTTTAGTTGTTGCTTTTGGTTTTTATTTTCTTGAATGAATTATTAAATTTTCTTTTAATAATTAATTTTGAAATTTGATTATAAATAGCATTGCAATACCGTAAGTTAACCTTCATGTTATTAAGAATAAACTACTTTCTTAACTTTTATTAAATAAAATTTCGACAAACTCTTTTAAACTGTTTGGCATTTTGTAGAAACTTCTGTGAAACGGGTTGCTTTTTTCTGTTATTTTTAATTTTTAATTTTAGTTACAACGTCTTTATGTAAATGTTTTGAAAAAACAATGGACTTGGTGATAAGGGAAACCTGTCTTCTTTTCGCCCTTGCCATTTTTAAAAACACGTAACTTGTAAATATTTGTACGGCTAAATAAATGAGAAAAATATAAAATTATATTAAAAATTAACTTGCATATAAAAGTAAATTAAATAAAAGTAATATGCAACCAAATGTAAGTTAAATGTACAAATAAAGTAATAAAGAATTATAAATGATTGTTTTTTTGAAAGAAAAGCAGTTTGCATAATTGTTAGTTCTTTGTATTTTGCGTAAATGTGCTCATTAATTAAAACTAAGGAGAGAAAGTTTAAACCTCTCTTGATTTCTAGGGGCTTTAACACCATGCCCTAAAGATTAAGGAGCCCTGTTCTAAAAATAAAGTGTCCTCATAACTTTTTATGAGGACACTTTATTTTTGTAAAGATTTTTTGCCACTTTGATACGAAAAAAGTTCACCTGCTCAAGAATATCTTTTGATTCAAAAAGTCTTGGTTTAAACAACTACGGTACTTTTATTTTAGCGAGAAAAATTTAAAAGTTTTCAAGTAAATATTTTTATCTGCGTGTAGTGTCAGTGGCCTAGCTACCGCAAGGCCTGTATAAGCAAAACCTACGGTCCCACAAAGAACTGAACCTGAAGCCTTAAAATTTAGATTGTGTCTAGATGTTATTTCCCAGCCGGCTCAACTCGTTAAAAAATTACTAGTGGTTTCTGTTGCGTGTTTCCTGAAAACACTAAGAATATCACGTGTCAAAAATAGTTTTGATTCCGTGAAATTAACTACTACCATTTACCAAAGTACGTGTTAGAAAATTAAGTTTTTACTAATGGCTTCACAATTACAAAAATGGAATACTATATTATTTAAAGTTTCCGTTACGAAACCATGAATAAAACCATACAAAACTTATCGACTAGAACTGTACAGAATTCGGAAACAGAACGATTTTGTAAAAGCGTATTCTTCTAAAGCATGGTTTGTAAAAGTTATTCGGAAACAAATTTTCTCTTTACATAAATTGTGATTTTACTTTATATCACATTATTTATGTCTATTATTGTCAAATATTAGTATTTATAAATACTAATATTGTTATAAACATCAACATAAAATGCGTTATATATATAACGCATTTTATGTTGGTGTTTACAACAATATTAGTACTTATAAATACTAATATTTGACAATAATAGACACAAATAATGTGATATAAAGTAAAATCAAAATTTATGTAAAGTTTTTCAAAATTAAATTAAATTTATGTAAAAAAAAAAAATGTAAATTCAAAATATATGTATATTATAATATACATAATATTATGTGTTATATGTGTTATAACCCATATAACCCATATATATATATATCCCAGTAAGCATAAGACGCATTTTCGACACTTATAGACGTCTAAAACTAGTCTAGGTAAAGACGCACTTTTATAGACGTTTTGAAGACATCTTTTAGACGTCTTTAATAAATGCGTTTTTAAAATGACGTTTAAAATGCGTCTTTTTAAAGTTTAAAAAGACGTTTAAAAGACGCATAATAAATAGTCTAAAGGACGCATTGAAAGACGTCTAGATCATAAGTCTTTTCTGAGACCTGTTTATAAATATGTCATTATGACTTCTTTTTGACGGCTTTGTCATTACGCGTTAAGTAGATGTCGTTTATTCAAAGTAAAAACATAGTTTTTATTATTTTCAATAATTTGTTCAAGTTTTAAGTGTAAATTACTTTAAATTAAATTACTTTTTTACACAATTGCTAAACTTCTTGTCACAGGAATCACTAAAACAATTGCTATAATATTAATATATCTTTTTTTTATTAATAATTATTTTGCTTTTTTAATAGATAGTTGACTGATCATGATAATAAGTGAAAATGGCAAGAATAATAAATAAGTTAATTATCAGTAATTTTAGTTTTTATACACCCACAAGCCATATAATAAGTCAAGTATTCGGTCAAAAATTAGCTAGCTTTGCAAACGTAAAATTTTATTATAATTATAGGTAAGTGATAAATGTTTTATATACGGTTTTGATATATATTTGCTATTATTATTTACTATTTTCATCTTTGATGCATCAGCAGTTGGTGGTGATCACAGCAATATTATTTTGATTGCTGGTTCCTATGTATATCTTGTATATACGAAATTATAACAATATATATCGTTATAAATATAATGAATATATACCACATACTACGCGAATATGTTACGACGTTTACTTAAATTTGTCTTAAAAAAAACGTCTAAAATACGTCTAAAACGCGTTTTTATAAAGACGTCTTCATTTAGACGTCTTTTAGCCTTATGATCTAGACGTCTACAAGTGCGCCTTTTAGACCTCCTTAAAGACATCTTTAAAACGTCTTTTAAACGTCTTTGTGCTTACTGGGATATATATATATATATATATTCCTATTCATATTTGGTATGTTTTACAACAGGGTATGTGGATTTTAATAATCAAACATTTACTGGAACGAATTCTAGACAACTTGTAAATTGTTCTACAATTTTAAAAAAGACAATGAGCGAACATTTAATTGCTGCTGATGAAAATAATTGTGTTGAGGCTCTAGTAGCCTTTTCAGGTAAAAGTTAGTATTTTTTTCAGCGTAAAATAATAATGTCACAACATCACTTGAAAATAAAAATAACCAAGATTGAAAAAACTTTCGATATGGCTGTTGGTCTTTTACAACAGCTTTTAGATAAAGGTTCAAATGTAGTTACGTTTGATCAGGTTACCTCAACGGACAACCTGATAAAATTCGAGATCCGTCTTAAAGACAATTTAATTAAAGAAAAGTTAACGCGGAAATTTGAAGCAATGGGACCTGTCTGCAAAGATTCAAAAGCGCATTGCTATGCAATTTTAGATTCACTTATGACCGAGGAAGTGCAATCTAAAGTTAATGTTAAGTAATCACGTAATCACGTGCCAAACAAAAATTATACTGACCATTTGTCATTAACACAAGATTTGCCTTTGATTTTTTCTTCCATTCTAGCATCGTTAGTTTCATGGAAGGTACCAGAAAAACTTTTGAAATCCTTTTTGAGTGAAAGGTTAAAGCAAGGTATGAGAAGAGCTCATGCTGCCAAAAGAGATTAAACTGTATATTCTTTATCTTTTATATTTAGATTTTTAGTTGGTATATTTATATTGTTAATGGTAAAAAAGCTTGGAAGAAATTGAAATATAATATAGGATTTTCTTAAAAAAATGCAAGTAAAATATAATAATAACGATCATATTTTAGTTGAAGTCAATCGAAGTTTAGAGAATTTATATATGTTGATTGGTAAAAAGTCACCAATCATTGATCAAAAATTTAAAAAAAAGTAGTTTGCATGATTGAAATCTTAGTATAAATTCCGTAGCAGGCTTTAATAAATCTTTCGTGAAGTTTACGTATTTTTGGTTTACAATTTGATCGCGTTATACACGTGTATGTTTTAGATTTAATTTCCGTATTGAAACCTCATAAGACTCGTATTTATAACCTCATAAAACCCGTGTTTAAAAAATAAAATAAACTCGTGTTTGAAACCTCAGAAAACACGTGTATAACTCCAGTTCAACTTCTCGTGAAATCCACGTGTTATTGGTTTACGCCTGGATCGTAACAACTACGTGTTTATACGGGTTTTAATTCCGAGATTAAAACTAGATGTGCCGGCTGGGTTTATTATACAAATGAAATATTATCATGTTCTTTTTTTCAGTTTAATTTTTTTTTTTTTTTACTTTAAATTTTTAAATTTTTAAAGTAAAAAACTAAAAAAAACTAACAAAAGTTTAAATCACAATATTTAAACAACCAGATTCCAATTACAGATTCAATATCAGGCCCGTAACAAGCCCTTACAATTTTTTAACATTTTAAACTAAATTTAAGTTCATTAACAAACCTCTAATGTCATGCAATAATCTTTTAGTGTTCAAAAACTATGAGCATATAAATTTTGAGCAATCTTCTTTATTATTTAGGGAATTAAAATATTATCTTTAATAAAAATATAAGTTAGTTTGACAATCAAATTTTAATCATCATTCAAAAGTTCGGAGCAAACTTTTGATTGAGAATTAAAATTTGATTGTCAAACTAAGTTAACTCTTTTTTTGTAAATAAGTAAAATTTGTCGAAGAATAACGAAGAAAATTTTAAGTTTTTATAAGTGACTTTAGTCTACAAGATCATTTGTATTTTTCAAACAAAATTGAAACATTGTTTAAATTATTCTAATTTTTTTATTAATAATTTAATAACTACTAAATTAATTTTTTTCAAAATAAATTTCGTCATTGGTTGTTTTGTTTTTTATTACATTATTTTAAAGACATTCTTTAATGCAGTGATAGATTTTTAATTTTTATAAAATTTTATTTTTCTAATTTTGTTGTTACAAATTATTACTTTTCTTTTGTATAATATGCGAATGGCGGGGGAAATAAGAACACAAAAATAGTCTTATTGCCAAAACCCTAATTATCCGTACATAGTAAAGCCTTTAAAAACTTGTCAATAAAAGTTAATGATCATGTGTTATTCTGAAGTTTAAGTTTAATAAGTTTATTTTAGTTGACAATTATAGTTTTGTATTTTTTTGAAATATATCTAAAAAACTAATATATATATATATATATATATATATATATATATATATATATATATATATATATATATATATATATATATATATATATATATATATATATATATATATATATATATATATATATACATATATATATATATATATATATATATATATATATATATATATATATATATACATATATATATATATATATATATATATATATATATATATATATATATATATATATATATATATATATATATATATATATATATATATATATATATATATATATATATATATATATATTAGGGTTGTTCGCCGAAAAACAAAACTTGCGAAAATTTCGCATCTTTATCGACCGTAATAGAATTGTTATTGCGGAAGTTGCACATGCGAAAATGCAAATTCCGTAACGCACTATACGAAAATATAAATAAATATAATTCCGTAATAAAGCATTGCAAAAGAAAACTTGCGAAACAAATCATTTCGTAAGAATACTTATGAAATAGTTCCTTACGGAAGGAGCATTCCGGAATGCGCAGTTACGAAAAAGACGCAAAGGATTTTATGTTACGATATATTTAAGATATTAAGTGTTAACAGTTTAAATAATAAATAATAAAACTATAAAAAAATGTTGTCAAATGATTCTTTAAATGTTTATACAAATATACCTAATATATATATATATATATATATATATATATATATATATATATATATATATATATATATATATATATATATATATATATATATATATATATATATATATATATATATATATATATATATATATATATTATATATATATATATATATATATATATATATATATATATATATATATATATATATTAGGTATATTTGTATAAACATTTGAAGATCCATTTGACAATATATATATATATATATATATATATATATATATATATATATATATATATATATATATATATATATATATATATATATATATATATATATACCGTTATATATATATACCGTTATATATATATATACATATATATACCGTTAAGTTGGACTCTCAATGAACAGATAAATAGTATGCCTTTCTTTTTAGAAAGTTTAAAGAGGATGTGTGATAAACAATTAAATACTTTATTATAAAGAACGAGAGATCTCTCTAAAGGTAAATGATATCAAGAAAGAGTAAAAAGAGAAGAAATATATGTGATACAGCGGGATATGAACCTCGGTCTCCGCGGCTAAATTTTATTCTTAACTGAATGAATTATAGGTTTATTCAACTAAGTGAATAGTAATATTTATTTATTATATAGTTAAGAAACTATATAAAACAGAATTTACAGAAAGAGATACGTATGCAAATAGGATTCTATAAGTCAGGAAAATGAATAGTAATGTGAACCTTTAGTTGCTTATAAATCATAACTGGACTTGAAAACTAGTTGCTTTTAATGGAACACAATAGGCTGCAGGAGCCTCAAGGAAATTATATTCAGAAATGATTATAATAGACTCAAAGTTAGCTAAAAATTATTACAAAGTGTTTAGGACAGATGTCTAGTACAAAAAGCACAAGATTTAAAGCAAAATGATTTATATTATTTGAAAAAGTTGTTTTACGTACATTTCATCATAATTTATTTCATTCTTATTTTAACTATACGTAATGAGTTCAAAAAACATCGTTATATATATTTATTATGGCACGTTTCGTAAGTTTATTTCCGTTAAGAACTCTTTCGTATGTTGTGATGCAAAATACTTTCGTTTCGAAAAAAATTTTGTTTTTTATCAATATTTCTAAAAATAAAACCATAAAAACTTAATATGTTTTTATACTGAAAATAAAAATTCATTATAAACATTTTGGGATTTAAAGATGTTAATTTTTACAATTAAAATCAGTCTGGCAAACAAATTTTCTTTATAGACTTCAAAACGTCGTTTGGCGAAAATGTTTGTTTCGCAAGTGCGACTTCCGAAACCGTTACTTTCGTATGTTGCAAAATAGTTTTGTTGCGTATGTCAACTTGCGAAATGCTAAATTTCGGAAGTAGTTTTTGCGAAATGAACATCGGCGATTTTAAATGTTTTGTAACATTCGGTACGAAAAAATGTAATTTCTCGTTCTCAATCTCCTTACGAAAGAATGTTGTTTTTCCGGAATTGCACGAAATCCTCCGGTTAACAACCCTAATATATATATATATATATATATATATATATATATATATATATATATATATATATATATATATATATATATATATATATATATATATATATATGTAGCTGAAATATCAAATTCTTCTGTTTTAGTGTGTTATATTTAGAAAAAAAGAAATTTTTTTCTAAAACAGAAGAAATAATTTATAATTAACAGAAATTTAAAATAATTTTATTTTTTTAACACACAAGATTTAAATTTAAAATGCAAGATTTAAAATACAATATTTAATTTTAAATTGATTTAAATACAAATATTGGGGTGTATTACTCCACGTTAAAAGCAATGTAAAAAGGTTTTGTAATTTAAAAATGCGGCGATTTCTTTTTCAACAAACAAATTAGAATTTCCTAATCAACAGTATCTTTAACTAATAGAATTATTAATAGTTACGCACAAATGAGGTCTTTTAATGTGTTGTTAATAACCATATTAAACTCATTTAGTAATCAATAATTTAATGATGTCTACTTGCGTAAATATTGACATGTAATAGACTGGCGGAATAAGATAAAATAATTACTTTAACTCAGTAATTGGTTAGCATTACGTGAATTAAAAGTTGAACAAATTTGCTTAATATTTTACCTACGTAAAACTGAGAAATTACTGAAAAATTGCTTAACTTTAAGTGAGTATAAAGTTGTGAAAAACTGCTGAAGTTTATATTCACGCAAACTGACCAAAAACTGAGTAAAAGTAATTGGTTTTTTTTCAGCCGGCCTTTTACTAATCTAATTATGAAAAACCAATGATTTTGGTTAACAAATATACTTTTGGTAAATAAGTGCAAAACTTAAGTGCCTTACTTAAGTATATTCTTATTTATATCACATTAGAATGTTTGGGAAAATGTTGAAACAACCACCTTATTTGGTATGGGTGTACACTTTATATATTCATAACCTTTAAATTTTAATTTTTAGAATCTGTCGACTTAAATATAGTCTAAAAAAATAAAAAAATAAAGTTATTTTTTCTACCCAGTCATATTTGGGAAAAGGATGGTAAATGTTTTAAGATAATTTTTTTGAAAGGCTCCAATAAACAGTAAAAAATTTTAATTCTTATTCTACGTATAAATGATTATTTAGCTACAGCTCGGGTTATACAAATATTACACAGTGGCGTAGCAAAAAACTTTTGGTCAGTAGACATATGTGACTAAAGTACCCAATTTATAGTACTCTGGTAAAATAACTTTTCAAAAAATAAAAACTCTTTAAATATATCTTAGGGCTTCTAAACCTTGACGCTCCAGGTTCAGATGCTCGTGGGACCGTACGACCGTTTTGCTTATACACCCCTTGCGGTAGCTAGCCCAGCAAACAATAGACGTCTTTTAGACCGTCTAAAATTGGTCTAATTTGTATCTATTGCCGATACGTATATTTTAGACGTATATTAGAGATCGAAAAGACGCCTGATTCTAGAGATACTATTTTTGTTATAGATGCACAAAATAGATCGTGCATAGATAATTTTTTTTTGATCTAAACTTAGATGTCTATAAGATGTCTTTTATAGATTTGTTATAAGAACAAGGAAAAATTTTCCACTAATTTTACGGAGCGATAATTATAAATGACCGCCATTTAAAATTTAATTTAAAACTATGCAGAAACTTATTTCGAAAAAAGCATAAAGATTTTAACCTCTGGAAGACATTAATGATTATTTTTTTTAATTATTCCTTTTGAAAAATTTTAAATAATTAAATAAAATGCTATTATAGTTCACATAATATTTCGATGGTTTGATGCTTAACATGTTTGCTGAAATCCTTGTGATTTAAAATTTATTTTGCAGAAATATTATAAAATTGTATATATATATATATATATATATATATATATATATATATATATATATATATATATATATATATATATATATATATATATATATATATATATATATATATATATATATATATATATATATATATATATATATATATAATATATATATATATAATATATAATATATATATATATAATATATATATATATATATTATATATATATATATATATATATATATATATATATATATATATATATATATATATATATATATATATATATATATATATATATATATACAATTTTATAATATTTCTGCAAAATAAATTTCAAATCACAAGGTCCTTGTGATTTGATAAAAACGATATTTGATAAAAACGATAAGTGCACAATTAATAAATTGTATATATAATAATTATATATACAATTTATTAATTGTACACTTATCGTTTTTATCGAGGAACAAAGATTTATTTATGTCTTTTACAAAAAGGGCATACAAAAAGAGACGCAGTAGACAAGTCCAAAAGGAGTATTAAAAAATACTAGATTTTTTCATCAGTACGTATAGAAAAAAAATCGAATGTAGGAACTTCTAAAAGAAATGATTTCTTATCTTGCAAAAATCTAAAAGAATATTTTGACCATCATGAATCATTGATTTTGTACAATGAATACTCTTATGACCAAAAGCCTAATGAGTATAAGCATAACCCAACTTTAAAGGAAGATTTTTCTGCATGTTTTTCTAACCAAGTAATGTTGCACTAAACAAGTGGATTGACAAAGAATAGCAACAAATTTATTGTCCCAAAAAAAACTATAATTATGCACTGAAAAACAACCTTTTGTCAACAAAAGAATGGCACAAAGGTAACTTAATTATTTTTTGTAGCAAAATGTTTTATAATTAGATTCATTTTCATGTTGTGAAGAATACAACTTTCTACATCAGATGAGATATATGTTAAAGAAAGCATTAAAAATAAGAATAACAAATCATACCGCTCTTCATTGCCAGAACCTCCGCCACCTATTATGAATAAGCCCAATGCTAAAAGTATAGCACAAATATCATAATTTTTTCTTGATGGTTTATAAACTTAAATACATTCTTGTTTTTTAAATTCATTCTTTGATCTGAATAATATCTATCTAGCTATTAGTCTTTTTTATGTATTACTAAGGTTTTCCTTTTATTTTAACTATTTGGGTGTCCTATTATATGTAATGTTGTTAAATTGGTTACATATATTTATATCATTGACAACATTCTATTGTATTAAATAATCCTTAAATCAACTTGATATGAAAATTAAAAATTGATTAAAAGCATGCTGAAATTGTTTGAATTCAGAAATTGAAAGAGTACAAAATTATTTGAAAGATTAAATTAAGTAACAGGTATGGCTGAGGGGTTATTTATAGTTCTAATTATAATTATTTCTTTTGAATAGAGTTGTTATCAGATTTAGAGATAGATTGAAGATGTTTTTTCTTCACATTTTATTGATGAACACAATAAAACCAAGCTAAGTTCACATTGTCAAAGAGTTTCAAGTTTTAATGTGAGTAATTTTGGTTTGTACACCACTAAATGTTAATGTGGAGGTCTTTTTTGTTAATTTGTTTTTGTTTTAAAACAATAGTAAAAGATAGGTATAAAAGAATAGAAATGGATTATTTATAATATTGTGATCCGATAAATCATATGTGTAGCATTTGGTCAACTTTACCTTTAGTAGTTAAACAAAGTTCTTTAATATCGTAACCTTTTACAGGAGGAAATATCAAGAATTGCTCTTGAGCCAAGCCCAAAGAAAAATACACAAAAGTTATCACCAGGGCTGTGGAGTCTGAATTGCGGAGTTAAGACATTTTCAGCGTAGTCGGAGTCGCTAAACAAAATCGCGACTCCGACTCCAATAGTAAAACTTCTCCGTATTGTACGTGCATGTACAAAACATTCAATTAACCTTATGTTCATACTAAACCTCAAAGAACGTTTCATAAATTTGTCAAAAAAAAATTTTTAACTTATATCATAATATCTTTTAAAGAATTTAAAGATAAACATTTTAACTAAAGTAATTTTAGTTAAAATGTTTCTTTACTTATTTAATTTAATCATTTTTTATGACTAATTTAACCGCTATAACACCTTTGTATCAAACAAGTCCCAGCAAACAAAAAGATATCTAAAATGCATCTAATATGCATCTAAAAACTGGTCTAAAAGACGTCTAAATTCACGTCGTCAACGGGACATAAATAGATGTCTATCTTATAGATGTCTTTTAGATGCATTTTATACGACACAAATAAATGCCTTTGATGCATAAAAGATGTGAAATATACATTTAAAGATGTATATTAGATGTATATTTGATGTATAAAAGAGCTATTATTAGCTAAAAAAAATATCTATTACCTATCTTTTTTAAACGCGCCTTAGACATCTATTTAAGAGACGTATTTTATACATCTAAAATGCATCTGTAAGATGTATATTTAACATCTTTTATGCATCTAAGGCAATTATTTGTGTCGAACAAAATGCATCTAAAAGACGTCTATAAAATAGACGTCAATTTATGTCCCGTTCTAGACCTGAATTTAGACATCTTTTAGACCAGTTTTTAGATGCATATTAGATACATTTTAGATATCTTTTTGTTTGCTGGGAGGCTACTGATACTACACTCAGATAAAGATATTTACGAGAAAAGTTCTAGCATAAATAAAAGTACCGTAGTTGTTTAAACCAAGACTTTTAGAGTCAAAAGATATTCTGGAGCATATAAACTTTTTTCGTATCAAAGTAGCAAAAAATGTTCACAAAAATAAAGTGCCCTCATAAAAAGTTCAGGGCTACTTAATCTTCAGGGCATGGTGTTATAGCCCCTACAAATCAGGACAGGTTTAAACTTTCTTTCCTTTGTTCTAAATAATGAGTACATTTAAGCAGAATACTTGTCAAAAAGAACTAACAATTATGCCAATTAATTTCGTTTCAAAAGACTATCATTTATAATTCTTTATTACTTTATTTGTACATTTAACTTACATTTGGTTGCATATTACATTTATGTAATTTACTTTTACGTAATTTAGTTTTTGTAATTTACTTTTTGTAAGTTAATTTTTAATATAATTTTTTATTTTTCTCATTTATTTAGCAGTACAAATATACATATAAATAAATATATATATATATATTTTTATGTATATATATATATATATATATTTATATATATATATATGTATATATATGTTTGTATATATATATATATATATATATATATATATATATATATATATATATATATATATATATATATATATATATATACAATACGGAGAAGTTTTACTATTGGAGTCGGAGTCGCGATTTTGTTTTGCGACTCCGACTACGTTGAAAATGTCTTAACTCCGCAACTCAGTCTCAACAGCCCTGGTGATAACTTTTGTGTATTTTTCTTTGGGCTTGGCTCAAGAGCATATCTCTAAAAAAAAAAAAAAAAAAATTTTACTAAGTGATTTTCTACTAATTTGTAATTGCTCTGTTCTTTTAAAAACATTGAGCACTCTTATTGTAGAATTCATTTGAAATTGTTTATTATGTATATATATATATATATATATATATATATATATATATATATATATATATATATATATATATATATATATATATATGTATATATATATATAATATATATATATATATATATATATATATATATATATATATATATATATATATATATATATATATATATATATATATATATATTATAGATATAT
>NC_061169.1:35072249-35129749 GCF_022113875.1 Hydra vulgaris
CAGGGCCTATTCTGAGAAAAAATTTGGGCAGCGGTGTAACTCTTTAATACAGAAACACAAACCTTGACAAACTCTGTTGTCAATATGTTTGATTTCCTTATCTTTAACTTGTGTATAAAAAAATAATTTTATAACTCATTAAAAAAAAAGTATAGTTTTTACCTTTTACATTTTTTAAACTACTGTTTTTGTTTCTAATTTGTTTTATTTACTTTATTAGCGTAATTATTTAATCTTAATCTTCATAATAATAATCTCCATAATAATAATAATAAATCTGTGAAAATAAAGATGCAACAATGAAAAGACTCTACTCATTTGGAAGGAACGCAGTTAAATCAATTTTTAATGTCTCCAAGTATATACACTCTCTATTTAAAGTACTATATACACTCTCTATACTATATACACTTTCTACTTAAAATTAACTATATACACTCTCTATTTAAAATTAAGGAGATGTCAAGTTATATACATTAAAAAAAAAAAAAATCTATTTATCCGCCCTTTAAACAATAAAGTAACCTTTGAAATCAGTAACTCCCAACTTAACTACTGTTCAGCTAAATTTTCTTTTTTAGACGATATAAAAGAATTATGTGATAATCATAAACTGAATATGAACACCTTAATGCTGGTTAAAAAAAAAGTAAAACTTAAAGTCTTAGAGGAAGTAATTTCTGAAGCTACTCTTCATATTTTATTACACGCGGTTTAATGTTGGAATGTAAAAGAACAGCGAACAATTTTTGAAAAGACACTTGAAGAAAACATTCCTAAATAATACTTTTTTTTATCTCTATTTCTTAGTTTGTGTTTTTACCTTGTAAATTTATTTTACAGAGGGTGATTAATAAAATATTAATAATAATTATTATTATTATTGTTACAAATAATCTAATTATACGTTGTTATTAAGTTTATTATTTAGTTATAATATCTTAAACTCTTATTATCTTATCTATAATAATATTCATATAAATTATATAAAAAAAAATAAGTTTGTAAATAAAAAATAACATTACCTCAGCGCTCGAAATAGTTTTTTAAAACTTGCCGATCAAATGTAATTTTTTGACAAAAACAGCTTATTTTCCCTTGAATTTTTCTAAATTTCTCTAAAAATAGCCGATCATTGATCGTTGATCGGCTGTTATTTCGAGCGCTGTTACCTAATATTTTATTTAATTGATTTTTTAGATCATTCGTATGAGTGCAAAAGCAGAGTATATGCGAAAATATAGAAAAGTTGTTAAAGATGCAAATAATTGCTTTAAATGTGAACCTCCTGTGTTATCAAATTCTTCAACTAATGCAGAAAATTTATTCGCTTTATCTTCTATTGCAAATAATATAACTGATAATTTATTTAATAGTGATACCTATAGACTTGACATTGACATAGTACCACCTTACAGTAGTTCCGATGAAGAAAATTGTGATATAGATGATATTGACATCGACATAGTACCACCTAATAGCAGCTCAGACGATGAACATTATTGTGATATAGAAGTTGTTGGCAATAGATCTTTTCAATACGATCTAGCTCAATGGGTTGTTAATGCAAAACTCACACGTTTATCATGTAATGGTTTGCTAGCCTTGTTGAGAAAACATGGGTGCGAGCTGCCTAAAGATAGCCGTACTCTTTTACAAACACCTCAAGCTATACAGGTTCAGGAAAAATGTGGTGGAAAATACATTTATTTTGGCCTTACCAAATGTTTACAGAATTCAATAAATCAAGGCACTTGCAGCAATATACTCAATCTGCAAATAAATGTTGACGGTATACCATTGTTTAGATCATCGAAAAGACAATTTTGGCTGATTCTTTCTGCTGTTAATCATAGTTCACCCACAATTGTTGCCTTATATCAAGGAGATAGTAAGCCAAACTGTGTTAAAGAATTCTTAAAGGATTTTATTGATGAATATAAATTTTTAAAATGTAATGGTGTCACTCATAATGGTAAAAATTATACAGTTATTTTGCACTCAGTTATTTGTGATGCTCCAGCAAGATCTTTTCTGAAAAATATTGTTGGTCACAATAGCCTGCATGCATGTGAACGCTGTCTTGCTGTTGGTACATCAACTAACAGGCGAACAACGTTTGTTTCTTCTGATTGCTTCAATGCTGAAAGGCGTACAGATGACAGTTTTAAAAATCTTGAATTCCTTAGAAGTCATCAACACGGAGCTTCGCCTTTCAATGAAATAACAGACCAATGTATCAGCATTTTTCCACTTGACTATATGCATTTGATATGCTTAGGTGTTGTACGTCGTATACTTCAAACATTGAAAAAAGGTAATAGAAAAGTGAAATTAAGCAACAACAACATATTGCAAGTTTCTGAAAACCTTTTCGATTTACGAAAATGCATACCAAGTGAGTTTGTTAGACGCCCTAGATCTTTGTTGGACCTTGATAGATGGAAGGCCACTGAATTCCGGCAATTCTTATTATACACAGGGCCTATTGTCTTAAAGAGAATTTTGAATTCTGAGCTTTACAAACATTTTTTAACACTTTCTGTTGGTGCATCAATTCTACTCACACCATCAAATGACAAAAGAAATAACATGTTGAACTATGCAAAAGATTTGCTTAGACATTTTGTTGAGAATTCTCAAAAATTATATGGTAATGATTTTGTTGTATACAATATTCATCATTTGCTGCATATAGGAGATGATGTAGAGTTTTTTGGTTTACCACTTGATGAGATCAGTGCTTTTCCTTTTGAAAATTATCTGCAAACATTAAAAAGATATGTAAGAGGCTCTTCAAATCCTGCTGTACAAGTAGCAAAAAGAATTCAAGAATATGAAAATGCCCATAAATACTCTGAAATTACAAATGCAACAACACCGGTCTTTAAATTGTCAACAACATATAGAGATTCATTTGCACAACTAAAAAATGGACAATTTGTGGAGGTATATGAGGTTTTAAAAGATTCATATATGTGTTATGTGTTCAGTTTTGCTAATTTGCATCCATTTTTTATTGAGCCATGCTCATCTGACCTTTTAGACATTTATTTTGTGAACAATACTTATAAGCATTCTAAATCGAAGAATGTGAAATTTGCAGAAATCGAGAAAAAGGCTATGAAGTTTCCCTGTAATGGTGGCTTTGTGTTAATGTCTCTTCTTCATTCAAAAGAGTGCTAAATTATTTTACTAATAATACTATTATGGTTAACTTAATCAAAGGCAACAGAAAATTATCCATCGAACAATTGAAATAATTTTAGTCTTGAGTTAAATTAAAGTTGATAAATACATATTCAAAAACATTTCTTTTTATATTTATCTCCCTCTAATATAGTTTTAAATATGTTTTTATGTCTATATGTTTAATATGTTTAAATATGCTAGAATGCCTAATGTGATTTTTAATTTAAGGAAGATATTTCATAGTATACTAGGTTAGCACTATGAGTGAAAAAAGCTATATATTTTTTAGCCTTCGTAGTTAATCAAAGAGTTATTATAGCTTCTTTTTTTATTAATATTTTTATTTGGTGTAAGTTATTGTAAATTTATTTTAGGTATATTAAGTTGTGATTTTATTTTCCTATGTTTTAACTTTTTAATTTTTTTTTAATTTTTGTTTCGATTTTGTTTACTTTTAATGTAAATCTAAATAATTTTAGATATTAATCTTAAAATTTTAAAGAGTAATTAATATAGAAATTTTCATAACCATCTCCTCTGATAATAACTTCTATTGGTGTCTTGTTTAGCTGAAACAAGTGATAATAACAATAATTAAACTACTATTTATATGTATTAGTAAAATAATATTTATGTATTTGTAAATGACTAAACTTATATTAAACACTTTTAAACAAGTTTAGTTACAAGTTTATGTTATGTGTTGATGTACCTACAATAAAAAGAGTATTAACATTTTAGTAAAATGTCATATCACCGGGCTGTTTGGTTGGAAGAAAATCGTGAGGAAGAAGGAGTCTTGCCATCCGCATGGGTGCGGGGAAAAGTAGTTATGTGGCCCCCATCCAAAATGAATGCGTTTAAATTAATGAAAGAAGGAGTAGAACCTAATGAAAATTGGCGACTTTTTAAACTAATAAAAATAAAAATTACTTCAGGTTTAGTGTTTATTTTTTGACAACAGCTTCATAATTTACATTCGCAAAATGTTAAAGAATTTAGTCATTACTTGTTAAAAGAATTTATTTGTCAATAACTTCTTTGGATAAATTAAATGTTTTCTTATTTCTTTTACAGATTGCTACGAGGATTGTAATAATTATGATTTAACTACAGAAACTGAAGAAGATAATCAGCAAGTTTCAAAAAAGCGCAAGCGTACTGCTTGTACAACTTTTTTTGAATGTTTTACTTTAATTTGTTAATACTCATATAAATAGTAAATAGAATATATAAACTGAAAATAATAACATATGTGAAATATACAAAAACTGACAAACAATATATAAAATATAATATTTAAAACTTATTATCAATCTATAATTTTGCATTATTTTAATCAAAATTGAAGTTATTTATTCGGATATAATACCACTACTTTAATACAGCTCTAGTAAAACACTTTGTTTTTTTCAGGCGAGGAAGAAGTTGATGTTGATATTAATACAGAAAGTAAGAATATATATTTTTTATGTTAATTCACCTCCCTAAAGGCTGAGATGACCACTACAATCGAAGAGGCTACTTGCAGTTTCAACCCTCTCTCAACTTCATAACTCTGAAACACAAACCTTGACGAACAAGGCTGCTGCGTGAAGAAACAAGTTCATTAATTAGTAATTTTATGAAGAGTAGAGCAGGAGCTAATAATAGCCTACATAATAATAGTAATAATAGTGTTATGTGTATGTATTTTGTAATAAAGCAGTTATTAAAAATAATTTTTTACACTTGCTGTAATTGTATTTTATTTTTAAAATAGTAAAACTATCTACATTTCCACAGCCACCTGCTAAATTAGGCAAAATGTTACCATCAAATATTTCACTATATAAAAAGGTTGTGGATGTGGTACCACAAGGATATAAAAGTGATCATGCAAGTAAGTTGTTGTACTTTATATCTTTGAATACTAATAATAATTGTAATGGTTATATCTCAAAAGTATACCCTGAGATTTACATTGTAGCTAAACTATCACCAATTCCACAGTCACCTGGTCTTTCAAGCTGTTATTCTAAGATACCTTCATTCAAATCAAGCATGGTGACTATACCAAAAGAAAATAAAATGGATCAATCAAGTAAGATGTCTAAATTTATATCTTTGATATAGACCACCTTCACTTTTAAATAATCTTCAGATTTAGACCTACTAACTTTTACGACTTATGAACATATTTAATCCTTTATCCTTTTAAGGATAAACTTTTTTAAATCAAATTTAGGAAAATTTAGTAAATTTTCATTGAAAACAACTTTGTATAAATAATGTAACTATATAGTTATTTACATTATAGCTAACCAATCAGCACTTTCTCCTTTTCTGTTACCCCGAAAATTTGATTCTAAAATACCAATATTCAGACAGAGAGCTGCCACATCAAAAGACAATGTAATAGATCGATCAAGTAATATTTAATTTTTAACTTAAGTGTAATATCCAAGGGATTTGGTAAATATTAGAGATATCTAGAATTAACTGTAATAATGATATTAGTTATTGTTTATTTATAGTATAATGTTGTATAGTATATGGGGTCTGATTTACTTATATACTGCAAAAATTTAATGACGTATCTAAATAAGTTTTGAATTACAACGCCCAATGTAATTGTATAATTATTTATATTGTAGTGAAACTATCAGCATTAAATAGAAAGTTTCAAGCAAACATGATACTGAGTGAGCCAACTGCTCCTCAAGAAAATGAAATCGATAATGGGAGTAAGTTATCAAACCTTATTTATATATTATTTAATAATATATTTTTTAATTCGGCTGTTTTTTTTTACTGTAGATAAGGCAGTTGCTTTGCAATTGTGCTATCTGTTATCAACCTATCACTGTGAACAGTTATAACGAAATTTGTGTAGTTTTTTTAATAAGGTTTTTATATAAATGTTATATATTTTACAGAGTTTCAGAGAAAAGTTCTTTATCAGTTATCAAATATGGCTAACGAAATTAAAGATTTACGAATAGCAGTGGAAATGATGGCTGTACCAAGTTTAGAGACTGTTGCTGAGGTCCATCTAGAAGTTATAGCTGGAGCTATTGGGACCTTGAATGGATACAGAAAATTAGAGGAGCAATGTGGAGTTCTTGCTAATCGAACAATTTTAGTAAGTGTATAGCTAATTGTTTTTATCCTCTTTCCCACAAAGGTTTTTAACGTCTATATAATGTTTGTTTTGATGTCAGAAAATATGTTTTGCTTTCATTGAGGTGGCAAGACTTTTGTTTTTGTATTAATTAGAATCCCATGTGTAATGAAAAGTAGCATTTATAAATAATTTCTTTGTAGCTTCGCCTTCTTCAACGAATTGGAGGGTCATCCATTAAAGATACTTCAAAGAATCTATTGAAAAGACTTTTTACAAATTTTGTTATGTCTCATTTGAGTATGGATGGTAAAGGTTCTCTTAAAAAGCTTCCGTTTAGAGACTCTGCTCTGTGTCAACTTGTTGTTGGTAAAATATTATTTTTATATTTTTTGTAATTGAAATTAAATTCAATTGTATTGAAACGATATTCTACGTCTTCTTTGTCCGAAATACATTCGTGCATTGGTTCTCATCTTAGAATGGCTCCGTTTCGTTTAGGTGGCACTGGGAAAGGTGGCGCCCATTTTTCCAATTCTCAAGATGGAGAGGCTGGCTTGAACGATTCAAGCAAAGATGATGCTTATTGTCATGGAAGCGATCATGATAATGATAAATACGATAATTCATATTATAATAATTAAAATTAGTGTAAATATGTTTAAGACTTGCATTTATGAAAAAAAATATCTGTATGTTTGATTCGTTTATGAGTATTTAGTTACGCGTTCAACGTTTGACTTTTCTTTACGGCGCTTATTTAAAGAAGCATATAAATTAAAGAAACGTAAATTTAAAAAATTTAGACGACGTTTAAAACGAAAGATTTAGATGGAGTTTAAATAGCATTTAAAACGAACCATTTAGATTTGGTTTAAATGGAACATTCGATTGACCTACGTTCTAAATCAAAACTAAATTAAATCTAAACATTTAGAACGAACATTACTTAAACGTTGATTAAATGTTCGTATGCCCGTCGGGTAAGATACGTTTAAATTTATACGCTTCTTCAACGTTGAAAATGTCGCGTTTAAAAAGCGGTTTGTTTTTAACGTTGATAAAGAATATACTTCGACACGTTTTTAAAGTGGCTTTTTGCGTAAGTTGATTTCACGTTGAATAAACGTTTTATTTTTAGAGGCTAAATAACGTTACAATTTCAACGCTTATTCAACGTTTCAATTTACCGCAGTTTAGTATACAAAAACAGACATTGATTCAACGTTGAAACCACTGTAGAGTGACTATAACGCTTTTTTTACGCTGCGACTGGTTTTCAACGTTGATTCAACGCTTACATGTTTGCTGGGAAATAAAGGCTTTTTTTTTTACTTTCTTGCATATATTAGCGTTCAAAGAGTTTACTAATTTTACTTTTATAACTTTTTTTGGAATTGTAGTTTTCCCAAATAGATCGCGAACTTCAACTGCTCTAATTCACACGCTAGTTTTTTGCTTGTAAATATATGTATTATTCCTGAGTGATTTTTACAGTACATATGGTCTTGAACAGAATTCAGAACTTTTTCAATATTTGCATATTTGAAACAACAATGTAGTTTAATAGTCTAGTAGTGTTTTTAATGTACGCATTGAATCTTTATGTTTATGGACAAAGCATGGTTGCGAAATAAGTGTTGCTGTTTTAAACATTTTTACCTAAAAATAAAATGATAGTGATAAAAAAAAAAGATTCACTATCTTTTTTTTTATCACTATCATTAGAGATAGTGATAAAAATGAATAGGCCGGGTGAATAAAAAAAAGCAATTGCTTTTGCTCAATAATTGGTCAGCTTTACGTGAATAAAAAGTTTAGCAATAATGATTATCGTGCTTAACTTTACGTGAATAAAAATTTGTCGAAAATTGATTAAGTTTTTATTCACGTAAAACTGACCAGTATCTGAGTAAAAAACAATTGCTTTTTATATTCACTCGATTTAATATTAACTAAAACTATAATATCGAATTTTATTTAAAACAATTGGAAATATATTTTAAAAAGTTTATAAACTCTCCAAAAACGTGTAAGTTAGAAATGTCAATAGCATTTTTAATTTATTATTAATTTTTTTTTTTTAAATAAAGCAGATAATAATTTGAACCAATAATTTATAAAAGTATTTAATTTGATATCTAATGATAGTGTCTATTGACACGGCCGCCGCACAACTTCTAAACAGTTAATAATAGGTGTTTGCGCGGAAAAATTGGCAAAATTTGAAATAACTTTAAAATTAATTAATAGGAAATTTTAGAATTATTTCATAGGTACAACAAAATAAATTTTAAAAAAACAGGATGATCTGAATAAGAAGATCTGAAAGAAAATGACAACCTTGGTATTTACATAAAATTCTTTGCCATTCTAAAAAAAACGCGAAAAGAACAAGTAAAATTAAAAACTAGTTTTTAAAATCCAGTGCCTTTATATGTTGTTTCTGATACTACAATTTTATTTTATTAACATTCGGCAGTATGCGTGTGTAAAAAAACAAAAAATATCCAGGAAGAGGCAAGACTCGAACCTACGATCTTCAGTTTACGAAGTCGGCGATTTTACCAAATAAGCTTTAGGCATTTAAGTATTTAAACAATTAGTATACTTATTTATAAACTTTAAATTCTTTTTCACATATAAAAAATAAATTTAATTAAAACTAACTAAATTAGTAAACTTATTGCTCAACTAATTATTGAATATTGTATTGTCATCTAGCAAGAGTATGTATGCAAAATTTGAAGAAAATTTATCATCAGGAAGTGACTCAAAAATTGATTGCGAGATTTGGTTTTGCGGCCGTACAAATAGCCTTTTGAGAATGGGAACACGGCGGCCGTGCGAATAGCATCATCCATTTTCCTTAGCAACAGCAAGTAGTTAAACTATCAGTTATTTGTATATTCTAGGTCATAATAAGTGTTCTAATTTTTTATATTGATCGAATAATTTTTTATTTAAAATAATTACTGAAATTAATGTTTCAAACACAAAAAGAAAGAATTCAATTTGATAAAAATACACACGCAAAAGAAGTTACATTTTTGTGATTTTTTACACTAAAAAAATTACCTTCTTAAGGTGAGTTTCCACTCATCCTTTTTTCACGGGAACGGGATAGGGAAGGAAAAAATAATCACGTGAGCGTGCGTAGTTTTCCTTTAGACATATTAAAAATTATACTACGCATGCCCACGTGATAATTTTTTCCGTCCCTTTCCCGTTCCCGTGAAAAAACGGATGAGTGGAAACTCGCCTTTATACGCGAATATTTTTATCATATTGAAATGTTTCTTTTTTGTGTTTAAAATAATAATTTCATTAATTAATCTAAATATAAACTTGTTTGAATTTCAGTAATTAATCTAAATATAAACTTATTTGAATTTCAGTAATTAATCTAAATATAAACTTATTTGAATTCCAGTAATTAATCTAAATATAAACTTATTTGAATTCCAGTAATTAATCTAAATATAAACTTATTTGAATTTCAGTAATTAATCTAAATATAAACTTATTTGAATTTCAGTAATTAATCTAAATATAAACTTATTTAAATAAAACTAACGCTGTAAATTTGTAACTGTTAAACTGTAAACTTTACAAAATCTAAAGCACTTTTGCTCTATAATTAAGCTTCGTTAATAAAAGTTTTTTGTCAGGGGTTGAATAAGATTTTTCTTTTTGCTTTAGTTATTTTAGATTTGCGGATTCAATTTTTTATTCTGGAAAAAAAAAAACATTTTGTGCTAAATTTGTAATAATTAACAAAGCTTTAACTTTATTTATAAACACTTCTATTGCAAAAATGTTTAGTTCTACACCTCTCACAGATCACTTTTTTTTATTTTGTATTTTTGTATTTTATATATCACTTTTTTGTATTTTATATATCAATAAACAAGTAAATATACAACGTAATTGCAAAAAAAAAATATATAATACTTTAAAGTCTGATAAGAGTAGGTAGAAGACATCTTATCACCTTGCTCCTTATTTAGTAAAGCAGTTTACTTTACTTACAAGTTTAAATTCATAAAATAATAAGTATAAAACTAGTTCTCACATATTTAAGAGTTAAACATGTACATATATATCAATAAACATATAACAAGTTAATAAATACATAAAAAAACGAGTTAAAAAAAAAATGTTTTCAATGGTTAGAATTAGCATATATTGTTTCACTGTTTTTATAAAAACTTTTATTGTCGTAATAAAATTTATATTTCATTATTCAGCATCGAGTTCCACAGACGTAGACCACGACAAAGTGTTTATGATTCAAAATTTTTTTTTTTTTCAGAGAAACAGTATACTTTGTAGTACATCCACGCTCAAGAAACATTGAAAAACAGGAAAGTATTGAGATAGGCCTGTAGTTTGTTACTATTGTTTCGTCGCCGTTTTTATAAATTGGAGTTAATAAGGCTAATTTTAATTGATCAAAGTCTCTATTTTTTGAATTAAGAATAAATGTAATGAAAAGTAGTGATTCTATAATATCATAAACATCTTTTACAATATTAGCACTACCATCAACAAGACCTGCGCTTTTATTCATTTGAAGCGAGTTAAAAGCTAAACCAAGCCCATCAAAAAAAACTTTGAATCTTTTATTACAAAGTCAGATTTTTTTTAAAAAAGACAAATGATTTATTACTTGGAAAGATTTCACTGACTAACTTATTACTTGGAAAGATTTCACTGACTAACTTCATTTATAACTTGCAACCCAATGTTAAAAACTATTAAGTTTCTCAGAATTTTTTTATTCCTAAAAACTCTCACCATTATTCTCAGTTTGATGTCAGTTGGGAATGTTGTTAAAACTAAAGTTTTTTTTTCCCCTAGTTTTGTTTGTTATAGTCAATTTTTTTATAGGATTTCCTAACGCTTTATACAGTAAACTCGAACAGATTTCTTTTTCGATTGCTTTTTTATTATTTCAAACAATTTCTTATAATTTTTATATTCGATTTGTTATTAAAGGTTGGTCTTTATTTTTTATTTTTGATAAAGCTTTTGTTTTTTCTTTGGAGTTTTAAAAATTTCTTTCGCTGCCAGCGTTTATGCACGTTTTTAGATTTTATGGTTTTTTCAATTTTAGTTTTTTGTCATTTTTAAATGACATACGTCATTACAAACTTTTAATAGTTCCCAACTGTTATTAGTAATAATATTGTCTATGAGAGATAATGTTTTAAAGTAAATTTCCATTCATGAGCATACGCAGTTTTCCTAATGACAAATTAAAAACTTGATTATGCATGCCCACGTAATAATTTTGTCTCGTAACAACGAATGAGTGGAAACTTGACATTATGAGTAACATTTATTGGTTTGTTGATCGCGGAAAAAGCACTTAACTGCGAAAAAATATGTATAATGCTTTTAACAATGTTATCATTGTTAAAATTCATTAGATTTAAGTTAAAATCTCCTTATAAGCAAGTATTATTCTTTTTAGTTTGAATTAATATTTTCTTTAAGTGGTTTTCAAATTGTTTATAACTGCAGTTTGGTGATCGATATAAATATGTTACATACGCATTTATTTCTTTTAGATTAATTATTTCCATTGATAACGATTCGCAATGTGAGTTGTTAACTTTTAAGTTATCAATAATTTTGAACGTAAAAGAGTTGTGATGCATAAGCCTCGGCCAATACCGTTTTGGCTTTATAATCTGTTAATTGAAAATTAGAAATAATTATATCTCTACTTTGACACCTAGTTTCAGTAATTCAGTAAAAAAACAGATTTTATTTGAATAACTCGGTTCCGTAAAACCCAGATGCGCGCGTATCAAAAAAAAGACAATCATCAGCAGTATTTTTTTCACTTTTGACTAGACTTTTTCATGAGTCCTTGATAATTAAACATGAATGTATGACATTATAAAAAATAAACAATTAGTGAATAAATTTTAATTTAAACATTTAAATGGACATTGTTTTTTGAAAATTCAATTTGATTTGATCGGACATTTCATGCAAGGCCAAACAAAAAATTAAATTGACTTCTGCAAGAAGGCGTAAAACAGATGTGTACACAGTCTGTAGCAAGAAATTAAGTTATTTGATTATATTTACAACAAAAAAACATACATTAGTCATTTAAATAACCAGAGTCATGCAATTTGACCTTAAATCGACCACGACAGGTAGTGTCATGCTAGTCACAGGATTTGCGGCACTTGTTTTTCATCTAAGAATGGAATAGGAGAATATGGCAAGCAAATTTTCAAATAAAGTTTTTAAGTTAAATTTTACGGTTTTTCTTTCAAAGTCAAAAAAATAGAAAGGGAGTATAAACCTCCTTTACTTAAGTCAGACAATATTTAAGTTAAACTGAACTTTATAATTTTTAATCGTAAAAATTCGTGATAAGTCGTGTAACGATATGCGGGCTCAAATCATTGGAGGCAAACGCTATTTTTCTTGTAACGCGATAGTTAATAGTTTGAAGTATATGTTTTACGCGTTATAATTATTATTGTTGTTTAATAATAACTAAACTATTAATAATTTTTACTTTAAAAACTTTATGACAAAATATTAGCTAGGTTTTCATTGATGATAAAGCCGTGCATTAGAATTATTTAAAAGCGTATTGAAATAATCCTCTGAATATAGATTATAAGTTTAAAAAAAGAAAAAAAGATGAATACAAATAGCTTTTATTATTGACTGTTGATATTTATAGCATAGTATTTTACACTCTTTGTGATGGAATTTTGTGTCAGTTGCGTTTCAGTAAATTTTTGTATTTTTGTTGCAGTTCGCTGCAACTCAAGTTTTAGCATTGCGCTATAAAATCCAAGCGCCTTTTAAAATGGTAAGTTAAAGATATTTCAAAAAGACTGTTTTGCTCTAGTAGATATCAAATTTAAATATTTTTACAATTTATTTTGTTATTTTAATTAAAATGATATTGACATTTTTATTTTTTACGCTTTTGGTGAGTTTCAAAATTTTCCATTTACATTTTAAATTTTTTTTCAAATTGTTTTAATTGAAAATCGATTTTATTATTATTGTTAAAATTCTAAATATAGTTTTTTTTTTTTATGTTTTAGGTAAAAGCGTTTAAAACAGCACCACTTATATCGCAACCATGTCCCGTCCGCGAACGTGAAGATCCTATGCGTACATTAAAAACATTATTTGAAAACTACATTGTTGTCAATTCAAATATAGAAAAAGTTCCGAATTCTATTCAAAACCATGATCATCGTAAAAATCAGTCAGGGTTTTTACATACATTTTCAAACAAAATACCAGTGTGTGAAATAAAGTCTGTCGAAGTTCCCGATCTGTTTGGGAAAGTTACAATTCCAAAAAAAGTTATGGAAGTAAAACTAGCAAACTCTTTGAACGCTAATATATGCAAAAAAGTAAAAAAAGAAATCCTTTATTTGGAGGAAGAAAAAAATTGCGATAAACATTTAGACGTACGCTTGTACGTTATAAAGATCCGAGAAATTGTAGTAGCCTACCAACATATGATTTAAATAAATTTCAAAAATTAATATTTAAAAGCTCTTTTAACTAATATTTGTTGACTAAGCAATTGTTTATATAAAGTAAATATAACTCTCTTAAAAGTTGTACTCATAAGAAAATATTTATACTATTAGAAACATGTCTTTTTATTTTTTCTCTAATATTATTTATAAAAACATTATTTATTGTATGTCCTATTTTATATAATTTGTTTTTATATAAGTTTTTATTTATGTTTAATAAAATAAAGTTATAACTTTTTTTTTATTTTTCTTGTTGTTTTTTTGTAGTCGTAATGGTATGTTTTAATCCTTTTTTTAAATACCTTTGGTACAGGTGTTCTGAGGTTTATAATGCTTTGTTTTTTAAAAGCTCTTAGGGGCAAAATTTTACTGTCTATTAAATTCATAGGATCTAAAATGCGACTTAAATGAGGCTATAAACTGTCCGAAATGATCTAAAGAATTTTTTTTTCGATTTCATGAGCGAGATTTTTAACGATTTACAAATATTTTCTGTTTTTTTCTACATATACCTAGAGTGGAGATGATCCAATTTGATATTTGCCGTTTTTGATTTATGATTCCAATAACGGGCGAATACAAAGGACTAGTGGGTAGATGGGGTGGGAATAAAGGAGGTACTTGCCCTTCAAACAAATCTCAAACATTGCACAATCCTTGATAAATTTTTTAAAAAAATGACAAAATACAAAAAAAGTGGTTCTTGAGCTAATTACTTACAAATGGCTGTTTGGTTAAAACTGTTTATTTATATATAAAGCATTAGCAAAGTATTGAAAAAAAACGAAATCACATAATATAGTTACAAACGCGAAAGTACATGATATTGCTAGCCCTGAATTTGCCGAACAACTTCAAAGAATATATTTTTTTGAGTAAACGAAAAAAAATTAAAAATAATAAGGAGCCAAATAAGTAGTTGTGAGTGTATAATTTAATAAAAAAATATATATAACATTTATAAAATCTATACACAAATATGTACGTAACACGGGAGTTGCTGAAAAATTATATTTTTGTGTTTGTGTGTGTTTACATATAACTTTTAAGTTTTATACTATGCTACTAAAAAAAACCTCTAGGTTGTGTTTACTTAGCTAAAAATTCATACACCATTTATAATTTTTTTTTAATTTTTATTTTAGTTGCATTAAAAAGACATTATGGTCTTCACAAAGCACCGCAGAAGAGCGTTTAAAGGAAGTTTGCGCAACATTCTTTATCGATGTTATAAAACTTGTCTAGAGGTGGTGTTGAATCAAGGAACTAACTTCATAGGCAAGCACGCTAACCACTACGCTACCGCTGCTCGCTACTCGAAAATGTATTTTTTATGTATTTTTTTCTTTCAATAAGTAATGCAATTCCAATACGCAACTATCTAAGGTCCTATCCAGTTATGGAGTTATACAGTTTACTAATGAAAATTGTTTTCATCAGTTGCTTGAACCTTTACGTCCCACGAATTATTCATCGACTCTGCTCAGTCCAAGTGTGCAATTATTGCACGCACGTGCTTAAGAACTATTTGCCGTCACATAATAAAGTATTACTCAGTAGCAAACACCCAGTGGGCACGGAAGTTAAAAAGACGTCTTTTAAACGTTTAAAATACGTCCAAAACAGTCAAAAGACGTTCAGAAAACGTCTAAAACGTGTATAAGACGTTTAAAAGACGTCCTTTTTTACTTCCGTGCCCACTGGGCAGTCAAAAGAAAATTGAATTAAAATACTCAGGGATTTTAAATTAGGAACAAAATGTGAGGGAAACAGATGTCATTGCAAATAAATACATACGTATATATATCAGCAGCGCTTTTTTACTATTAACATTTGAAGACGTGCATAAACTTTTATTTTTAAAAATATTTATTTTAGAATTATGAAGCCATAGAAGTGACAAAACAAATCTGACATCGGACCTTATGTTTTGATCTTATTTAATCTATATTTTACTTCTGAAGTTAGCATCAAGGTTATTTTGTTCATGCCTAAAAAAAACACATAATAGATTTAAGCATGCAAAATTGAAAAAATGGCTTCTTTTATTTTTAACCGTCCCTAAAAGTTTCATTTTTGACCCTTTTTTTACTACTACTAAATTAAAAGTATATTAATGATCGAAGCTATATCTGTATACTTTTACTACTTCTGTTACTTTTATACAATTTATTATTAGTAAATTTTCAAAAAATAAATCACATATACCCTACTAGATTCTCAAATTACATCTACATTTAATCCAAAATTAAATTTATCTGCTACTAATTTCTTTATTGTAAACCGAGGACCAAAGTTGTGGAACATTAATTAAATAATGAACTGAAAACTAATTATTCTCTAGACCAATTTAACACAAAACTTAAGCAATTTTTATCGTTAAACAAAAATTATTTAAAATTCTTCTAACTAAAAATAAAAGTTTCTTCAAATCAGAAATCAATAATAATAATTAAATAAACAATTAATTACTGTAGATTATTAATACATAGTTGTTCAACATATGTACATATATTTTGTTATTTTAAATGTTAACCTTTTTTTTGAGAAAATTATTTTTATTTTTGCGTTGTTTATTGTTCTTTTACTTTTAATTTTAAATAAAACACATTTTATTGTTATAACAAATTAAGTTGAACTGAAAAGTGTTTTAAAAGTAAATCGTGTTTAATGTAAAATCATATCTTCTTATTTTTTCAAATTAATAGGACTAAGTTTTTCTTCTTTACTCCTTGGTCGTGTAATTATTTATTATAAATTACGACTGTAAATTTGTTTTATTGGCAAAAGTGTGATAAATAAATAAATGACACATTTAAAACGACATCTGTAAGAGGTCTAGAACTGATCTATTGTAATAAATGTGTTTATAAATCAAACTAAGCTTGTAAATTTATGAAAAACTTAGCGCAAAAAAATTTTATTTTTTTAAACAGAATAATAAATTAAGCCCATTAATCTAAACAAACTAACAAATAGAGGAAAAATAAAAAGCAACTTTTAATCGCAACTCTTCAAAGTCTTTTAAGTTTTATAAAGTTTACAGTTTAACAGTTACAGTTTCACAATGTTAGTTATATTTTGTTCAAGTAAGTTTACATTTAGATTAACTACTGAACATACTATTTCATACACAAAAACAAAAACTTCAAAATGATAAAAAAAAAAGGAAATAAAAACGCAAAAAAATATATACATTTTTATCATTTGTTTGCAGCAAACAAATCACAAAAATTATATTTTTCTTGTTTGTGTATTTTTATTATAATAAAATCTTTCTTTTTGTTATGAAAAAATAATTTCAGTAATAAATCTAAATACAAACTTGAACAAAATAAAACATTAGGAACATATAGTATACGAATATTTAATGTATGACCTAAAACTTACAAAAAACTGTTAGTTTAATAGAAACTTTTCTGCAGCCTGGGACCGTTGGCATTTTTTAATTTCTTAAAATTATAAAATCCTACTGCGTTTGCATATAATAACATTCAGCTGCATTCTAATATCTAAAAGACTGTGAAATGTATTGTCATGCTAGTCACAAAATTCGCGGCGTTTGTACTTAGCCTAAGAGAAGAGGGAGAAGAAATGCACAACCAATTTTTAATAAAGATTTATATTTTGAATTGAGTTTACAGTTTATTTTCAAACTTTAAAGAAAAGAGAAAAAAGAGGGTGATCCTAAAACCCGAAACTCAGACCAAAATTTGATCTAAATTGAATGTATAACTTTATATTTTTTAATCGTAGAAGTTCGTGATGAGTCTTGTAAAGAGGTACAGGTTTAAATCTTTGTAGTCAAAAGTTATTTTTCTTGTAACGCGTTATTGTCTAGTTCGAATTATATGTTTAACACGTGTTACTTTTTATTGTTGTTTAATAATAACTAAACTGTTATTAATTTTTGTTTTAAAAAATTTATGACCAATTGTGAACTGCATTTTCATCGATGATAATGCGTTATACTAGAATTACTCAAAAGTGTATAGAAATAAGCCTCTTAATGGATTAAAATTTTTAAAAAAGAAGTAAAGATGAATACAAATAACTTTAATTATTGACTCTTAATATTTTTAGCATAATATTTTACATCAAATATTTTTCTATGCAGTGGAACTTTGTGTAAGTTGCGCTTCAGTAAATTTTTGTACTTTTGCTGCAGTTTGTTGCAACTGAAATTTCAGCATTAGGATATAAAAACACCGATTGCATTTCAATATTATTGAAATGCGCTCGAGGTTTTATATTGAGTTTTAACAACTTTACAAATTATCTTTTCAAATTATTCTCAGTTTTTGAAAAAAAATGATTTCTATTTTATTAAAAATGCTATTGATATTTCTAACTTATACACTATGGGTCAGTTTATTTATTTTTCTTTCACACTTTTATAATTTATTTCAAATAGTTTTAATTGAAATTTAATTTTATTATTATTACTGTTACTTATTATTATTTTTTTTTTTCAGGTAACAGTGATTGATACAGCACCACTTGTTTCCCAACCATGTCCCTTCCGCGAACGTGAAGATCCTATGCGTGCATTAAAAACATTACTTGAAAACTACATTGTTGTCAATTCAAATATAGAAAAAGTTCCGAATTCTAATCAAAACCATGAGTATCGTAAAAATCCCTCAGAGATTTTACATACAAGTTCAAACAAAATACAATTGTGTGAAGTAGAGTCAGATGAACCTCCCGATCTTATTGAGAAAGTTACAATTCCGAAAAAATTTCGGAAGTAAAATTAGTAAACTCTTTGAATGCTAATATATGCAAAAAAGTAAAAAAAGAAATCGTATATTTAGAGGAAGAAAAAACATGTAGACGCACGCGCGTATGTTTTAAGGATCCGAAAAATTGTAGTAGCCTACGAACATATGAATTAATTAAATTTTAACAAGTATCAGTTAAAAGCTCTTTCAACTGATATTTGTTGACCAAAGAGATGTTTATATAAAGTGAAACAATTTTTTTTAATAAAAGTGTTCGAATGAAAACGTTTATACTGTTAAAACTTTTATGTTTTTATTTAAAAAAACTATTTTACATTGTTTTTTTTTTTTTTTAGATTTATTTTGCATTGTACTTTGATATTTATTTGGTTGTTTTTTTCATTTGTATTTAATAACATTAATTTGAAACTTCTTCCTTTTTTTTCCTTTTTTTTTTTATAATTTTAATGGTATCTTTTAAATCAAATTTTAACTCTATGTAGTAAAGGTGTGCTGAGGTTCATGCCCGTTTTGACACTTTATTGCGCTCGTAGTCAAAGTTGTATTCAGATATAATGAATCTAAAAAGCCATTTAGTTGATTCTTTTAATTGTCCAAAACAAGGATGGCTCTTTAACTTTATTTTAATTTACTTACACAAATGAGTAAATTTTTATCAAAAAAGTAAATAACATAAATAATTTTTAACGTTTAATTTAAACTTATATTTCCGTAGAAGGAATTGTTTTTTTCGAAACGACTTTATAATATAGTTTTTTTACTTTCAAAAGTAAGTTATGTAAAAGAAGATTACATCAAAAAGTAAGTCACAAAAAAAAACTGTTTAGTTTTTTATTTAAAAAGTTAATTTCAAAAATTACATTACATAACATAAAAGTTCCCCAAATTGTAATTACATTTACCTATAAAAGTAACTAAAATGTAACTTCCCAGTAAGCACAAAGACGTTTAAAAGACGTTTTAAAGATGTCTTTAAGGAGGTCTAAAAGGCGCACTTGTAGACGTCTAGATCATAAGGCTAAAAGACGTCTAAATGAAGACGTCTTTATAAAAACGCGTTTTAGACGTATTTTAGACGTTTTTTTCAAGTTAAATTTAAGTACATGACGTAACACTTTTGCGTAGTATGTGGTATATATTCATTGTATTTATAACATCATAAATTGTTTTAATTTCGTTTATACCAAATATACATATGAACCAGCAGTCAAAATAATATTGCTGTAATCACCACCAACGGTTGATGCATCAAAGATGAAAATAATAAAAAGCAATAACAAGTATATATATCAAAACAGTGTTTAAAACATTTTTAGTTATAATAAAATTTAACATAAATATATAGAGCTAATTTTGGACCGCATACTTGACTTATTATATGGCTTGTGGGTGTATAAAAACTAAAAATACTGATATTTAACTTATATATTATTCTTGCCATTTTCACTTATTATCATGATCAGTCAACTATCTATTAAAAAAGCAAAATAATTATTAATAAAAAAAAGATATATTAATATTATAGCAATTATTTTAGTGATTCCTGTGACAACAATTTTAGCAATTGTGTAAAAAAGTAATTTAATTTAAAGTAATTTACACTTAAAACTTGAACAAATTATTGAAAATAATAAAAACTATGTTTTTACTTTGAATATACGACATCTTCTTAACGCGTAATGACAAAGCCGTCAAAAAGAAGTCATAATGACATATTTATAAACAGGTCACAGAAAAGACGTCTTTTAGCCTTGATCTAGACGTCTTTTCATGCGTCTTTTAGACTATTTATTATGCGTCTTTTAAACGTCTTTTTAAACTTTAAAAAGAAGCATTTTAAACGTTATTTTAAAAGCGCATTTATTAAAGACGTCTAGAAAATGTCTTCAAAACGTCTATAAAAGTGCGTCTTTACCTAGACTAGTTTTAGACGTCTATAAGTGTCTAAAATGCGTCTTGTGCTTACTGGGTTAAAAGAAAATAAATCGAAGTATTTTTAAGCCTTAGTATTTGTATGTCTTTAAAAATAGGTATTATTAACGGAAAAAAAGAATAAAAATAAAACAAAGTAATACATAATGGATAAAATGTCAAACGAGGAACAATTTATTTAAATAAAGCTAATTCGAGATATAATCAAAGAAATCTTTATTAAACAATAAAATGATATTCTAAAATTAGTTAGCGGAAATCTGAAATCAACAAACGATAGACTTAATGGTCTGCTAAAAGAAATAAATACTGTAAAAGATTTGTGTGCAACACTTAAAAAAGAAAACATATTAACTAAAAAGGAGCAAATAACTTACGTTAAAAGAGTAAACAAAAATGAAATTGTGCAAAAAGATATTGAAAAACTTTGGACTTTATACAAGATATGTAAGTAAAAAAAAATCTCGAATAAGTAAAAAAAGTCATATCAAAATCAGAGAGCAGAAATATGGAAAATAATGAACTAAGGCAGCTTGAAGATAAACGAAGAAGGAATAATATTTGAATAGAGGGTTTCGGACACCGAACTGAAGGTATTAACTATTTTCGAAGAAAAACTTAATTTAAAAGGAATTATAATTAAAGGAACACACAGATCAGGAAAAATTGAAGCAGGTAGAACGACATCAATAGTAAAGAAACTGTTAAGTTACAAAGATAAAGTCAAAGTTTTAACGAGTACGAGTAAACTAAAAGGATCGTGAATATATATCAATGAGGATTATTTATAGGAAACTGCATCATAAGAAAAACTCTTTATATTTTTAAAAAACTGAATTTAGTGTAACTAGTAATGATTGCGAATCGTTAACGATCGATATGAAGAAAATCTTTTAAAATATCATTGTACAAGTTGTTTCCAAACCTTTTTTAAAAAAATTAAGGTATAAAAAAATATGAAGGTCACTTTGAACGAGTTATAAAGCTTTCAAAGAATTTATACTATTCAAATAAAACAATAGAATTTTAAGGCGATATTCAAATAAAGTGGCAAGTCGTTAAAGTATTAAGTGAAAAAAAAAAAAAAACATAAGCTAAATGGTCTTTTAAAAAAACTAAATTATCATCATCAAGATATTACAAGTGAGTTTAATAAATAGAAATACTTGACTCATAGCAAATCAATAATGGAAAATGCTGAGTTAACTGAAAAAGAGTTATTCGATGATGTGCATTCATTAAAATTAAACAAAGCAAAAGGACTTGATAGTGTTGGTAGTAATGTTGTAATGAAATGTATTTTCTCTATTAAAAAAGTTCTTTTGCATATATTTAATCTTTCGTTTAAACAAAGAATCTTTTAGTAAAAACTTAAAATTGCAAAGGTAATACCAGTTTTTAAACCTGGAGATGATACTAATATTTTAAACTATAGACCTATTTCCATACTTCCTTGCTTCCCGAAAATACTAGAACGCATTATGTATAAGAAATTACACTCATTTTTAGAATATGATATTATTCTTTATAACAAACAATTTGGCTTCAAAACAGGGCACTCTACTGATCATGCCATTCTTCATTTCATTCAGATTGTTTTTCAAGATTTTGACAAAAACAAGTTCACTCAAGGTGTTTTCATAGATCTTAGTAAGGCATTCAACACTGTTGATCATAGTATTTTAATTAAAATATTAGAAAAATATTCAACCAATAATATAAACATAGCTTGGCTCCAAAGCTACTTATCTTTTTGAAAGTAATTTATTTCATTCAGCAATGAAAAAACTAACAATATGACCATTACTTGCGGCGTTCCTCAAAATCTATGTTACAACCACTTTAATTTTTAATCTATTTTAATAATTTAAGCAAAGCTTCTAATATTCTAGATTTTATCTTATTTGAAGATGAAATAAACTTATTTTATTCTAGTAGTGATATAATAACATTATTTAATACGGCCAACATTGAACTTCAGAAAAAAACAGAATGGTTAAACATGAACAAACTTTCCATGAAGTTAACTAAAACCAAGTATACTATTTTTCATCGCCTCCATAAAAAAGATAAAATCCATATTGCACTTCCAAAACCTATTAATGCAGAATACATCGTAAAAAGAGAATGTTCCATGAAATTTGTACGTGTAATTCTAGATGAAAACATTAATTGGAATGACCACTTAAGCATGATTGAAAATAAAATTTCTAAATACATCGGATTTCACTATAAAGGAAAACCATACTTAGATTAGTCATGTTTGAAATACATAAACTACTCATTTATTCATTCCTATCTTAATTATGCAAACATTGCTTGATGCAGAACCAATAAAACAAAGACAAAAAAGCTGATTACCAAACAAAAACATGCAATTAGGTCATTATTAAATGCACACCGCCTCTCACATTCAAGACTATAGTTCAACAATCTAGAAATATTAAGTTTTTACCAAATAAATATATATCATCTGCTAAAATTTTTTAATAAATTAATAATACAATATTAATATAATACCAAATTATAATACAAACTTATAATCATACAATTCCAAATATTTTCAAACCATTATTTAATAAGAATTAACACAAATTTGTGACTAAATATTCAAATCACATATTTGAATAAACATCTAAATAACAATTTTGGTCAACCCAAAACTAGATATGAGTCCACCAAGTTCTCAATAACTTAGAATGGACCTAATGTATGGAATAATATAATTAGTAATGACATTAAAACACTTATTACTCATGAACAGTTTAAACAAAAGCTAAAACTATTGTTTTTAAATAACGAACTAACAGAGAATTATTTTTAAATCTATCTTTAAAAATATTTTATTTGAAAATTATCAATTAGTGCATACTTTATTTGTCTGGAAACACTAGACGACTGATCTTACAAATCTCACAAGAATCCTATAGGATGAGATGCACAAGTTCCTGCAGGACCTACAAGAATCTTTTAAAGGAACTTGTAGGATTTGAAGGAGTTCTTATAAGATAATATAAGATCTACAAGAATATTTTAAAAGATCTTGCAGGATTAACAGGATTCTTATAGGATGCTGAAGGAAAATTTTAGTTTCGTATATATACGGCCGTAGCCCTCCCCCTTAATCCAGCACTGGTTCCTATAGGAACCAGTGATAAATTAAAGAGGAGGGGTTTAGGGCCCTAAAATTTCGGGATTCCGAAACTATTTAGCGGACCTTTTTCTTTTTCTACTGTTTTAGTCATTTTTATGCTGTGACACGTTAAAAAGGACTCCGGGCCCTGAAATGTCTTAATACACCAATGATAGGAACATAACATTTATTATTTTATAAATAATATCATAAATCTAATAGCCAAACTAAGAACATACGAAGTTAGGTTTTTATTTTAATTGGAAGGAAAGTATGTCTGTTCTTCTTTTTAATTAATGAAAATAGGTAAGTTAAAGTTTGAAATAACATTTTCTTATTATAAAGAAATCATTATGTATAAAAGAAATTTTTCACATATTATCATTATTACAGAATCACAATTGCATTGCTGATTACTTTCGTTTTTTCTTCCTATCTAGGCCGCGCTGAATAAGACTTCGTCTGACGCACGCCCACGAGTAATTGGCAAAAACTGTTGTGAGCTGCATTTTTGAGATTTCGCATTATTGCATCAGGAACTGTCTTTCTATAATAAGAAATAAAGATATATTAACCCATCGCAGACACAAGGGAGGAGGGGGGATTATTACCCCCTGACAAAAATTTTAAATTATTTAAAGAGTATGACTAAGTAAAAAGTAAAAACACTTGAAATTTTAGCTAATTGCTCCAAATATTTAGGCAAATTTAAGAAAAAAAAAATTCATTTGAAATGCCTAATCTGAGCATATTAGTCAAATCTATGGATCGATTCGAGCAAACGAATGACTGGTCAAAAACTTAAATTTTGAATTCTGGCTTTTCTTTGTAATCCTGAAGTTTCATATTTTCCAAGAAGCTTTTTTTTATACTTACATATTTACAATTATTTCAATAAATGAAGTATGAGAAGTTGTTAGTCCAAGATCCTACTTTTTTGGATCTTGATCATGATCCAACAAGTTAAACTAATTGATCCCAAATTTTCAAAATAGGTTAAGAAAAAAAGAAAATTTAATAAAAACCCAAGCACTGAAAGTACGATTTTCTAAATAACCCCCTCCCACCCCGTGCCAACAACTTATAAAAAATAGGTAAGCCTTAAAGCTGCTGCCCAATAACATTACCTACATAAAAATGCCCTAATTAAAAAACCTACCTATCAGCCTCTCCATGAGTTTTATTCAGGCTTTCTCTAAAACATTTTAAATTTAATGTTAAAAATAATGTTTAAATTTCGTGTTAAAAATACAGCAAACTTTCATACTTTAAAAAAAAAATATATATATATATATATATATTTATATATATATATATATATATATATATATATATATATATATATATATATATATATATATATATATATATATATATATATATATATATATATATATATATATATATATATATATATATATATATATATATATATATATATATATATGTATAGTATGTAAAATAAATATATAACAATTTTTATTTTTAATTTTTATTAATTAATTAGAGTATAGTTTAAGTACAATAATAGTTATTAATACAACAAAATTTATGCATATTTATGTTACCAAGTTTATAAAATTTTCATAAAATCCATAATATAAAATAATCATGATATAGCAACTATTTATATATTTCTTTAACAAAAATTAAAAAGATATTAGATTCTCAAACAACATGTTCATTATAATGAACATGCTGTTTGAGAATCTAATATCTTAATTTTGTATCTAATATCTTAATTTTTGTGATTTGTGACGTGATTTAAATGCGCTAGTGACGTGATTTAAATGCGCTATTGGAAGGCATTATGAATTGCGGGAAAATAAATAGCACTTGAGTGCTATTTATTTTCCCGCAATTCATAATGCCTAATGATTTAAATCGCGTCACTCTACGACTCAATTTACTCAGAAAGTCGCGCAATTCAAAGTACACTCTGATTGCGAGAAAAATTTTTAATTTAACTAGATTTTTTTGGTAATAATTTAATTTTAACGTACGGGACAGATTGTCCCGGGCGGCAGATTTCCAAAGGGCACCAAATAGAATGAAGGTACCTTGGAACAAATGTCCTTAACCAATAATATAGGAGAATTTCGATAATTAAGAACGCCAATCATGTTGCTGTCCCGGTCGGCGAAACAGCGAAAAAAAAAAAAATATATATATATATATATATATATATATATATATATATATATATATATATATATATATATATATATATATATATATATATATATATATATATATATATATATATATATATATATATATATATATATATATATATATATATATATATATATATATATATATATATATATATATATATATATATATATATATATATATATATATATATATATATATATATATATATATATATATATATATATATATATATATATATATATATATATATATATATATATATATATATATATATATATATATATATATAGTTGTTTGTTATTATTTAATTTTTTTACAGTACTTTTATTTATATACATTCAATAAAAATAGTTTTTAATTAATTTGTAATTATAATATATTTTTATTTATTTCCATACTTATAATGTTGTGTAGCGCAGGTGGTAAGGCTCTAATGGTCTAGTGATCCGAGTATCTAAACCCACCACCGATAAGTTTTTTATTTTTCAAAATAAATTAAAAAAATTGAAAATCATACGAATCTATTAAGATACCCTACAGGATAATCACAGGATTTCCTATGATCTTATAGGATTTGCAAGACATAAAATCTTACGAATCCTTTAAGATACCCTATGGGTAATTGCAGGATTTATTATGGTCCTATAGGATTTTAAAGATAAATAAAATCTTACAAATCCTGTAAGATATCCTGTAGGATAGTATAAGATTATATGCGATCCTATAAGACTCATAAGTTGTCTGTAAGATAGTCGACTAGTGTATAGTCATTATGTGTAAATAGTATCTTTTTAATGTAAATTAACTTTTATGTTTTCGTTTTTTCATGTTTTATTTTTTAGTTATTGCTTTTGGTTTTTATTTTCTTGAATGAATTATTAAATTTTCTTTTAATAATTAATTTTGAAATTTGATTATAAATAGCATTGCAATACCGTAAGTTAACCTTCATGTTATTAAGAATAAACTACTTTCTTAACTTTTATTAAATATAATTTCGACAATCTCTTTTAAACTGTTTGGCGTTTTGTAGAAACTTCTGTGAAACGGGTTGCTTTTTTCTGTTATTTTTAATTTTTAATTTTAGTTAAAACGTCTTTATGTAAATGTTTTGAAAAAACAATGGACTAGGTGATAAGGTAAACCTGTCTTCTTTTCGCTCTTGCCATTTTTAAAAACACGTAACTTGTAAATATTTGTACGGCTAAATAAATGAGAAAAATAAAAAATTATATTAAAAATTAACTTGCATATAAAAGTAAATTAAATAAAAGTAATATGCAACCAAATGTAAGTTAAATGTACAAATAAAGTAATAAAGAATTATAAATGATTGTTTTTTTGAAAGGAAAGCAGTTTGCATAATTGTTAGTTCTTTGTATTTTGCGTAAATGTGCTCATTATTTAAAACTAAGGAGAGAAAGTTTAAACCTCTCTTGATTTCTAGGGGCTTTAACACCATGCCCTAAAGATTAAGGAGCCCTGTCCTAAAAATAAAGTGTCCTCATAACTTTTTATGAGGACACTTTATTTTTGTAAAGATTTTTTGCCACTTTGATACGAAAAAAGTTCACCTGCTCAAGAATATCTTTTGATTCAAAAAGTCTTGGTTTAAACAACTACGGTACTTTTATTTTAGCGAGAAAAATTTAAAAGTTTTCAAGTAAATATCTTTATCTGCCTGTAGTATCAGTGGCCTAGCTACCCCAAGGCCTGTATAAGCAAAACCTACGGCCCCACAAGGAACTGAACCTGAAGCCTTAAAATTTAGATTGTGTCTAGATGTTATTTTATTATACAAATGAAATATTATCATGTTCTTTTTTTTCAGTTTAATTTTTTTTTTTTTTTTTACTTTAAATTTTTAAAGTAAAAAACTAAAAAAAACTAACAAAAGTTTAAATCACAATATTTAAACAACCAGATTCCAATTACAGATTTAATATCAGGCCCGTAACAAGCCCTTACAATTTTTTAAGATTTTAAACTAAATTTAAGTTCATTAACAAACCTCTAATGTCATGCAATAATCTTTTAGTGTTCAAAAACTATGAGCATATAAATTTTGAGCAACCTTCCTTATTATTTAGGGAATTAAAATATTATCTTTAATAAAAATATAAGTTAGTTTGACAATCAAATTTTAATCATCATTCAAAAGTTCGGAGCAAACTTTTGATTGAGAATTAAAATTTGATTGTCAAACTAAGTTAACTCTTTTTTTGTAAATAAGTAAAATTTGTCGAAGAATAACGAAGAAAATTTTAAGTTTTTATAAGTGACTTTAGTCTACAAGATCATTTGTATTTTTCAAACAAAATTGAAACATTGTTTAAATTATTCTAATTTTTTTATTAATAATTTAATAACTACTAAATTAATTTTTTTCAAAATAAATTTCGTCATTGGTTGTTTTGTTTTTTATTACATAAAGACATTCTTTAATGCAGTGATAAATTTTTAATTTTTATAAAATTTTATTTTTCAAATTTTGTTGTTACAAATTATTACTTTTCTTTCGTATAATATGCGAATGGCAGGGGAAATAAGAACACAAAAATAGTCGATCATTTGTAATCGGTAGCGATCAGTATTGACGGTTTCACCAGGTTTTAGGAGCTCGTGGAACACCACACCTTTCTGGTCCCATCAAACACACAGCATTGTCTTCTTGCCGAATCGATCTGGTTTTGCAGTCGATGTTGATGGTTGTCCCGGATTAACCCATGATTTTTTCCGTTTAGGATTCTTAAAATAAATCCATTTTTTCATTGCCAGTAACAATCCGATGCAAAACCGATTTTTTTTCATGTCTTTGAAGCAAAATTTCACAAGTGTTTTTTCGGTTTTCCATCTGTCTTTCATTCAATTCATGTGGCACCCATTTTCCACACTTTTGGATCTTTCCCATAGCTTCTAAACGGTCAGAAATTGTTTGTTGTGCAACATTTAACATTTCTGCCATTTGCTTTTGACTCAAAGTGTCATCTCCATCCAATATCGTTTGCAATTTGGCGTCTTCAAACTTTTTTGGTGGTCTTCCACGTTCTTCATTTCTCACATCAAAATCATTATTTCTGAACCGTTGAAACCATCTTTTTGCATGTTGCTTCTGATAGAGCATGATCACCATATGCCTCGACAAGCATTCAATGCGACTCTGCAGCACTTTTCTTCAAATGAAAACAAAAAATTAATGCTTTCCGCAAATCACCACTTTCCGGTACCAAATTCGACATTTTTAACACGATGAAAAAATATGATGTTGTCTGTTCAATGACTTGATGTCTACTAAATATTTTTCACAGATGTCATAGCAAACAAACAAAAAAAAATAAAGGCTCGTTCACAACAAATGTTCCCTATCGAGACATTTGTATCTTGACGCTCACTTAATACCGGTATACCTGGTAAAAATACCCTTTCAACAGCACCATTAGTGCCTCGACAACATAAAGAAATTTCTATTAAAACTTTTAAATTTTTATGTGGGATATGCTCTGCTCTAAAATGCCGAACGATTTCTACCCATCTTTTGTCAAGTTCTGTTTTTTCATCATTCCATTTCTTCAATTTTTTTCATTTAAATATAAATTTACTCTTTGAATTTCTTTAAAGAGAAAATTGTCATTAATAACAATATCTTTTACTTCCTTAATTACAAAATTCGACTGCTGAAGAAACTTCTTTCCATTCAATTTTACTATTTAGAAGGGTCAATTTAAAATTCAATACTCTAAATTCCATTCTTCGATATATTCATAGCAAATTTTATAAAAATTTTTAACTTCTTTTAAAAATTCATTTTTTATTCCATGATTGGATTTTTCCAAAACGGTTAGTTTATACGCTTTAATATAGCCTTTAATATTGGATGTAGTAGTGTATGTATATATATTTTTATTTATTTTTCTTTTTTATATTTTCCTGCAAAAACTGTTTTTTGTCACTTTATCCTTTTGAACTTATATGATTATATTTTTGTTTTCTCTGTCATAATTTCTCACTAATCTTATCTCATTCGTTCATTCTCTCTTTTTTTTTTTCATTTTTCTTAGCCTTACTCTTTTATATTTTTGTTCTTATTCCAACTTTTTTAATATTATTGTTCCTTATACTTTTTTTATTACTTGTATTAATGTAGTTTACTTTCTATACTATTTCCTTCCCCTATAACATTTTTAGGTTACGTTACGTATTGTAACGTAAACGAGATTCGTTACGTTACGTGCAAAATGTCCGTTATTTTTACGTAACCGAGACGTAAAATTTTACGTAACGATACGTAACATTGTAACGTAACGTTACGTGCAAAATGTCCGTTATTTTTACGTAACCGAGACGTAACATTTTACGTAACGATACGTAACATTGTGACCTGATAATCACCTGCGGCGACTTTCAAATATTGCGCCATTTTAATTTACTAGTTGCAACCAATTGGTTGATTTATGCGTTAATTTTAAAAGTGTTCCCGTAATCATATAAAATTAGTTAATTTTTGTTAACATTCTTGACAAGACATACTCCTACAGCCTAAAGCATTTAGCTGGGAGGGTAAGCCTCATATATAGCAAGGACAAACACTGGTAAAATGAAAATTTAGCAAATATATAACAATCTAACTAAAAATATAACATATTCTAAAGTCACTTGATACTAACCGTAATTTTACCGTCAAACATATTATTAGAATAACGTAAACTTTATATCTTACAAACTTCACATTATATACACATTTTTGCTTGTGGGGTAATAAAAACACAAGTAGTGTTAAGCTGATTAAATAAAAAAAATTGTAAAAAAAATTGAAGTTAACGTTAATACTATTTCACCGTAACATGAAAATTTTTAGAAAAAAAAAAGATTAGAATAGCAAATATAATTGTTTTTAGATTTTACATATAAAACTTGTGTGAAATAGAGTTTGCAAACAAAGGGGGTCGTTCGCACCTAACAACCCTCCCCCCCCCCCTCCTCATATATATTTTTTATTTCATATAAAGTTTATTGATGACGTTCAGAAAAATGCCTTTAATTCAGAAGTTTATTATAAGGAAAAAAAATAATAACATAGTAATATAATCTGTGTACATTTTTCATCTAATCACTGTCTTTGGTAAACGAAATATCATCGTTGCAAATATCATCAAAGGCGTTATTGTCAGAATTATCATTCCCAATAGATTCAGGTGCAATATTAGCCTTCTTTGGTGCCCGACTAGGTGTGCCTATTAGTCTGGCTTCTGCCTTGACTGCTGCGCGTTTTGCATGCATTGGCATTCATTTTAATTAAAGCGTTTTTGCGATCTTAGCTGCAGAGAATCTATAAAATATAAAAATAATATCTACATCTTTAAAAAAATGATATTGGTAAAAAAAATTATGTATCCAATTATACAATTATTGAAATTACATTACTACAACAGTATAACTTTTTTTTGACAAAATAGATAAAAAATACAGCATGGCTAGGTTATAGATATAGAAATCAATCACTTTTATCTATTATGATAGGAGGAATATTTGGGCTAATACTCCTTTTCCCTCTTTTCCCATCCCGGCTATATAAAGACCAAACTGAGCTGGATGCCAGGGCCAACAACAAATTAGAAAGCTTGCCAGAGAGATTTTGTGATGCAAGTGTGACATTGGACAAAGATGCAATCTTTAATTTAAATACATAGGCACAATAACAGTTTAAATTGGAAATAGAAAAAACTAACTGCATACATTTAGCTAAAACTATAGCTTTAAGTAAAGATTATTTTAAATTAAAGTTACCAAGGACTGACGTTCACAATCATTTAGGTTGAGCCAATAAGTCAGGTGACTATCCAGCTCGCCTGCTGTTGTGCTGAATTTTAAAGCTTCCACCGGCGCATTAACAGCAGATTTGGTGTTGCTTAGACCAACCACCATGCCCATTAGGGTTTTTTGGGTGTCCTCAATCTGAATCAGACTGGTGAATATTTCTTGAAACCACGCTACAATAAACAAATGAAATCATATTAAAGTTATGGACTACTTCAGTATAAAAATAACAGATTAGGTAAAAAACATTGTGGTTAATGCTAACTAACCACTGTTGTGGTTAATGCTAACTAACAAATTATCATAAAAACTTACAACGCATAGCTGTATTTGAAATTAGGAAATCGGATTCCTCAATTTCATTATCCTTCGAACTTGGAGTCTTTTGTCAAGCTTTAAAGCAAGTATGAACTGATGCAGATAATCCAAAATATTCGGATGAAGTTTCAATTAGTGGCAGTGTTGGAAGAGGTGAACTTTGAGATAAAAACAAAGAAGAAGGTTGTGAAGATGCTGAATATAATGGTGATGGTGCAGTTGGAAATAAATGAAGAAGTTGCGTATTCAGTGTTGTTGGTGGAGTTGGTGGTGATGCTAAGTCAACTTCGTTTTCTTTGTGAGTCAGTTTTGACTTTTTTTTGTCATTCGTTTCGTATTCCTCGTCCGATAGGTACAGAGGTCGTCTGTGAGTTCGTCCATTTTCATAGTCCGTCGAAAGTAATTTTCCAGTCTCTGAGTATTTTTTGCAGTGTTTATAAATATTTTTGAGAGATTCTAGAAAAAAACGTTAATCAGAATTAAAAACAAAACTATTTGGTATTAAAAAAATTCATCTGATCTTAATTAATCTAGCAAATCATCCTACCAATCTATCAGTCAAGCATTATTTTCTGCTAGATTTTAAGTTTTTTTTAAGTTTCCTAATTACTATGCACACTTACCATGTTTGTATAAAACTTTGCATGGAACAGTTTCCCATGTAGTTAGTGCTGGCAATTTATTCTTCAGCATGTATCGTGTTTTTGTATACTTAAAATCGGGAAATGCAACCATGTGGAAGCCGTTTTGGTCAGCTTCATCCGACTCTAGCCACGAATGTAAAGCTACGGCTATAGACCTGTCAGCAAACTCAATTAAAATATACATCTATAATAAATTTACCATTGTTAAATAAGTAATATTTTGTATGATATATAAAAAATTACCATTTTTAAATTTTTATATTTAATAGTTAAATGTAAAAATAGTAATTGGAATTACAGCACCTAAATAAAGCATAGATAAATAAATAAAAAACAAATTGTTTGCAAAACTAATATTATTAAGATAATATAATATTATTAAGATAATATAATTTAACTATTACAAGTATGCAAAATTGGAGCAAAGTTATTTTTGTAGGAAAATAGTTTACAATAAACTAAATTAATAGGAACTTTAGTTAAAGATTTGGAAAAAAGCGTTCCTTTATAAATATCCAACGCAGAGGATTTTAGGGGATAACCATACGCATCAGTTTGTTCTAATAAGTAACATGCCTTCAACCATATATCATCATTTTGATTAGTATTATAAATACTACGTATCTTGACAATTTTTTTTGTCTAAAAGCATAACATAACAATTTGGTTTTTTATTTGACAACAAAAATGTTTTAAAATAACATTTAGCGTAATATGAAATCTTTGTAGTTTCGTTAAAATAAATACACGATGATAATTTACAAAAATTTACTGGTTTCAAAGCAATTGGTTTTAGCTGCCTTAAATTTTGACCCCTGCTAAGCACTTTATTTACAGCTTGTTGCAATGGAAGATTCGGCGATGTAACCAATTGTCTTATAAATCGCATAAAATTTTCCGATTGAAAACAACTAAAATTATCAATACACCCAAATGTTTTACAATCATCAACAATATGAAGCATACAATCAACATTCATAGTGAGAAATTCACGACCAAAAAGAAGTGCTGAGTTTGTAATAAATGTTTTGACTAGGTCTTTACAATAACTGTATAAATAAATGCTCCAAATTGAATGACAAATGATTCTAAATATTGTTGATAGCAACAAAAAATTATGGAAATATTCTTTATGCACATGACGTTGCAATAAAAACGGTCCAAGATACAAACAAAAATATCGTGTTTCAGTTGCTTTCCACTTATTAAGATGATTCATACTACGTGGTTTTCTGGGAAATTCAAAAGGGGTACAGTCATGACTCATTGATATATCGGTGTTTAAATTTTGCATGCCATTTACACTTAGACAATAGGGCAATTGACCGCTTCGTAAAATTTCTAAATAACGCACAAATACTCCTTTACAAAAAAGGTGCATGTAGTCAAAAGGAAAGAACTTAATCATATCAAGATGGGCAATGGATTCAAAAGGTGACATTTCGTAATGATGTTCTTTTTGACGTCTATTTCTAAAGGAATCATTAGTTCTTAAGGTTGATTCTCCTTCATATATTCTGCGATGTTTGAAATTTGATCCTTTTATTTCACATCTATCGCAACCAAAATAAGCAGTATGACCTTTTACGCATTTCAAGAATGATTTTGCAAGCATGTCGCAATTGCAAAATAAAAATTCGACGTTATAAGTAATTTCTTCAAAAATAAATCTGGATTCAAAAAGAAGTTTCATTTCATTTACTAAATAAAATGTAAATTCTTGACATGATTTTGGTTTATTTTCACCATAATACAACCCAACTAAAAATACTGAATTACTGATCTTATCAATTGCTGCTGTAATAGGCCAAAATCCAGCAATCGTGCTCTTAAACAAAGGTAAACCATCAATACCAACCTTTAGTTTAAATAGATTATTTTCACCAATCAAACAAGCTTGCTTCAAAATAGGAATGAGTTGACATAAACCATTTTGAATACCAAAATGGTAGTGTTTACCAGGAAAAACATCATGTAAGTTAGGAGAAATTGCATTTTTAGAGATATTAAACAGTGTTCGTGGATCTCTCGGTAATTCAGGGTGATGAATAATCATTATTTCTCAAAGAACTTTCATATTGGCATAGCTTTGACCTGTTTCGATTCCAAAATCTTTTAAAGATTTGCTCACACTAGTAACATTATCATTTTCACCATCAGTAGATACATCGATATCAGATACTGATAATGATGAGTTTGTCAGCTGATCGATACTTGTATCTGATATAATACCTTCTGAATTATAATTAACAACACCTTTTTTGGAAAAGTCAATAGGTGTTGCTTCAATTTGGTCTTCCTCCAACAAATTGTCGCTGCTAGAAATAATTTCACTCATTAAACGAGTCATTGGCTGCGCTAAAGTATTGTTCAAAAATATCCTGTTGCACTTTTTTAATAATTTTCGACGTTTTCTTTTTGTGGAAGGATCCATTCTAAATTGTAGCTATAATATATATATATATATATATATATATATATATATATATATATATATATATATATATATATTATATATATATATATATATATATATATATATATATATATATATATATATATATATATATATATATATATATATATATATATATATAATATATATATATATATATATATATATATATATATATATATATATATATATATATATATAATATATATATATATATATATATATATATATATATATATATATATATATATATATATATATATATATATATATATATATATATACTCTTGCATGTCTCTTGCGTGGCATCAAAAAATGTTTCCCATAAACTGTAGTTTTAGAGATCGCGTTAATAAACCAGACCAGAAAAAGTTTTAAAAGTTAAATTTTTTTTTTCAATTGATAGACTGCCTGGCCAAACCAAACCCTCAGTCGATGTAGCAGCACTCTCTTGCGAGTCAGGCTATTTGTCAGTCGTTGTAGCAGCACTCCCTTGCGAGTCAGGCTATTTGTCAGTCGATGTAGCAGCATTCCCTTGCGAGTCAGGCTATTTGTCAGTCGATGTAGCAGCACTCCATTGCGAGTCAGGCTATTTGTCAGTCGATGTAGCAGCACTCCGTTGCGAGTCAGGCTATAAGATAGTCGATGTAGCAATATTTACGCATATTTTAAAAATGTTTTTTATTAAATCAATAACAAAAACACCACTAATTAAAAAAAACTTTCTAGTCGTTATAATTGCGGTTTTTTAAAAATATGTTGAAAAACAATTAAATTTAATGTACTTCCGCATAAATTAATTACTTTGACATTTCGATGACAATCAAAAACAGCTTAAGAGACGAGGTAATTAAAATTGTAGTCGTAAGAGACTTTTTTTACATTAAAATGCTCTGTAAGCTACACTATATGGGTATATATATATATATATATATATATATATATATATATATATATACATATACATATATATATATACATATACATATATATATATATACATATATATATATATATATATATATATATATATATATATATATATATATATATATATATATATATATATATATATATATATATATATATATATATATATATATGTATATTTATATATATATATATGTATATATATATATATATATATATATATATATATATATATATATATATATATATATATATATATATATATATACATATATATTTATATATATATATATATATATATATATATATATATATATATATATATATATATATATATATATATATATATATATATATATATATATATATATATATATATATATATATTTATATATACATATATGATGGTGAAAATGATAATGTTACTAGTGTGAGAAAATCTTTAAAAGATTTTGGAATCGAAACAGGTCAAAACTATGCCAATATGAAAGTTCTTTTAGAAAAAATGTATATATATATATATATATATATACATATATATAAATATATATATATATATATATATATATATATATATATATATATATATATATATATATATATATATATATATATATATATATATATATATATATATATATATATATATATATATATATATATATATATATATCAAACATAAAAAGAAAACAAAAATTTAAAACTCTTGAAACATTGGCTCGAACTGGACTGGAAAAAATTTTGCAAAATTTGTCCAAAAAAAAACAAAACTTTTTTGCTTTTTTTGCGCATAAATATTTTTTTCCTAAATCTTTTTTTAATTTAAACAACAATTATGAAAAAACCTGGAATATACAACAATCTAAAAAAATATATATAGGTCATTATCACGTTAGAAAATTTTTTTTTCAGAAAATATTGAGATGTACCCCGCTTGCTCCCCCGCATTTTGATATACGCTTTCTTTAGTACCCTTCACCTCAATAAAAAAACCTACGCTATTAATCTACCTACCTAACATTTTATGATGTTTTTTTAAATTTAGTCTTGTCTTAATCTTATCACTTTTATAATTCACCCCTGCCCATCGCCTTATTTACGTCATTTGCAGACTCCCTCTACCGCATCCGAGCGTACGTGCTTTACGGACGATCTCTTAATGTAGTAGACCAGAATGGAGGGGGCAGGTAGAATTTAAGCGCATTGAGCCACATATAAAAAAGTAATGGAAACGGGTAATCTTAAGTTAAAAGCGCTAAATAATGCTAAAAAATGGGGGATAAAAAACTCAAAAAACTAGAATAGTTATTTGGAAAATGTGTAAACGACATGGCAAAATTAGAGCTTAAAAATGCCTAACTTAGAAAATATATTTGAAAAAAGGACAAATTGATGCGAACAAATAAACATAATGAGACAACAATTCACAATGAATGCAGAAAAAATGTAGAAACAATTGATAAACAAAATCAAAGTAACAAATAACCAAAATAAAAACGGTATATAAACAACCAACAGGCAATTGAACTTATTTAGTTATATTACCTAAACATATAATTAGTATACATATAATAAAAGATACATGGTAAAATGGAAGCACAACATGTAAAACATAAAAACATGTAAAACATAAAAACATAAAAAGTAAGAAATAATGAAGAAGTTACCTTTCATCTTGGGTATATCGAACACTAAAGCGGCGTGAATGCTGCGTATGTACGAATAACCAGTTAATACGAAATATATAAGATAATATAAGGTGATAAAAGAAAAACGAGGTAGTTAGTTTTAACTTGGAAAACGTGGATGGTGATTAATTTCTTATTCGAAAACGTGCAAAGTAAAATAACCCGGTGAATAATGTATAATGTTTAATCTAATGAGAGTTGTATTAATATTTAAGCCAGAATGATTGTTGTTATATAGCAAACTAGGAAAAAACCGGATCCGCTCCGTTTATACTTTTTATTACATTTTTGCCAAAAGTTTCAAGTTAAATTGTTTAAAGTTTATTCGAGTAAATTTCCTAATACAAAATTGTTATGTATTTACATTTAAGTCAATATTTATTAATGAATAAATTTGATTTAAAACGAATCGACTGATTTAAAAAGGGAAAAGCGCAAAGATTATCCATACATCGACTGACTAAAATAGGTACAGGCGCAATGCTTCGTTTATACATCAACTGTGTATTGTTTCATGTACCTCAAAATAATGTTTTCTACTGCAGTCAAGTCTAAGTTATAATCAAAAAAGTTGTAAAAAAAACTTAATAATAAAAATGTTTTTATATGCCGTTTACGGATATATCAACGATTTACTTCGTTAGTAAGATTTAAAAGGTTTCTTTTTAAATCGAACCCACTAGCAATCTAATTTATTTATTTTATAATTATATGAATTTATATCGAACCCTATAATTTAAAAAAAATTAAATCTAAACTTTTTTTAAGTATTTGTGTCAATATACTGAAACTTTTCAGTCGCGTGTTTTTTTCTCATCTCTGTTAAATTCAAGATGGCGTCTTACGCAAAAGCAGCTTCTTCGGTAGTGAGTTCGGTTGGAGAACGATTAGTCGAGTTTAAGGTCTTCATGGAAACTATTCATGCGAATAATCAAAACTATGTAAACGATCGTGCCAAAGAAATTATTGAAAAAATTAATGAAAAAGTTGGACGTAATAAAATAGAAAGTTTAACTTATCACCGTGAAGGAAGATGGATAGCCGTTTTTAATTCTATCGACGATGCTATTGCGATGACTCGAAATGAAGTCGCACTAACGAATTGTAGGTCTCCTGTTTTTTTCAGAAGAAGAGAACAATATGGTTTTCTTATCACTATAAAATGTGATCCAACCATCCAAGATGATGAACTTACAGCAAAACTTTTACCTTTCATCGAAAATGTTATTTCAATACAACACACGACATACAGTTTCGATCACACTGTGTAAAGGATGGTCGACGCTTATTTAGGGTTAAATTGAATTGTATGGTCAAAGAACTGCCACATCATGTCGAAATAAATGGGGCGAAAATCATTCTAAACTTCGCTGGGAAAGAATTTCTATGTAGACAATGTGGAAACACTCATGTACCAAAAGAACGATGTGTTTCCGCAGCATTTAATTCAAACGATAAAAAACTCAGCAACACGGAAAAAAATCAAAAAATTAACGTGGAAAACAAAAAAGAAACATTTCATTTTAGTGCTCCAGCCTCCCTCTCTTCAAACATCTTCCTCAGAGGTGAGGTAAATGATTCTGTCTATAAAAAAAATAATATACCTACTTTTACTTTTTTAGACAAACAGTGCTTAGAGCTACCAAAAGAAGTTAAAAACAAAATAGTTAACACGCAAAAGGAATATCAATCAGCGTTTGACGAAGCTCGAAAACTCGAGAAACAAAAACAAGAAAAACAAGAACATCACCCTGTGGAAAAATTAGTTATTGTTGAAGATCCGTTTACAGAAGTTAAATCGAGAACACAGAGGAAAAAAGATCGAAAGAAGAAAGAAGATGGCGAAATATCAAGCGCGAGTGACTTTGATTCAGATGTGGATATTGCGATGGGAGAAAACGTAAACGAACGAAAAAGGATACATCCTCAAACTCCGATTAAAGAGAAGCTTTCAATCAAAGAAAGACGTAACGAGAAACCTAAATGGCAAACTTAAATAAAAGACTGTTTAGAAGGGACTTTTGGTGGTGGTATGAATTAGTTTTTTATAATTTTTATTCTTTTGATTTTTTACGCCTAATTTTATTTATATGTCATTGGGTTTCTTACTCAAAAGCTTTTACCTGATCTAAAGATTGATGCAAATTTTGGGTGGAAAAATTAAAAATAACGATATTTTTTTTTTTTTTAAATAGTAAAAATCAACAAAAAAAAAAATGCAGCAATTGAAATTTTACACCTCAAACGTTAACGGTTTGAGCAACGGAAATAAGCGTAAAACAGTTGTCAATAATTTAAAAATAGACCATGTTTTTTTGATACAGGAAACCCATTTAGATAATGATACAATAAACTTATTAAAAAAAGATTGGGATGGTGACGTTTTTTTCTCACCTGGAGCAGATTACACAAGAGGAACTGCAATTTTAATTAAACAAAAATGTGAAAAACCAATTTTCTTAGGTAATGACTCTAAAGGAAACTTTAACTATGTGGCTCTAAAAATTAATGATATAAAATTATTGATAATTAACGTTTACGCACCTTCCGGGGCCGGATATTCACAAAAATTAAGAATTACGTTTTTTAATGAGTTAATTAATGAATTTAGTAATAAAGATTTTAATGACTTTCAAATTGTTATGGGTGGGGATTTTAATGTAACATTATCAGAAAAAGATAGATATCCTGCCATGTTTAGACAAGAATGTCCGTCCATAAAAAATCTAAAAAATTTGTTAAACCTCTTAGAAATAGAGGATGTTTGGAGAGTGTTTAATCCCCTTCAAACTGAATACACTTTTGCTGCAACTAACGGTGTGTCTCATTCGAGACTAGACCGCTTCTATATTAGCTAAAAATCTAGGCAAAATATTCAAACTTTTTTTGAGCCAACAATTTTAACTGACCATTATAACGCTCAAGTAGTCGTTTTAAATATTAACAAAAATAATATTAGATCAGAAACATGGATTTTAAACAATAAACATTTGGAAAATGAACAATTTAAAACTCTTATAGAAGCGAGCTGGACCGAATGGGCACACCAAAAAAATTATTATGAAAATATTAAAGACTGGTGGGAAGAAGGCAAACAAAACATAAGACTCATTTCGAAAAAATTTACCAAAAAACTAAAACAAAAACAAAACAAAAAAGAATTTAAACTTTCAAAATTATTGAAAAACGCTTCGCAAAAAATGCATGCAAATAATAATATGAAACAATTATATAAAGATGTTAAAATGAAAATTGAACAAATAGAAAAAGAAAAAGCAGAAGGAGCGGCGATTAGAGCGAGAATTCAATGGAGATTAGAGGGCGAAAAATGTTCAAAATTTTTTTTCGGATTAGAAAAACAAAAACTTGCAAAACAGTACGTAACTGAAATAAGTGGGAGTGACGGGGAAGTCAAAACGGAACAAAAAGAAATTCTAGCTGAATTTGAGAAATTTTATCAAAATTTGTATAAAAATAAAGTAAACAACAAAACCTCCCAAGATTTTTTGTTTTCAAATGCTAAAGTTCAGCAAGTGACTGAACTAGAAAATAAATTACTAGAAAAAGAATTATCTGCGTTTGAAATAAAACAAGCTTTAGCACAAATGAAAAACAACAAATCACCCGGCTCAGACGGGCTCACTATAGAATTCTATAAAAAAAATTTTGAAATTATTAAGGATGACTTAACTGATGCTTTAAATAATGTTTTGTTCACAGGAGAAATGACAAACTCACAAAAAGAAGCAATAATAACATGCATTTTTAAAAAAGGCAACAAAAATGATATAGGAAATTGGAGACCAATATCACTTACAAATGTAGATTATAAAATTCTAACAAAATGTTTAGCAAATAGACTAAAAAATGTATTGCCTAATATAATACACAGCAACCAAACAGCATGTGTCAAAAATAGAACTATAAACTATAATCTTAGTTACACCAGAGACATTATAAGCATTGCTAAAACATGCGATTTAGACGCTTGCATTCTTTCGATAGATCAGGTAAAAGCTTTTGACAGGGTAGATAGAAATTTTTTGCTTAAAAGTTTGAAACATTTCGGATTTGGAAGAGGTTTTATATTTTTTATCGAAACAATTTACAAGAAAATTTTTGCAAAAATTAAAATTAACGGATGTTTATCCGAAAAAATCAATATCTTGAGAGGAGTAAGACAAGGTTGTCCTTTGTCAATGATATTGTATATCATTCAAGCAGAAATCTTTTCAACTTTTATAAGACAATGCGATAAAATCAAAGGGATTATTGTTGAAGGAAAAGAAACCAAAATACAGCAATACGCTGATGATACCAATTTTTATCTAACAGGAGAAAACTCAATTCTAGAAATAGGAAAAGCTTTGAAAATAAATAAAAAAGCCACCGGAGCAAAAATAAACATAGCCAAATGCCAAGGCATGTGGCTAGGTAAAAACATTTTCGAAGATAAACAAAAACTTTTAAATTTTAATTGGGACGAAAATTCTTTTAAAAGTTTAGGAATAGTTTTCACGAATAACGGAAGGTTTTCCTATGAAACCCACTGGAAAGAGCGTTTCGATAAAATGGAAAGCTCTCTCCAGAAGTGGCAAAAATGGAATCTTTCTCTAAAAGGAAAAAAAACAATAATAAACTCTTTGATAATCCCGCAAATATTACACATTGCATTTGTAGTCCCCCTACCCAACAAAAATTATTTAGACAAAAATGGAAAAATTTTGTCTAAATAATTTTTTTTGGGGTAGTAGAGTCTGCCGACTCAACAAAACAAAAACGCAACAAAAAATATTAAAAGGTGGAGCTGGAGTAAACAACATAACAAATAAACTTAAAGCTATCCAGTTGCAATGGATTAGTAAGATACACAGCGATAATATAAGCGGGCCATGGAAAGACGCAATGATAAACATTTTAAACTCCTATAGAGACGCCAACCAAAATGTTCACGTTTTTAAAACTAACCCTACCCATATTAAGCAACTCCCACCCTTCTATGCTCAGCTAATAACTAATTGGCATGATCTAAAAGAAAAACATAAATTAGCAGTAACAGAAATCGAAGAAATTTTAAACCAACCTATTTTTTATAACAAAATGATTCAAAAGTCGCCAAAAAAGTTCTTGATTCCTGACAAGAGTCACATAGAAAACTATATTGTCCTTTTAGCTGACATAGCAAAAACTTTTCAACCAGGCTTTCTAAATCAAAAAAGCGTGAATATTAGCGAAAAAAACTTAAGCGAAATTATCAAAGCCCTTCCGCCAGAATGGAGGCGAAAAATTTTATCCCAATCTCAAAATTACGATTTTAGAAAAGCCCCGCAATATATAGCTAAAAAGAAATCAAAATATGAATTAAAAAACCTAACTGTTTTAACATTATACAAATTATTAAACAAACCCATCAAAAAACTTGAATATAAATTTAATAATTGGAAGTCCATGTTTGATAGCATGGACAACCTAAACCATACTGATTGGGAACAATTTTTTGTCAACATTTATAAGAGAAACACTAATAATAAAGCGAGCGAAATTCGATTCAAAGCAGCACATTTTATATTACCAACAAACGATAAGATGTTTGAAATAAAAGTAAGAAAAGATCAGCTATGCCCTCAATGCAAAAAAAAAGTTGAAACGACTGCTCACATGATCTATGAATGTGAAAAAGTGCAACCTTTAATTTTTTATCTTTTAGACATTCTAGATCAACTCTACCCTTTAGAATACCCTCATATTAACAGTTTGAAATTTATTTTATTCGGCTATGAAAAAAGAGCCAAACAAAGAGTTTTTGGGAATATTTTATTGGATGTTTTGCTAACGGAAATTTTTTATAATAGAATGAAGAGCCACTTCGATAATAAGGTTTTTACAAACAAATATCTTTTAAAAAAATTGAAAGCAAAAATTGAAAAAGTTTTAAAAAACGAGTTACTAATAATATTTAAACAAAATAAACAAGAAATACACAAGGAGGAAATAAAAAATATTTTTTGCAAAGGAAGCTTGAGATTGGTTGCTGATATATGCAACTATTTTTAAATAACATTTTAGACTTTTTTAGAAACTTTTTATATAAAATACTTTTATTTTTTTTTTAACTAATTGTATATATTGGATGAATGTAATTCTTTCATATATGAAATGATAACAGAGAATTAATGATTAGCTAAATATTTGATAAAAACTAAAGAAATAACTTTTTTCAGATAAGAAAAACACGTGACTAAACAGTTTCAATTTTTCCTTTTCAAAACAATTTTTCTTTTTATTCTCTTTCGATTTTATTTTTTTGTGTTTTTATATATTTGGTTTTTTATGGTGATTTTATTGTAATGGGTCTAAGACATCTTTGTAACAGGGGTATATATTTACGAAATCTTGTAACTTTTATTTTTTTTACGGTGTCAGTATGGCAATTAGCCGGATGACAATAAACTACAATACATAAGTATTTGTGTCAATAAGGTCACGTAAACATCACGCAATTATCTTTATTACTAAAATACAAATGGCGTCTTACGCGAAAGTCGTTGGGAAGGTCGAAACATTAGATGAACGTATTGTTGAATTTAGAATTTTTATGGACAATAAACTAACTGGTTCTTTTAAGTATATCAATGAAAGAGCGAAGGAAATAAATGAACGAATTCAAGAAAAAATTGGCCGTGGAAAAGTTGAAAACTTAACGTACCATCGTGATGGTCGATGGATTGCCGTTTTCAAGTCAGTTAAAGACGCAGAAATTATGTCAAGAAATGAAATTTCACTTTCCGAATGTAGGATGCCTGTTTTTTTTCGAAAAAGAGATGAGTATGGTTTTCTTATCACAATTAAATGTGATCCAACTATTAACGACGATGAGCTAACAGAAAAACTACAACCTTACATTGAATGCGTTGTCTCAATCAAACACACAACGTACGATTTTGATAATACCATTAAAGACGGCAGAAGATTATTTCGAGTTAAACTCAAAGTGTTGGTGAAAGACGTTCCTCACCAAATTGAAATTAACGGAACAAAAATAATGCTAAATTTTGCAGGAAAGGAATTTTTATGTAAACAGTGTGGAAATTTTCATGTGCCGAATGAACGATGCGTGTCTCCGAAACCAACTAACGATGAATCACTCATTTTTAGAAAAAAATCAAACGAAACGAAAAAGAGTAAAGAAAATGATGAAGCAAAAAAAACAACACTTTTTCAATTCACACCACCATCTCCTATAACATCAAACACAATATTTACACGAGGAGAGGTAAACAATTTTATTTATTCTAAAAATAAAACAAATTCTTGTGATAGTTTAGATAAAGACAGCCTCACATTGCCAAACGAAGTTAGAAGAAAAATTGTAGAGACTCAAAAAGAATACCAATCAGCTTTCGACGCTGCTAGAAAATACGAGAATCAAAAATATCCTGTTGAAAATTTGGTAATTGTGGAGAATCCCTTCATCGAAGTCAAGTCAAAAAAGCAACAAAACAAAGAAAAAAAGACAAAGAAGAAAGAAGATGGCGAGTGCTCCAGTAATAGCGATGTTGAAGACGACTTTGAGGTGGATATAGCGATGGGTGACAACGTGAACGAGCGAAAACGTACGCATCCGCAAACTCCAATAAAAGAAAGACCAGTAATTAAAGAAAAGCGAAACATAAAACCAAAATGGCAAGGTTAAATAAAGACTTTTTTAAAAAAGAAATTTTTGTTGGTATGATTTTTTTATTTTTTTTCAATTATCTTTATTTTGTTTTTACTAATTTTTTACTGGTTTTTTTGCTCAAAAGCTTTCTCCTGATCTATGGGGGAGGGCATTTTGTTTGAGTTAAAAAATTAAGTGTTAATAAAGAATGAATGGGTAATAACAATAATAAATAACAAAAATTAAAAATGGAGCCTTTAAGTTTTTACACCTCCAACATTAATGGTTTGAATAACGGAAGTAAGCTAAAAACATTAGTTAACAATTTCAAAAACAAGCCAAATGATGTTTTTCTTATTCAGGAAACGCGTTTAAATAATAAAAATATTAATTTGCTAAAAAATGTGTGGGCAGGTGATATTTTTTATTCACCTTCTGACACATCTCATACAAGAGGAACTGCAATTTTATTTAAACATAATTATGAAAAACCACTATTATTAGGAAATGACTCGAAAGGTAATTATAATTACGTGGCTATAAAAATTAATAGCTTTAACTATTTAATAGTTAATGTTTACGCACCATCCGGTAACGGAATATCTCAAAAACTTAGAATGAATTTTTTTAATGAACTAATTAATGAATTTAAAGATAAAAATTTAAATGATTTCCAAATTGTTATGGGTGGTGACTTTAACATGACCTTGTCAAATAAAGACAGATTTCCAGCAATGTTTAGAATTGAATGTCCCTCTTGTAAAATATTAAAAACGCTTTTAAACCTATTAGAAATTGAAGACACTTGGCGTGTCTTCAATCCTTACAAACAAGAATATACTTTTGCAGCCACTAACGGTGTTTCCCAGTCTAGAATCGATCGCTTTTATATCAGCAAAAAATGCAGACAAAACATAAAAACGTTTTTTGAGCCAACCATATTAACTGACCACTATAACGCTCAAGTAGCGTTTATAAACGCAGGAGATTTTTTTCTCAAGTCAGAAATATGGATTTTAAATAACAAACATTTAGAAAACACTCATTTTAATGCTCTTATAGAATCGTTTTGGAGAGAATGGGAAGAGCAGAAGTATGTTTATGAAAATGTTAAGGATTGGTGGGAGGCTGGTAAGGAGAGAGTAAAAATAATCTCGAAAAAATTTAGCAAAAAATTAAAACAACAAAAGAACAAAAAAGAATTTAAATTAATTAAATTATTAAAAAACGCATCAAAAAAAATGCATTTAAATTGCAATATGAAAAAACTTCACGACGTTTTAAAAGATAATCTTGAAAATATAGAAAAAGAAAAAGCTGTAGGTGCGGCAATAAGAGCAAAAATTCAATGGAGATTAGAAGGAGAAAAATGCTCCCATTTTTTTTTCGGACTAGAAAAACAAAAATTAGCTAAACAATATGTCTCAGAAATAAACGGCAGAGACGGGCATGTTAAAATCGACTCAAAAGAAATTTTATTAGAGTTTGAACATTTTTATAGAAATTTATACAAATTCAAAGAAAACGACAAACTTTCTCAAGAATTTTTGTTCTTAAATGCTAAAGTAAAAAAAGTTAATAAGGAAGAAAATAAAATGTTAAAAAAAGAGATATCTAAAAGCGAGATAAAGCAAGCTCTAGGGCAAATGAAAAATAATAAATCACCCGGTTCAGACGGGCTAACCATCGAATTTTATAAACATTATTTTTATTTGATTAAAAAAGACTTGATTGAAAGTTTAAATAACGTTTTGTTTACAGGCGAAATGACAAACTCGCAAAAGGAAGCTCTAATAACATGTATTTTTAAAAAAGGAAACAAAAATGATATCTGCAACTGGAGACCCATATCTTTAACAAATGTTGATTATAAAATTTTAACAAAAGTTTTGGCCAACAGGCTCAAAGATGTTCTACCAAATATAATACATAGCAACCAAACTGCTTGCATTAAAAACAGAACAATATATTATAATCTAAGTTACACGAGAGACATTATAAGCATCGCTAAAAAAAGCAAGTTAGACGCTTGCATTCTTTCCATAGATCAGGTGAAAGCTTTTGATAGGGTTGATAGAGCTTTTTTGTTTGATAGTTTGAAACATTTCGGATTTGGAAAAATATTTATATCTTTTATAAAAACAATCTATTACAATATAAATGCTAAAATAAAAATTAACGGTTTGTTATCAGAAAAAATAGATATTTTAAGAGGAGTAAGGCAAGGCTGTCATTTGCCAATGATTTTGTACATCATACAGGCAGAAATATTTTCATGTTATGTTAGACAAAACAAAAATATTAAAGGTATACATGTAAAAGAAAGCGAAACAAAATTACAGCAATACGCTGATGACACAAACTTCTTTCTAATCGGAGATGATTCCATTAGAGAAGTGGGAAAAGCCTTAAAACTCAACCAAAAAGCCACAGGCGCTAAAATAAACATTGCCAAGTGTCAAGGCATATGGTTAGGCAAAAATATTTTTAAATGACAAAAGCGAGTATTTGAATTTCAATTGGGATGAAAACACTTTTAAAAGTTTAGGGATTTTTTTCTCGAATAACGCAAAATTCCAGTACGAAACACACTGGAAGGAGCGTTTCAATAAAATGGAAAATTCAATGCGAAAATGGGAAAAATACAAATTGTCCATAAAAGGCAGAAAAACAATCATAAACTCTTTAATTATCCCTCAAGCACTCCATTTAGCTTTTATAGCACCCTTACCCAGCAACGGAATTCTAAATAAAATAGAAGCAAAAATTAATAACTTTTATTGGGGGGGAAAAATATGTAGACTAAACAAAACTAAAACTCAACAAAAGATAAATGAGGGCGGCGCAGGAGTTAACAGCTTAACCAACAAACTTAAGGCCATACAGTTGCAGTGGATTAGCAAATTATACAACGAAAATATATGCGGTCCGTGGAAAGATGCTATGGTTTACATATTAAATCTATATAGAAATGCAAACCAAAGCAAACAAACTATTGAAACTATCCCTACTCAAATAAAACTCTTACCCCCTTTTTACTCTCAGCTCTTAGTTAATTGGCATAGTTTAAAACAAAAACATTTTTTACCTATAACAAAAATTGAAGAAATTTTGAATCAACCTCTATTTTTTAACTCAATGATAAAAACGATGCCAAATAAGTTTTTAACTCCGAGCGAAACTCACATTAAAAACGATATAATACTTGTAGCAGATATTACTAAAACGTTTCAGCCAGGCTTTTTGCATCATAAAAGCATTGGTTTGACCGAAAAGAAATTAGAAATTCTTACAAAAGCTCTGCCAAGAAATTGGTACAATGAAATTCTAAAGGAATGTCAAAGTTATGATTTTAAAAAGTCTTTATTTTATTTAGCTAAAAGGAAAACAAAACACGAATATAAAAATTTAACTGTCTTAACTCTTTACAAATTATTAAAAAAACCAACATAACGTTTAGACTATAAATTCAATAAATGGAAAGATGTTTTTGAAAGCATGAAAAATATAAATGAAAAAGATTGGAAACATTTCTTTATAAAACTTCAAAAAAGTAATACTAATAACAAAGCGTGCAAAATTCTATTTAAAACAGCACACTTTTTGTTGCCAACTAACGATAAAATTTTGATTTTAAAATAAGAAAAGACAAACTTTGCCCACAGTGCAAAATTAAAAATGAAAACACTGCCCACATGATGTATGAATGTGAAAAAGTACAGCCATTAATATTTTATGTTCTAGATATTTTAGACCAGCTCTACCCTAATGAATACCCTCATAATAACAATTTTAAATTTATTTTATTTGGATATGAAAAAAACGCAGCCCAGAGGCTTTTTGGCAATTTATTATTAGAAAGTTTTATTTGTGAAATATATTTTAACAGAATGAAAAGTCAATTCGAAGAGAAAACTTTCACTAAGAAATATTTGCTAGAAAAGTTTGATAGAAAAGTCAAAAGACTATTTTTAAATGAATTACTTATGCTAACACAACAAAATAAACAAAAAAAACACATAAACGAAATAAGAAACATTTTTAAAAATGGAAGATTAAATTTGATAGCAGATGTTCGTGACTATTTCGTGTAATTTCAGTTTTTTCGTTTTTCTTTTTTCTTTTTGTTTTTTAATTTTTATTTTTTATTTTTTATATTATATATTCTTTTGGTGTTGTTTTATACGAGTCCAAAAGACATCTTTGTAAACGTTTTTTTTCGTTTTTTCGTTTTTTGTTTAAACCTTGTATTTATTATGAGGACGTCAGTATGGCAATTAGCCGGATAACGGAATAAATTACAATACCATTTTTCTAATAAGTATTTAATTAGATTGCACATCCTAACATCGGGTGCAATCCTGTCCACTTTCTCTATGCTATCTTTCTAACACGACTTCTTCTGTCTTTCACTCTAACATATCTTCGTTCTTCCTAAACTTACTTTACTCTTGGTCCGTAGAGCGGGTCATGACGCTCCTTGGGGAGCCGAACCTGTCTTTGCGGTCCTTGGTAATGTGGCCTCCGTATGGTAATTAGCTGGAGGAGGATAAACCACAATACCTATTTTTCTAATAAGTATTTAATTAGATTGCACATCCTAACATCGGGTGCAATCCTGTCCGCTTTCTCTATGCTATCTTTCTAACACGACTTCTTCTGTCTTTCACTCTAACATATCTTCGTTCTTCCTAAACTCACTTTACTCTTGGTCCGTAGAGCGGGTCATGACGCTCCTTGGGGAGCCGAACCTGTCTTTGCGGTCCTTGGTAATGTGGCCTCCGTATGGTGATTAGCTGGAGGAGGATAAACCACAATACCTATTTTTCTAATAAGTATTTAATTAGATTGCACATCCTAACATCGGGTGCAATCCTGTCCGCTTTCTCTATGCTATCTTTCTAACACGACTTCTTCTGTCTTTCACTCTAACATATCTTCGTTCTTCCTAAACTCACTTTACTCTTAGTCCGTAGAGCGGGTCATGACGCTCCTTGGGGAGCCGAACCTGTCTTTGCGGTCCTTGGTAATGTGGCCTCCGTATGGCGATTAGCTGGATGAGGATAAACCACAATACCTATTATTTAATTAGATTAGATTGATTGTGAGTTTTATTCAAAAAAGATTGTTTTTTAAACTTATAAATTTAATAGCTTTTGACCAAATAAAACGTAATGTAACGTTAAATGATTTAAATTTTAGACGCAATTAAAATACGTCTATATAAGTTGAAAAAAAGCCATACTGGTATTTATTTTAACTTTTATTACTGTGCAAAAAATTACTTCTAATTTTTTTTATAACAAATTTTTCACGAAAAAACGTTTCTGTTCGCGAGGTTGTAATTAATGAATTGCAACTTTGCAAATTGAATTTTTTAACAAAAAAATATTTTTCTGAAATTTTTTTTAGTTACTAATGTCTCGACGAACGCATTGTTGAATACCATGTTTCATTAATGATTTACGTTATTTAACAAATTCTTTTTATTAACAGTTATAAATGCATTGAATTCAATGCAGTCTTTTTTTTAAAAAAAAATACCCACAAGCAATCTAATTCCTTATTTTGAATATTATTACTGTAACCCATGGAAACGACTTGTTACGTATAAAAATAAAAAATTATTCCTCAATTATAACACGTCACAAATATAATTTTTTTTTTACGTTACCTTACGTCTATTTTTTACTTGTAAGAGTGCAACGAATTTAGACGTAACGTAACGTTAAAAAAATTTATGTTTGAGACGTATTTTAGTTACGTCTCAAATCCAGATTTTGTTACGTTACGTAACGTCTCAACTAATTACTCTTTAAAAAGTTTAAAAAAAAAAAACCAATTAAGACGTAATGTTACGAATTGAGACTTTTTGTTTTTTCGTGACAAAGTAACGAATTGAGACGAAGCTATTTTACAATAAAAATAAAATAAAAGATAATATTCAGCAATATGGCAATGATGAACAAACATTTACTGCATTTTCAAGTTTATTTACTTAATAGTTGAATAAAAAGTAGAGAATGTAACCTTGTTACCAATTGTAACCGATTGAGACGTAACGTAACTTTAAAATCCTATAGGGGCTTGTTTTAAAATTTTTTGATTTTATTTGTTTAAGGTGTCGCTCCATTGACTAGTTTTTAATATGAGTGACATCAAACCTTAATTTCTAAATTATAAATAAATTTTTAATTTTTGATTTTAAGGTTAATTAGCCATAAGCGCATGCGTAGTATGAACAGCAAATTTTTTATCTTTTTATTTTATTAAATAAATGAATAAAAAAACTTTGCCATACATAGTACGCATGCGTCAAAACTTTCAAGCATGCCGTGCATACTGCACATCAAAGTTCAGCCTTGGGTTTACATTCATACATATTGGAGAGATAGATATATCCATCTTTTTTCACAAATCTAATTTTGACGTTGTTAGAAAAAGAGGTCTATATTATCTATCTATCTCTCCAGGTACAATATACCGCCTCTCAATTTTTTTGTGCTGAAAAAGGCAGCCATATGTGCGCACAAAATGTAAATCACTGTCAAACTTGAGTCTGGTGTTTTCCCTGCTTCTGACATGCCGGAAACAGAAAGAAATATGCGCACGTGAAATTCATATCACTGTCAAAATAATTTTAAATATTTAATTAATAAAACTGAAATGAAATAATCTAAAAAAATGTTTTAGAAATACAAATTAGTACAAAATTATACAAGTTAGTACTTTCAGAGTACTGGATTTGAAAAGAATACGGTTTGTGAAAAAAGAGTACAAAACTCAGTAAATGAGTATAGTTGGTCACCTTAATTATCTACATAATTTTTCTAAAAGATTTCAAAGTTCTTGCAAAAGATGGTTTTATCTATGAAAATATTGAGTTTAAAATCATTCTTGCTGTCATCATATGTGATGCACCAGCTAAAGCATTTGTTAAGTGCCTTAAGAAACACAATGGTTATAACTGTTGTGAGCATTGTGTTTAGAAAGGAGAGCGGTGTGGCAAGATAATACTCCCACATATTTCACTTATTTTAAGCGCTAATTCAGATTTTTTCTCATCAAAAGCATTCTTAACATCTTATTGGTGTGTTAAGTTGAATTAAATTTTGACATGGTGACAAAGCTTCGTTTAAACCTTACACATCTAGTATGCTTAGGGGTATGCGAAGACTCATTAACTTATGGTTAAATTGCCAAAATGTTGTAAATTGTCTCAAATTACAGTCAATACTTTATCTGGGGGATTATTTCAGATATGTCATTACATTCCAAATATTTTTCTAGAAAACCTAAATCTTAATTAGATATTAAAAAATAGAAAGCAACTGAACTTTTATTTTATAAACTGGGCCAGTTGTTTAAAGGGAATTGCCAAAAATCTATCCAAACTTTTTAGATTTTTCAGCTGCAGTTCTAATTTCATGTTTTATTTTGTTGAAAAAATATATTTATTTTGTGCAGTTTTATTGGTGAACTTTATCGTAAGGATCAACTAGTTTACAATATCCATTCCTTAGCGCATATAGGAAATAATACAGTTAAATTTTAAGTACTTGATAGATGTATCAAGTACTTAAAATTTAACTGTATTATTTCCTATATGTGTTAAGCAATGGACATTGTAAACTAGTTGATCCTTACGATAAAGTTCACCAATAAAATTGCACAAAATAAACATTTTTTCAACAAAATAAAACATGTCCCTCGTTCAAATACAAAACTTTTTTAGGTCAATTAAAAAAGTTTCAAGACCAAAGATTCGCTCTAATAAACACGTACAAGAAGATAATCAGAAGTTTAGTATTTCTTATTTTGATGATAGTTATCATTGCATTGAGACACTGTTTACAGTTTAAAAATTATCAAGGTTTAGTGTGTTTTGTTTTAGCTAATGAAAGTGATAATTGTTTTGAAATTACAAAAAAAAAAAGTTAAGATAAAAAGGTTTTACAAAGCAGACAAATCTTATAACAGAAAGGTTATGTTTGAGGAATTTGCAACTTTTGTGTGTGTGCATATAAAATATAAGCAGAGTTTGTCTAGAGGGCTCATTTACATATTTAGGGGTCCTTTTACAAATATAATTTTTTTTTTTTAATGTTTCGAATTTTTATTTACATTTTTTTTATTCGTTGTAAAAGTTTTTAAGAGTTTTGGGGCCCTTATCACAGGTTTTTTTTTTGAATGGAAGGGGGGCTTATACCTAGTAGCCACGGCACTGTATATAAGGTATATACAATATATATCAAATTATATACAATGAAAATACAAAATTATATTTATTTAATAATTTTATATAACTTATTTATAGTAACTAAAAGAATGCTATCGATTTATAATATGAATCATAAGCATGTGCTTGTCTATTACAAGTGCATTTTAAAACGTTGAAATTAACGGCGATTATAAAATTATATGTTTTTCTACCTTCGATGGTAAAAATTACATTTTTTATTTTAAGAGTGTTGGGAGCAATCGTAAGAGTTTTATAATATATTAAAAATAATGTATGTGTTACCTATAAAACTTAAAACTAAAAGTTAAATTTAATTTTTTTACAGCTCATTTTGAAACGAGATATTGTGTAAAGAGATTTTCAAAGAAGTCGTTTTAACAACAATGAAAAAGTTTCCGATTTCTGAGACAGCCGTGAAAGCATTCAAAACATCATTAAAGAATTGTATGAAAGTTTGCTTAATTTTGACTGCGTAATTTTATTTACTATTTTTTTTGAAATAAATCAATCAAAATTATATATAAATTTGCTTTTACTGTAAGTTTTGAATATTTAAACGTATTTTTTCAAGATTTGCAATGGGTAAATATGGGGCCCATATGGATATGCCCGGCGAGTTCGCTATGGGTTTCCCATATGGGTCCCATTTGCAAACTCAAATGGGCCCCTTACGGTTTTAAAGTACGGAATTTGACTGGGACCCATACGGGATACCCGGCGGGCTCACACATATGGGTCCCATATAGAAACCGCAGCCATGATCCGGCGGGATACCGCTGGTTTTCCCAAACGGGACCCAATTGACGACCTATATGGGCCCCGTAGGGTTCCCGAATGTCAATGTTGGCTGGGAGATGTTCTGAGGTTTGTATTGCTTTGTTTTTTAAAAGTTTTTAAAAGGGGGCAAAACTCTGCTGTCTTTCAAATTCACAGGATCTAAGAGGCAATTTAATTGAGGCTATTTACATTCCGAAACCATCTAAAGAGTTTTTTTTCAATTTTAAAAACGAGGTCTTTAAAAATATATAAAGATTTGTCCTTCAAAGAAATCTCAAACATTACAAAATCCTTGATAAATTTTTTAATGGAATGACAAAATATAAAATATTTCTCGAGCTAATTATTAACATATAGGTATTTAGTAAATAAAATCTTTATTTACATATAAAGCATTAGCAAACTATTAAAAAAAAAAGAAATCACATAATATAGTTACAAATGGAAAAATATATGATTTCGCTAACCCTGACTTTGACTTTATATATAACGTTTATATAAAGTTTTATATACATTATATATATATATATATATATATATATATATATATATATATATATATATATATATATATATATATATATATATATATTATATATATATATATATATATATATATATATATATATACATATATATATATATATATATATATATATATATATATATATATATATATATATATATATATATATATATATATATATATATATATATATATATATATATATATATATATATATATATATATATATATATATATATATAGGGAAGATGAGGGCGCATTGATTGCCGGGGCAGTATAATCTTTTAGCTTTTACCCTTTTTTTTTGTCATAATTTAACATAGATTGCAATTTAATTAACCATTATACTACCCTTCATTGTTTAATCGTAAGAATTTTTGATAAGATCAATTTCAGCATTAAGAAAATTGAAAATACAGTTTTTCATCATAAAAAGTGATTTTTAAAACTTGTAAACAAGTTCAAATAAATTTTTAATTAGATTTCCGTATGACTTTACAAACAATTTATTGTAAACTCATAAGGGTTAAGTTTATAATAAATTTGTTTTGTTGAGTTGGTAACTGTATTTAGAGAAGTTATTGGCATTAATATATCAACTGTACCTATAGGGCATACTATGTACTAATGGGGCATAGTAATCGTTGACAATGCAGGGCTCACTGATCGGATGATCAAAGTGCCTCATATAACTTATATTATAAGACTTAAATTTTTTGTTTAAGTTTTATAAATTTAAACTTATGACGAATAAAAAATCTTTATATAAATTTTTAAAATTTCCTTTTTAAAATGTAACAGTGTTAAAAACTTATATTAATAACATTAGTTTTTAGTTTTACAATTAGTTTACATAATATTGCTCTATAAAATATTTTTTATAAACATTCATTTTATTTTAATTTCTTTTTAATTTTCAGATCTTTAAATGGTTGGGTATATAAAAAAAAGAGACAGAGTTGCTATATTATGTGATACAATGAAAGCAGCTGTTAATGAAGTTTTAGAGGGCAGACCGCTGATTGTTGTAGCTCGCAAGTTTGGTATAAATCGAATGACTTTAAAAAGATATTGTAATAAAATGAAGCTCAATCCAAATGAGTTGATTAAGCCTAATTACAACAATTAACATGTTTTGACTGCAGAAGATTAAAAAAGTTTGTTAAGTTATTTACTACTTGCATCAAAAATGAACTTAGGACTTCCAACTAAGTCAACACGATTATTGACATACAAGTTTGCTGTAAAATAATAATAAGATCTGCCCTTCATCATGGATCAAGAATAAAATTGCAGGAATTGATTGGTTGCAAGGTTTTATAAAAAGACAACCAGAGTTGTCTTTACAAACACCTGAAGCAACTAGCTTTGCTCGACCAACTGCTTTTAACCGACACACTATAAAAGAATTTTTCCAAAAACCAAAAGCAGTAAGAAATCGATATAAGTTTGATCCTTATTGCATATATAATGTTGATGAAACTGCTTTAACAACGGTATAAAAGCCAGTAAAAGTGTTTGCAGGTAAAGGAAGTAAACAAGTAGGAAGAATCACATCAGCAGAACGAGAAACATTATTAACAGTATGTTGTGCTTCAAATGTAATTGGAAACTTTATTCCTCCACTATTTGATTTTCATAGGATCAAATTTCATGATTACATTATAAAGAAAGGTCCTCCTGGATGGGTGAGATTTGCAAATCGTTCTGGTTGGATAAATTCAGACATTTTTATAGAATAGATAAAACATTTTGTTAGGTATTCAAACTGATCTCATGAATCTCCAGTTTTGTTACTTCTGGACAGCCATAAAAGTCATATTTCTGTTAGAGCTTTGAATCTTGCAATTCAACACGGAATTACAACGCTAAGTTTTCCGCCCCATTGTACCCATTAATTGAAACCGTTGGATAAAACTGTTTTTGGACCATTGAAAAGATTTTACAATGCTGCGTGTGATAATTAGATGGTCACAAATCCCAGACCTATGACCATTTATGTTATTGTTTCAATAGTTTGCAAACCATATACCAAAGCTTTCTCATGATCTAATGTACAAAGAGGATTTCAAGTAGCTGGCATTGAGACATTTAATCCGAAAACTTTTAAAGATAATGAATATTTACCATCATTAGTTACAAATCGTGCAGCTCCAAATGTAGTAAACACAATTCTTGTGGAGCCTTAAATGACTGACGCAAATGTTGATGGAATGGAGCCTGAAATGCCTGTAGTACGTCATGAAAAAAGTATTTCGAACAAAATGTCACCAAGCATTGCTTCATTACTCTCACTTGAAACTTTGAAACTTTATCCGAAATCATATGCTAGAAAAAGAAGTGTTAAGAGCAGCCAATTAAAACAAAAATTTTGACTAATACTCCAATCAGAAATAAAATTCATTTGTCAGAAGGAAAGAAAACCCTAAAACAAATCAATTAACAAAAAAAACTCATCGCATAAGATAAAAACAGGTAAAAGTTGAAAACTACTTGCTCAGGAACAAAAAACAATGTAATGTAAAAGCAGCATCATGACTTGACTTTGACAAAGGATGTTAATATAAAAAAAAAAAATCACGTAAACTTTAGTTCTAATAAAAAGTCAAGTATTAATCTTGTATT
>NC_061169.1:35134749-35164274 GCF_022113875.1 Hydra vulgaris
ATTTTTATTTGTTCAGATCATTCTTCAAAAAAAGATGATAGTATAAGTAAAAAAATGGTTTGTTGTACAATTCTCAAACAGAAATGTTTACAACTTTTCAGACCACTTGAAAGGGTTTTAAACATAAATATTTTTTTTAGTGTCTAAGCTATTTCTATATGCATAGTTATAAATTACAGTTCTTAACTTGCAGCGAGCAGCCGTAGTGCAATGTTTAGCGTGCTTGTCTAAGAAGCTAGTTCGATAATTCAATGCAACCTCTAGATAAGATTTATAGCATTAGTAAGAAAGTAGTAAACTTCCTTCAAATCCTCTTCCGCGATGCTATGTGAAGACCACAATGTCTTTTTATTGCACCTAAAATAAAAAATGAAAAAAAAATTACTTTTGATAAAAGTGTCGTAAAATGACTAATCTTTCGTATATGTTTTTAATATATAAATAGTGTATGGACTTTTTGCGAACCTAGAGGTTTTTTTTAATAATATAGTATAAAAGTTGAAAGTTATATGCAAGCACACACAAACGCATAATTATATTTTTTTAGTTGCTCCCGTGTTATCTATCTCTCCATGTACTATATGCAGTTTTAATTGATGTTAAAACGAGAGCTGATTTAAATATATAAAAACTTTTTTCTCTATTTATATGTTTATTACTATTTACTATGTTCGTGGATATTAAAATTTAATTTGTTGACAGCTAACTGTTAATTTTTATATATATATGTATATTGTTTATATATACATATACATGAATATATATATACATATATATATATATATATATATATATATATATATATATATATATATATATATATATATATATATATATATATATATATATATATATATATATATATATATATATATATATATATATATATGTATAGATATTTATATACATATATATATATATATATATATATATATATATATATATACATGTATATATACATGTATATATACATATATATATATATATATATATATATATATATATATATATATATATATATTTATTTATTTATTTATTTATTTGCATTCACTCCCAACAAGGCTGCAAGCAACCACTATCAAGTTGGGATTTACTAGGAAAAAAAAAGAACAGAGCTATAGAGCAAGGAAACGGTTGACAGAAGACTTGAAAAGTTGAAGGTTGTATGAGTCAGGAAAACATGAAGATGGGAGAGAGTTCCAAAGGATTAAAGTGCGCGGAAAAAAACTAGACCAATAAAAGTTTTTAGAACATGCAGGGATAGATACAGTAAACGAATGAAACTTAGCTGAATGACGAGTAAAACGATAATGAATTTTAGTTGATGGAACTAGAGATGATAACTCCTTTGAGCAGTGACCATGATAGTATTTGTAGAAAAGAGAAAGAGATGCAACTTTGCGACGATGGGAAAGAGGTTCAAGCTTAGCAGATAGTCCAGGTCCAACAACATTTACAATGCGTTTTTGGACCTTGTCAAGAAGAGAAAGTGAATCGTTAGAAGAACCAGCCCAAATATGACAACAGTATTCCATACAGGGACGAATAAGAGATTTGTAGAGGTAGAGAATGGAATCAGAAGTAAGGAAATGGCGAGCACGATAAAGAGAAGCAACCTTAGCAGAAGCTAATTTAGCAATCGATTGTATATATGGTTTCCATGAAAGGTCAATAGTAAGCGATAATCCAAGAACACTTAAAGAGGCTGACTCAGTAAGAGAATTGCCATTCATTAATATAGGAATGTTGACTATATTACGGTAGTTGTTTGCAGTAAGCAACTGGGTTTTTTTAGAGTTGAAATTCACAAGCCGCTGTGAACCCCAATCTATTACTGAAGTGAGATTGGATTCAAGATCAGCTGCTTGTTCTAGGCGATCAAAAAGAGAGGACTTTTTGTCAAGACAGGAGTATAAAGTTGAGTCATCAGCAAAAAGAGCTACTTTAGATGAAAGGTTGTCAGGAAGATTGTTTATGTAGATAAGAAACAAAACAGGGCCCAGGATGGAACCTTGGGGAACCCCAGAAGTTAATGGAAATAAAGAAGAGTGTTGGCCTTCAAGGATGACTTTAAAAAACCGGTTAGAAAGAAATGATTTGATAATCTCAAAAACTTTCCCAGAAACACCATATAAAGCAAGCTTATGGAGAAGACCAGGATGCCAAACTTTGTCGAAAGCTTTAGATATGTCGAGAGCAACCGCCCTAGCCTCACCGACTTCATCTAATGCACGATAAAATCTTTCAGTTACAACAGTAAGCAAGTCGGCCGTAGAGCGAGAGGATTGAAAACCGCACTGATTGTCTGACAGTAGTTTATTTGACTCAAGATGAGATGTGAGGAATTTGGGGATCAAAGACTTAAACACCTTGCTAATAACAGAAAGAAGACTGATTGGACGATAATTGGAGGGGTCAGAATTTTCAGGGTTTTTGAATATTAAAACCACAGATGCCATTTTCCAACAAGCAGGAAACCAAGACTCAGTCAAACACTTGTTAAATAGTTTAGAGAGAATTAAAGAAAGTTCTGAAGAACAATTCTGCAAAACTGTGACAGGAATGTTGTCTGGACCACAAGCTGTAGACGAGTTTAATTGAGATATGACTTTAGCAACAGAAGCCGGAGTGATTTGAATGTCTAACAATGGGTCAACCTGTTTGACTGGAACGGAAGGAAGAGAATGTCCATAAGATTCAAGAGTGGAATTAGAAGAAAAGTTCTTTGCAAATAGTTCTGCCTTATCCTTGGGAGAGATAATAAGATCAGTCCCATGAATGAGAGATGGAATGTTAGGTCTACCCTTGTTAATAATGCTGTTGAAGATTTTCCAAAAGTCTTTAGAGCCTAACTTCTGCGATAAGATGCGAGATTTAGTGAACTGAGAATAATGGAGTTTAGCATCAGAAAGCACCTTTTTACATCGATTTCTTGCAATAATAAATAGCCGTTTGTTCTCAAGAGAGTTGTTCTTTTGAAAAAGATGAAAAAAATGATTACTATTGGATATAGCAGCCGCACAAGAAGGAGAAAACCATGGAGTAGAATGAGGCTTGACTTGAAACCGACGAGAAGGAATAAAAGCTTCCATTCCAGCCTGAATCCAGGAGGTTACGTAGGAGGCGCATTTGTCAGCTGAGAGAAAAAAAACATCAGCCTAGGACCATCACAAAGAAAATCACGAAAGGAATCCCAGTCAGCTTTAGGGTAGTAGTAGGTGGTGCGATGATAAGGTGAGCCCAAAAAAGAAGTACGAGAAGAAAGATTTATAGAGATCATTGCATTGTCAGAACCACCTAAGGGAGAAAAGGGAGAAACTGAACATAACCTAGGGTCAAAGACAAGACATAAGTCAAGGAGTGAAGGTAAATGATTAGGGTTGTCAGGAAAACGAGTCACAAAGTTAACTATCTGAGTAAGAGATTGAGAAACGCAGAAGTTAAAGGCTTTAGTGCTAGCAGGTTCAGTGGTGTTAGAACCAAGCTATTCAGTGTGATGTGCATTAAAATCACCAACAACAACAATATTGGCGGAGGGGTAAAAAAAGAGGGCATGGTCAATTTGATCAGAGATAACATCAAAGAGAGTGCAATCATGGGAAAAAGGAGAACGATAAAGAACAAAGAGAAAGGTGATAGAGTGAAGAGGTGCTAGGCGAAAGCACATAAAAGAATGAGCAAAGGATTTGAACCTGATTTCACGACAAAAAGGGGAATTAATGCGTATGTATACCCCTAAACCTAGCATGTGAATATTTGAGTCTTTACGAATCAGAGGATAGTACCCATCAACACTGACATCTGAAGAAGGAATTGCAGAATTTAAATTTGTTTCACTGAGTGCAAGCAAGTCTGGTGAGTTTTGCAGGAGGTAAGACTCAACTGATGGAAAGTTGCTTCGTAGACCGCGAATACTTGTAAAAGATATATTAAAATATTTAGGTGGTGGGGATGGTTTTTTAGGTTTAAAATTTTTGGTTACTTTGGTCATGATTTGGGTTTAATGAGAACTTGACTCATTTATAGATAGACCACAGCCTTCTAATCAATGAGCTATGCAGTTTTCTCAGTCCTGTTAATTAACCCTAAGCCGTGACATAGGGCTCCTTATGTGGCCTTGACAATGCACACCAAAAGCATTAACAGGGACACCATCCATGCGCAACATGGCACTGTTAATACTCTGATATTTTGCAGCTGTTGATGGAATCAGCCTCTCCTAGAGCTACCACAAAGTTCGGGAAACTTTACTACCAGCGGGCCTCAGAACCATTAAACTGAGTTTTAGAGCTGAACCCTCATATGGAGATAACAGGAAGAGTTGCATAGCCATTATCAAGGAGGCATAAGCAAAATACTATGAGTAGAGTCAAGGAGATCCAGCATTCATCATCCTAAGCAGGAAACAATGTAACACAGGTTACATCTACGTCAGCCTAATAGATGAAGAAGGGGTTCAACGCTGGTTAGCAGAATTTTTCTGCTTACCCCTGAAGTCTTTGCCTAGGAGGACTTCTACAAGAAAGTAGCTGTTTGCAGTTAACATCTGCCCAAGATGAATATTTTTATCGAGACAACATTTCTAGCCTTTACTCAACCAAGAGCCCCAAGGCAGGGGATGTTTAGCTGAATGCAGTTAACATCTGCCCAAGATGAGTGTTTTTATCGAGACACCATCTCTAGCCTTTACTCAACCAAGAGCACCAAGGCAGGGCTGTACATATATATATACACAGGTTGCACATATATATATATATATATATATATAATATATAGATATATATATATATATATATATATGTATATATATATATATATATATATATATACATATATATATATATATATATATATATATATATATATATATATATATATATATATATATATATATATATATATATATATATATATATATATATATATATATACATATATATATATATATATATTAGGGGTATGACTAAAATGCAAAACTTTTTTCTTGGTTATCACATAGCGGCAAAAATTGAACTTTTACTTGGATTAACATAAAACTTTATTACTTTTTATTAAGTCTAAAAAAAACTTCCTCACCTGTACTAATGACATTTTCTTGAAAAAACGCTACATAAAAAAAACGCTACACTGTTGTATGAAAATAAATCAAATTGACTAGTGTAAACAAGATTTAACTAACAAAAGGCATTAACAGCCAACCAAGCTGCCTAGTTTTTTTGCCTATTCACTGATATTATCGGTTTAAAGTGTTTTTTGTTGAAAAAGAAACGTTGACTATTTTTCATTTAGTTTATAATAAAAATATTTATCGTTTCGTTTATAATTAAATATATTAATTCAGACATGGCATATCGTTACGCCTTTAAAATCTGTTGATAAAAACTCATCTTTTGTGGTCTAAAAATTTAATACATTTTGAAAAATCAGTCAAACAATAGAAAAATATTCAAGTTGATGAAGAAAATTTTAGCCAGCGTTGCAAAATAGCAAAAGAAATTGGAAAACTTGGTAGATATTTATTTTTTGCTACTGAAATAAAGTCCGAAAGCAAACGATGTAAAGTTGTAGCAAAAGAATTACAAGCATTTTGGGCAAAATTTAATTTCCCATGTCAAAGTGAGCGTTCAGTATTGAGAAAAGTGAAATCTGTGATTGATAAATATTTTGCTAATCGAAAAAGACCAGATGGCAACATAAAATCTTTTTTCTCACCATTACTTGATCTAAAAAACACTACAGGAGTTTGAGTGAGTATAAAGGACAGAAATTTTTATAACTTGCAGATTTTATCTCATGGAGATGTTGGCTATTTAACAACAAAACAAATCCCAATAGAGTCAATTCATCTCTCAAAACGGCATGCTTTATTATTTTGTTTGTCTTGTAAACCATCAACATCTTGTGTCATTTTCTCAGATTCCACTGAATCATCAAACAAGTCATCTAGTGAAGAAGACTGGGATTATAATACTGTCAAATGCAGGACGAGTAAACCCTAATCTATTGGAAGTCAGCATCACATTTTAGACAGAGTTTTATGGCTTGCGATTGATGCAGTACTTATGAGACCAACTTATTCTCCAAATATTTCGTACCCGCTTATTTCTGAAATCACCAAAAAGTTTAATGATTTGAAAAAAAAAATTCTTTTCTCAAATGGATAGAACAGAATTACCAGACGAACATTTGGGATGGCGCGATGACATGAAATTCTTGTATCATTTGTCACAATCCTCATATTTAAAAAAAAAAATCGTGAATTCTCCAATATTTATTTTCAAAAACTACCAGCAATGAATAATGCTCAATGGAGTGCCCATGCAACTTTTGCACTCCTTGCGTTCATATTGCTCCCATTGACGCGCAGTGATCAATTCGCAGATTTATGCAGCTTTATTGCAACACCTTGGAGTGAGATATGGTTTTCAGGACAACGTGATTGGAAATCAGTAATAGAATCCTTGAGACCAAGATTACAGCCGTATCCAAAAGCGTTAAAGTTTTTCGATAAACATTGAAAGAAGGAAGATTCTGACATAACTGGCATGGAAAGAAACAACCGTTGTGCGGAGAGAGCTATTCGAGAGATGCGAGACCTTTTTCCCATGTGTAAGACTACTGCCAAACTGACCAACCGATTTCATCTTTCTAATAATGATCTACTTAATTATAATAATTGATTACATTGTTGTTTAATTAAAACGTTGTATATAGTATTATTGTTTTCTTGCATTATTGTAATTATTATTTGATGGACCTACTCGACAGGGCTGTACAGAAAAAAGAAGATGTTGCGGGAGGTGTCCAACTTAAAAAAGCTATTTTTACTAAGGAAAGGCTTTCTTTTTTAAAATAAATTTTAGTTTTACACTTACAAGTTTTAAGTCCCAAATCTACCAATTAACCGAAAGAAAATTGTAATTCTCGAGTGGGAAAGAAGGGGTGCAGGGGTGGAAGGTAAAGGTGAAAACCCTCACATCTCCTATCCTCTCCCGGTACTAGCCGACTCCGATAGCATTAAAGAGAACAACACTAACATTTTGAAATCAGTTCAATTCAATTTTTTTATACTGTATATATATATATATATATATATATATATATATATATATATATATATAATATATATATATATTAGTATAACAGTAAATTAATTCCGAAACTATACTAACCACTTTGTTGAAACCAAATAAATGTCGTTTATTTAATAACGATTATAAAAACAGCTCAATAAACTAGCAAAAAGAATTTGAACTTATAAAAATATTTTCAAGTTCTTCAAAGACCAATCAATACCTTTCATATTATATTTGTTTTTGCAACAACGCAATATGTAAAAAACTAATTTACACTGTTACTTACAATACTATTTTTATGATAAAAACAACAAATGAAAAAGTAAAAAAGAAAAAGACTTATCGAATAAAGAGTTTTTACTGCAGATTTTTCTATTTTATCAATATTGTTATTTGTATGTAATATGTTCTAAAAGTTCAGACATTCATCTATCGAATAAGAAACAAACAAAAAAAATTATTGCGTATTTTAATAGTAAAAAAAACGTAAAAGAGAAAGTGTTAAAAAAACAGGATGTTTCAAAATTGGAGGGTAGCCCCGGAGACATAGTTTAACCATAATTTTACCCCTTTTTTACCAGTGTGACACAAATGTAAAATATAATAATTTGTTATTGGAATGTTATGGACACATTTTTTTTTAAAAAATCGCCTTTTAAAATCATTTCTGATGTATAGGAAACGAGAATGAAAACGTCATCATTTTAAAATATAAACATAAGCTTTTTATAATAAAAATAGACACTTTAAAAATACTTTTTTATTAAAATAAATGAATTACTGTTATAGGTTTGTGTATTACATTAAATGTATTAATATTTATTTAATAAAAATTGTTTATTAATAATATGTAAACGAATTAAGTTGTCCAGAGCCAACCCCCAAACATGTGTCCGATACCACCCAATCATTCCTCATTCACAAATACTAGTTTTAAAACAAGTGAATTAAACTTTTTAACGAACTTTTTTTTAATAACTATTGTAAATAAAAAAATATCTTTAATCATTAAAAAGCTATTAGTTTACATAAAAATTAGGTATATTAATATGCGAATCAAATATAATATGTCGCTCTTATGGTGGTGGAAAACAAAATCTTACCCTCCCAGTCATTCGCTTCGGCATTTTATGTTTGATATTTTGCATATGCCATATTTTCACTGGCATAATGCTATTCTAGTATTAAAAGTCACATAGCTTCTTTAGTTTAAGCTATACATTACGTGTCCAGAGATACCCATCGTCCGGGGCGATCCAACTTTCCCGATTATATATATATATATATATATATATATATATATATATATATATATATATATATATATATATATATATATATATATATATATATATATATATATATATATATATATATATATATATATATATATATATATATATATGTATAAATATATATATATATATATATATATATATATGTATAAGTATATAAATATATATATACTATTATCAGTTATTAAAACTATTTTCATCATTGACTATAACGTTATGCTGTATATTCAGGTATTTGCTTTAAACTAGTACTTAGGTACTATTGTAAATTTCATTGAAATGTTATAACTTATTTCAAAATATATTTGATTTGATTTGATAATGCATTATTTACTTATGGAATAGCTTGTTATCATTTAAATTATTTTTCTTATGTTTTGAACTAAGCAAGGTGAGCAACTGTTATTTTTTGTTGACAATATTGTGCTGGCTGTTTGTAAAGATTTTTGATCAGACTGTATACAGTTTTATTTTTTTTAGCAAGTAAGGTTTTTCTGCTGTCTTTTTTAAGATACTAAAGCCGTCTTTTGCAATAGATAGTTAAAAATAGTATAGTAGTCATCCATGACTTTCAAAATCTTGTTAATAAGCTCAGTACATGCTGTATGAAATCTGCAAAGTATTAATGGCATTTAATAGACCAAATGCAGTATTCATCATAAACACTTTTATTATTAATTATGTCCAGTATATTAAAGGCGTTTATTTGATTATACAGCTATTCAAACTTAGTGTACCATTGAGGCAAACATGTAAATTCATACATGGTGTATAACAGTATTTAGTAGCAAATATTGTTTGTTGACAATTCCTTTTTTCACTAACACATAAAGTAAAACGGATTTGCATAGCAAATAAAAAATCCCTTTAGATTAAAAAGGAAATCTAACAAAATAATTTAACAATTAAACATTAAAAGTTGCTATTTCAATTACAGCTTTTCTCATAATCTAATTATAGTAACAGTTACATTCTGTTATTATAATCAAATTATGATTAAAATATTTTAAATTAAAACATAATAGATATTATACGTCATTTTAATTTTGGAATAATTTATATGTGAAAAGTTGAAAAAGACCCCAATAGGTTAATTAAAGAATTATAGTAAGTGAAAAGTTGAAAAGAAACTAATACAAAAGTTATGGAATACTTTATAGTATGTGAAAAGTTAAAGAAAAAAACCAATAAAAACGTTATAGAAGTTTTGAAATCAAATGATTTAGGTACAACTAAAAATAATAAAAGTGAAAGTGAAATGCTAATATGTTTTAACGACGTTTCTTGTTGTACGTAGAATCAAATTTTAATGCTAATGTAAATATTTTTTAGTTCAAGATATAAATGTTCTGAAAAATTAATTCTTCTGACCATGACTTTTTTAATTACAAAAAAAATAATAATCTTATAATTTATTAATTCAGTACTTCAAAGTGCCTTCTCATGCGTGTTTGAAAGTTTTTGAAAAAAAAGTATAGAAGCAACAAATCATCGTTAAAAAAAATAATTCAATTTTGAGACCTAATGATTGTCAGCTAAGTTTTCTATCTTCAATTTGAATAGAGAACCATTATATATTATGATGTAACTTTTGTTGAGTTTACAAGCCCGACGGGCATTTGTTTTTAAAAGTTACGTTCTAAATGTGTTTTAAATGTCTTTTAAACGTCTTTTAAACATTAATGTTTAAAAGACGTTTAAAAGACATTTAAAATACATTTAGATCGTAACTTTTAAAAACAAATGCCCGTCGGGAGATATTGTTATATTAATTATTTTAAAGAGCTTTTTGATTGAAAAAGAAACTGCATTCACATAAGCAAAGAAATAAAGTTAAAAAAATTATAAAATAAATGTAAAATCCAGAGCATTAAATCAGAATTATTGTTTTTACAATATTTTACACAAAAATTAATTACTCTTACAATATATAAGTTTTTATGGTTGCATTAATGCTATTTTGGGTAAATCACCTATGCTGAGGTAATATCTTTGATAATACCTCTGCAGAAGTGCTTTAACATTAACATTTCTCTTTAAATTCTCTGTAATTATCTTGCGTATAAAGCTATAAAACTATATATATATATATATATATATATATATATATATATATATATATATATATATATATATATATATATATATATATATATATATATATATATATATATATATATAGGGGAGAGTCAGGTAGCCCCAGACACTTAAGGAAAATATACAAAATGCACATGTGCTAACAGAAAAAAAAGAAATAATTATTATGTATTTTAATAGTATAAAAAACAAAAAAGAAAAAGTGTTAAAAAACAGCACGTTTCGAAATTGGAGGGTAGCCCCGGACACATAGTTTAACCATAATTTTACACCTTTTTTAGCAGTGTGACACAAATGTAAAATATAATAATTTAGCATTGAAATGTTCTGGACAAATTTTTTAAAAAATTGCCTTTTAAAATTATTTTTGATATATTGAAAATGAGAATGAAAACGTCATCTATTTAAAGTATAAACATAAGCTTTTTTATATTAAAAGTAGACACTTTAAAAACCCTTTTTTATTAAAATAAATGAATTACTGTTATAGGTTTGTGTATTACATTAAATGTATTAATATTTATATAATAAAAATTGTTTATTATTATTATGTAAACGAATTAAGTTGTCCAGAGCCACCCCCAAACATGTGTCCGATACCACCCGATCATACCTCATTCATAAAAACACGTTTTTAAACAAGTGAATTAAACTTTTTAACGAACTTTTTTTTAATAAATTTTGTAAATAAAAAAATATCTTTCATCATTATATATTAGTTTACATAAAAATTAGATATACTAATATGTGAATCAAATTCGATATGTCGCTCTTGTAGTGGTGGGAAACAAAATTTTACCCTTCCAGTCATTCGCTTCGGCATTTTATGTTTGATATTTTGCATATGCCATATTTTCAATCGAATAATGCTATTCTAGTATTAAAAGTCACATAGCTTCTTTAGTTTAAGCTATACATTAGGTGTCTAGAGATACCCACCGTCCGGGGCAATCCAACTTTCCCGTTGGATAGCCCCGGACGAATAAATATATATATATATATATATATATATATATATATATATATATATATATATATATATATACATATATAATATATATATATATATATATATATATATATATATATAAAATATATATATATATATATATATATATATATATATATATATTTAATATATATATATATATATATTTATATATATATATATATATATATATATATATATATATATATATATATATATATATATATATATTAAAGTATATATATATATTTTTAATATATATATATATATATATATATATATATATATATATATATATATATATATTAAAAATATATATGTTTTTCATATATATATATATATATATATATATATATATATATATATATATATATATATATATATATATATATATATATATATATATTATAGTATATCTTTATATATATATATATATATATATATATATATATATATATATATATATATATATTATATATATATATATATATATATATATATATATATATATATATATATATATATATATATATATATATATATATATATATATATATATATATATATATATATATATATATATATATATATATATATATATATATATATATATATATATATATTATAGTATATCTTTATATATATATATATATATATATATATATATATATATATATATATATTTATATATTATAGTATATCTTTATATATATATATATATATATATATATATATATATACATTATATATATATATATATAAATATATATATATATATATATATATATATATATATATATATATATATATATATATATATATATATATATATAATATAGATATATATTATATATATATATATATATATATATATATATATATATATATATATGTGGGCGGCCGTGTCGCAGTGGTTAGAGCGCTTGCTTTATAAGCAGGAGATCCAGGTTCGAAACGAGCCTTAAACATATTTTTGCGTAACGGTAAGAAAGGAGGCGTGAACTTCCTGGTGAAATGTACTTCCGCGGTACTCTGTGACAAGACCGTTAGGTCTACTTGGGGCACCTAAGTGAACAAAAAAAAATTAAAAAATGTAGAGCGACTTTTTTTTATAGTTTTTATTATATATATATATATATATATATATATATATATATATATATATATATATATATATATATATATATATATATATATATATATATATATATATATATATATAATAAATTTCTATTGATTTCATTTTTATTATACTTCTACTGATTTTAAGAAAAGTCTGTCATTATAAAAAAAAATTGGTTTAGAGCATGGCCTACTGCATCGAGTAAGCATACGGCTATTATAAAAACATTATGTGAGTTTTTTTTACAAAGCAAACGGTATTTTTTTTATTTTTTTAATAAACAATTATTTATATGTAAGTCATAAATAAAGATTTTTGTAGAAATTAAATGAATGTTTAATTCTTTTGAAGAATTCCAAAATAAAAAAAAACAAGTTGTATAATAAATGCAAAGCATTTTATTAGGTATAATATAGTAAAAACTAACATTTTGTTGTGCAAAAAACTCTGAAAACTATATGATAAAATAACTTTTTAAAATATAACTACAATAATTCAATATACATATATATATATATATATATATATATATATATATATATATATATATATATATATATATATATATATATATATATATATATTCTACATTTAAGATTTCAAAATTTTTATTTTGGGTTCCTTTGAAGATCTCGTAGTATAGAGATGGCAATAGTTGTTAAAAAATATATTGGCAAGGATTCTACAATGTTTTTTTGAAATATTGGTAAATCCATAAAAGTCAGATACCATCAAAAAACAGTTAGATAAGCTAACACGACAGGCGAAAGTGAATAGATGATGAAATAAGATGTTTGAATAAAATATCCAATGGCAAATGTTATCTTAATGCAAACTTACACACCACGATTAGTCTCTCTGACATAATCCCCAAATTGCTCAAAACAAAGTGATGTATCTTCAACTGGAGGATCTTCACTATTGACATGCAATGTAAAGCAAAGACATTTTAATTTCTTTAGACAAATTGCTTTCAATAACTGGAAGTTTATGAAACACATTGAACAAAATATAATCTTGTAATACATAATTACATTTGTCATACATATGGCTTGATGATACTTCTAAATCATTAGCAGTGATACCAACATTTAGACAAAGTTTTGTTTTTTTAATGTCAACTTTTTGTAATATTTGCTGAACATTTAGAAAATAGATTCCCGCTGACCCTTGCCGAAGTTTTCCAAATGCATTCTCAATAAGGTCACTAGTAAAATGTCCAAGGCTAACATACTTAAGACTTGTATTTAGTATATTTTTTACTAGTTCAACTATCCCACGACATATACATATGGGGAAAAGCACGAGAAGGTATCTTTGGTTAAACTTTTTAGCCTATGACCTTGTTTTTCAGGAGCCATATTTTCGACCACATCAGCCAAATTTAAAACAAATTTCAATCGTTTATCATTGTTTGATGAAATAAAAGCAAGATATTTCTCTCAAGTACAAAACCTTCATAAAGTCCTATAACAATAACAATTTTAAAAAATTTGATAAAAATAGATAAAACACTGTGGCGTCTTCGACATTTTTTAGGGATGGATGAGTTTTTATAGCAAGTGCAGTCTCATCACAAAAAACTTTCAAACAAGTTGACACATTTTGACGTTCAATTGGTTTAGGAAAAACTGCTGTTTCATTAACAGTTTTCATTAACTGCTGTTTCATTGACAGTTTCACAATAGCATCTTTTTTTTTAAAGTTTTTTTAAAACTGACTATTTTGCAGTTCTTGAAATACCTTTGTAAGTAAAGCATACTTCTTGCAATTGTTCTGTGAGCCAATTCTTGCGAATAGATTTTATTAAATGAACAGAAGGAAAATGTTATCATTAGTGAAGGAAATACAGAATGAAAATGTTATTATTAGTGCACCGAGTATTATGGAGATTAAAAATTCCAAAAGACTGTTTATTTATTTTGTTATTGTCAGAAAGAATAGCAACAACAGAAACCCCACATTTGTTTATCGCTTTAACTGTTTGCACTGTTTGATCTTATTAAAAATTAACATCTAAACCTGTTACTGGTATTTCTTTATACTAAAACTATTTTCCACCAAATAAAAAACAAGTTATTAATCCCAAAATTGTTTTTGCTAACATTTGGGGATTTACAAATTTAACCAATAAGCTTTAATGATTTTATACTTAATATCTATTCAATAATGATATTTTTTTGTGATCGATTGGTAAAGAATTCAGATAATGCTTTGCAGCATGGAGACGGCTAATACAGTCAATAATATTCATATAATTGTAAGAAAAAGGTTTTGTTGTGCACTTAACACCACAGTGATAGCTTTCAAAGGATACATAATTTTTTATTTTCAAAATAGACTTTGGAACACCCAAGTTGTCCAATATATCAGTAAATTGATGATGTAAACAGTTTTCATTGATACTTGATATTATTGAGTAGGAAAAAAATAAAGTTTTAGACATTTTTTTACACAAATCTCCAAAGAAGAAATATCATTAGCTTACACAAAAGCCTATATTTCACAATGGTTATTTCATAAGGCAAAGTACTTCTTAAAGATGGCAATGATTTAGTAGATGGTCTTGGTTGTGCAAGTGGAGTCGGAATTTGACTTGGGTTTACACTAGAAAATACAAATGGTGGATGCTTTGGTATTAACTTCCCGCAAACTAAAACTTCTTCATAGTTTTTAGGCCAATGATCTTCACAAATAAAAGTATTAGGACTATGTGAAATAATTTCTTGGAAAATTATTCTTAAATAATAAGACTAAAATATCAAAATTATGAAATTAAGTTTTACTTTAAAAATTGCAATATCAGAAAAGTCGCAGGTCAAACGCTGCGGTTCCTTGGTAAGAGAAATTTAGTCAGCCATTCCATTGATCTCTTTGAGTATTTTATTTCCAAGATTAAAAGCCTGCCTGAAATTGGAGAAATGTAACTTGTATTTCATTAAATTCAAGGCGTGTGAAACAGCTCCATAATTGTTAATTTTTACCTAACGGTCTGATTTTTTTCCGAAAATTCACAATAATTTCTGCACTTCTCAAATGTCTAAATGTAAATAATTTTAAAATTAGAAACTTATACATTTTGTTTTTGCAAAAAGATATTTTAAAGTCAAGCAGTTTTATCTTTATGTTATTATTTTTTAACCTTTTATGGTTTTATAATATAAATAGTTTATTCTCCAGCTTAAGAATTTTATTTATGGCTGCGGATAAACGAAGCTCTCCAACATGATAGCAGGAGGAGAAACTTAGCTAATCTTGTATAAATTTCTTTTAAAAAGCCAGGGCTTGAAGTGGGTGAATTGTATGAGATAAAAAGCATCTAAAAAGTTTCTAATTTCTGTGTATTGGGCTTTAACGATATCGTATTTAAAACCACGTTTTTTTAATTTGATAACAAATTTGTGCCTTTTTAAATACCACCAGTTAACTAAAATAATAAAAATAAAAATGCGCACAATAGGTATAGGTAAAAAAATCTTCCATGTTTAAATGTCTATTTGCGCCGATTGTTTGCAAATACCCGAAAAAACTCAAAATATGTAAAAATATTTAACTTAAAAAGAATGGCGCGAGTATAAATAGTCATCTAAAAAAAAAAATAAAAAACATTAAATCAGGAAAATATACCTTTAGAAATATTTACGACACTACGCGTTTAAAATTTGTTCATGAGTACCAAATTGGGATGGGCTAATGTACAATAACATACCAGGTTAAACAAATTTTTTTTTTTTTATAGTTTGAAGAAATAAGAGATTTATATCATTTACCAATAAAACTCCCACGGTTTAGTAAATCCAAATTTTTTCTTAAACTTTAATTAAACATATAGTTGGTCCGCAACCCTAAAATTCCCAAAATCTTGAAATTTCAACTTATTTGCGCAAAAACTACAAACTAATAATTGTGCTGCTAAATTTACATTTATCTTTTATTTCTGTTTTATTTCCATTCCATATTCTGCTTACATTCCATATGGTCTTTTTTCAGTTTTTTGCAGCATGAGTTTCTTCTTTTATATGAAGTTCGAACAATTGTTCAGTGAAAGCTGATAAAATTAATAATACCGTTGTTACAATTTTTTTACAGTTTCTTTTCACAAAAGCAATTTCTAACCATTTTTAACCGATGGCAAACATTGTAAATTAAAAATACTGGTTTTGGATTGAATGAATGTTGAAAGTAAGATTAAAGGTTTCTTATATCGATGTCAGTATCAAAAATCTTCATCATAGATAAACTAGCAACTGAAAACCATGAAAAGTTATGATAATAACTAAACCTCTAGAGTCATGATCTTTAATGAGAAAATAAGAAATATTATCTCTGCCTCCTTTTCTCAATTATTTACAATATTTTATACGTTTTTTTTACTGAGTAGGTAAACTGAAATAAACTTCTCAATTATTTACAATATTTTATACGTTTTTTTTACTGAGTAGGTAAACTGAAATAAATTAAAAAAAAAAGACTTAAAGAGAGTATTGAAAATTTTGAACCAAAGTTTAAATGTAATTAAAAAGAAAACAAAGTAAATATTTTCAAGTTAAAATAAAACTAGTTTTCGCAAACAAGCAATAAAAAAAATCTCAAAATCAAATAATAAAATTTAAAAATTATTCAAATCAAATAAATAAAATGTAATATTTAAAAAATAAAAAAGCAAAAATTTTGGTTTTTATATCTTATAACATTATGTCTATCAACATTAGAACAAACTACAATAAAATTTTTAAATGGATGAAGAAGAGCACCTCAATTTTTTCAATCAACTTTAAAGAGTCGTAGCAAAATGGTTAAATGACTTGCTTAAGAAGAAAGACAGCCAGAATTTAAGACAATGTCTAGAAATGTCTAGAACTTTCTTGGTAAGAGAGTAAGAGTAAACGTCCTTTCTAAATGCTTTTCCGCAAACTCTGTGACTAGAACGTATGGTCTTATAAAGGCACTACAAAAAAACATTGTGAATTATCACCAGTTAGTTGATGGTGCAATTTAAAAAGGACTTACTTTAATAGATCTTTAGAGTTTTTTCTACTAAAAACTCGATCAATATATTAAACCACTTCTTAAAAATATTCAGACAAACGTGATGGTTTCGTAATACTTACTGGTATAATATCCTTGTTAGCTATTAAAACATTTTATTTATTTTCATTAAATTTACATTAAATAAAGATTCTTCTTTTTACAGAAAAAGTTTCTGTAGAATCATGACCTAAAAAGTTCCAGTTTTTATGTTTTTAACATGAGTTTCATACAAATAAAAACCAATATGTTGTGATAAACGACTTTGTTGACAGGTTATTGTAAAAATAATCTTGACTTCTAACAGTGTTAAAGAACAGTTAATGTGATCTTGAGTCAGTTTACATGTTAACGAGAACTTGAATTCATTCTCTGAAGAAAAAATGAAAAATCAGCAAAGTTGAATATCTGTATAATAATAATAAGCTTTTTGATTCCTTTTGTAAATAAGTTTATCAGCGGGATCAGTCAAACTCGAAAGATGCAACAACATACGAGATTAAACTAACTTATTTTCAATAGTTTGAAGATATTAGAGATTTATATCATTTACCAATAAAACTCCCACGGTTTAGTAAATCGAAATTTGTTTCTCAAAGTTTAATTAAATATATAGTTGGTCCACAATCTTAAAATTAGTGAAATCTTCAAACTTCATTTTATTTGCACAAAAACAAAAAACATCAATACTTTTGTGCTGCTAAATTTACATTCATCTTTTATTGATTCATTCCATATCGTGTTTGTTTTAATTTTTTATAAGCATTAATTCTTATTTTTGATTAAAGCTCGCACAATTGTTTAGTAAAAGCATAACTAATAATGCTTCTTTTTTGCAGTTTTTTTTTACAAAAGCAAGGTCTAACCATTATAAAAATATATTAAAAATACTGGTTCTGCACTTAATGAATATTGAAAGTAAGGTTAAAGATTTCTTACATCGACGTCAGTATCATGAATCTTCATCATAGATATACTTGCAACTGTACCATAAAAAGTTAAGATAAGAACTAAACATCTAGAGTCATGATCTTTAATGAGAAAATCAGAAATAATATTTGCTTCCTCTTTTGAATTAAGTACATCTCACAGTAAAAAAGTGTCATTTTTCTAGCCGAAACCCAAAAAACTAAAACTTTTTGTTGGTTTTTTTTATTATTAGAAATAGTTTATTATATTGATCTGCGGGGAAAATATTATACAATCTGCGGGAAATTTATTTAAAAAAAATATTTGTTTTAAATAAATTTCATTACATAATTACGCAAATAATTTTAATCAAAAATTATTTGCGTAAATCTTTTTTTTTGCTGCATGGTTTTTATAGTGAACGAACGTGCTTTTTAACTAATTAAAAAAAAAAAAAAAAAAAAAAAATTATAATAAAATGCAAAGATGGCTCCAAGAGAATTTAATGAGATATTTTCAATTTTGAGTTCGAATAATAACATATGTGTATATTACTTAAATAATATCGCGGAAATATGCTCTCATCCAAAAGATGATTTCATTCAAGGATTTTTGAAACTTAGAGAAGCTGATATTTTTAATCTTAGAGTAACACTATTTACCGAAATTATAGAAAGTTTTGATATGGATTAATTCTCTTCTATCAATATTACTCTTGACGCTGAAGATCCTGTAAGAAAAAACCTTAGAAAGCGATATAAAATTGCAACATGTCTAGATGACATATATTTGATGTCGATATCATCAACAGAAAAACAGCATTACAAAGATTTTAATAAAATGGTATCTTATTGCAAACAAAATAGTCAACAATTACATGATGTAAGTCTGTTGTCGACCTTAAAAGAACTTGTCGATTGCGTTAAAACAATAAAATTAGAAAACAAAAAAATTAGAGACGACATACATTTATTACAAGGAAAATATGATGAATTGCAGCAAACGCGCAAAAAAATCGAAAAAAGTCAAAACACGTTGCTTTCAAACAGTTGCAGTAATTTATCGTTTCAAAAACCGCTAAATACTAAAAAATCTTTTGTCTCTGATTCAATAGAAAATCATTCCTTAAATAATGAAAATACTTTAAATAATATACCTTTACATTTCCTTCATGATGAGACTACCATTATGGAGTCCAGTTTAAAAACATGCGAAAACGGAACCCAAAATAGAGTCACCTATACTAAAAAGGATCAAATGCAGCCACCAATTATTGAAAAAGAGAGGACTGGAAAAAAAAAGATTGTTTCTTTATGGTAGTCAAAAAAAACAATGCAACAAACCCTATGACCCTAACCCTAACCCTAACCCTGAAGTCCCAACAGAAAGGTCTATAATGAAGCCTATTTTCGGAAAAAAAGTTGCATTTAACAGAAACTCTATTGCAGGCGAACGTACGGTGCGAGAATCTTATATCTTTGTAGGAGAAGTCTGTAACTCAATGTCGGAAGAAGATCTATCTAACCACATCAAAAATGAAACAGGTATTGAGCCTGTTAAGGTAAAGCTTAACCGGGAAAATAAATACAATCTTTCATTCAAAGTTATCATAAAAAGTACTGAAAAAGACATAATCCTAAACCCTAATATTTGGGATACTAATATTATCGTTAAACCATTCAGGCTTCATCGTGTTACCTCAAGAAACGAAACACCACAGCAGAGTGCACTTAATACGCTACACCCTGTACAACCAACTCAAATATTTTCTACATCTAAAGAACAACCATCCTTGGCACAGCAACATACTTACTCAACTCGAATACTAAATTCCAATTCAAAATAGAAGAAAACATAGAAAGTAAAACCTTTGAAAATATTTCTTTTTGTGAATATAACTGCCAAAGTTTTAAATCAAACTCAATTTATATTTCCGAACTGGTCAAATCATTTGATATTATTTTTCTATCGGAACATTGGCTTTTGAATATTGAACTTTTTGTGCTAAAAAACATAGCATTGCCGACACATAAAGTATTTTTTCATGCCGCAGAAAAAAAAGCATTTGGAAGACCATTTGGAGGAAACGCATTCATTATTAAGAAAGGTGTTTTACTGTCTCCTCACATAATTTATGAAGATGACAATATTCTCGCTATTAAAGGTAAAAATAAGTGTCACAATCTAGTCTTTATTGGTATTTATCTCACATCATGTCGAAATAACGAGGAATCTCTTTCAAAGTACGAACAACAATTAAACCTAATCACTTCAATCGTAAAAAACTACGAAGATGTAAGTGAATGTATTATTGCTGGAGATTTTCAGTGTTATCCCGAAACACTTTACGATTCTGAGATCCGTAATAATAAAAAACGTAATAAATTCTCTAATCATCTAACTAATTTCATTAAATCAAAAAAGCTCTCATTTATCGATATAATCAGTGGCGCTGGTCCAACATACACCTATCAGCATAAAACTCTATCAAACTCATCGTATATCAATCACACCGCAGCTCTAAAAGAGTCATCCTTATCTTTTATAAATACAAGCGTTATTCCTCCTTCTCCTTTTAATTTTAGTGATCACTTACCAATTGCTACAAATATCGTCGTTACACATACTAATCTATCAACCGTAATAAATAGCATAATGCATAAATACAATTATATTCCAAAATATGGATGGAATAACGAAAAATTCATTAACATATATAATCATAACCTCTCCGTAGCTTTCAACTACTACACCTTCAATGAAGAAAAAATTGAACAAGAATTAAAATAAACATGCGAAAAAATCCAAAATGCTGCTTTGTTAGCAGTTAAGCAGTGCTTTAAACAACAAACCTGTAAGTACTCCAAATCATGGTGGACAACGGACCTTAAAAAATGCAAAGAAAATCTTTCATTTAACTATAAACAATGGCAAAAATCTAACTATAATAAAACACAAGAATGCATTGAATACAAAAGATACATCTTTTCACGCAAAAAACTCCCGTAAAGCAGTCAAAGCAGCTCATAATAAAAAGATCCACGAAAAAACTATAAATATTGAAAATCTTCGAACCACTAATCCTCAGAGAATCTGGGAGAACATCCGTAAAATTAAAACTAAAGCAACAACTCGATTATTTACAATTAACAAATCGCAAAATATAAAAGATATCGTTTAAGAATTTAGACAACATTTTCAAACTCTTCTCAATACGCCTCTTATTTCAAATAATAACCATAATCCTCCTCAAATTCCACCTCTAAGTAAAGAGCCTAATTCACTAATCATAACATCAGCTGATATTATAAATTGCATCTCACAATTAAATAGTAATAAGTCCCCAAATAGATGTGGGTTAAGTGCTGAACACCTTAAAAACTTTCATAATAATAATCTTCTTTTGTGGCTCGCTAAATTTTATAACAGTATTCTATCGAATGGAAAATTACCAAATGATCTATCAACTTCAACAATTATTCCTCTTTTTAAGTCATATAAAAAATCTCTTAATAATCCAGATAATTATGGAGAAATTAGTATTTTACCTATCTTTACTAAACCTCTAGAGTATCTAATACTATGAATATGTCCTAGTATAACAGATAGCCATTCCCATCAATTTGGTTTTAAAAAATACAGTTCTACACTCCACGCAGAATTTTTACTGAACGAAACTGTTAAGCACTATAAAAACAATAACACGCCTTTATATATGTGCAGTTTAGATGCTAATAAAGCTTTTGATACTTGCAACTGGGATTTGCTATTTGAGAAGCTGTATTTCCAAAAAAAACTTCCGTTGTCTGTAGTACACAAAATATCATCCCTTTATCATTCTGGTTCTGCAAACATATCCTATCAAGGTGTTACCTCAAATCAATTCAGTCTATCACAAGGGGTGCGACAAGGGTCTATTCTATCACCGCATTTATATAACATTTATACTGAAAGCATCCTAAATGAAATTGTCTCAGAATGTAAAGTAGGATCGACAAAAAATAGAATTTATACTGTTGTAATTGCATACACAGATGATGTAAATTTGCTAAGCCGCACAATCTCTGGTCTGCAGGAACTGATTAACAGATTTCAAACATATGGAGTAGCAAACTTTATCAAGCTAAACACTGAGAAAACAGAATTTCTGATTTCTGGAAAAAGTTATATTCCTAACAACGTTGTTAAAATTAATGAAGTTTCTATATATCTTCAAAATAAATTAAAACATCTGGGTTTCCAATGGGATAACAATACCAGCAAAAATAAAATTGCAACACTCCGAAAATAAAATTTAAATGATCGTTTAACTCTGTTTCAATCAGTTGCAAAAGCTCTAATTGACAGTGGGATTCGATACTGCCAGCCATCAACAATTGATCATCTGTACAATACAATAACAGTGCCGAAGCTTATATATGGTCTTGAACTATATAAATATGATACTATTTTTCTCAGCAATATAGACGCTGTTGGAAGAGCAGTCTTAAAATCATTTTTTTGTATTTCGAAGTACAGTAAAAATTACCTTTTTTTTAAATAGAAGATATCTCAACTATTCTCCTTAGGAACAAAGTTTTAAAATCTCAACTATTCTCCTTAGGAACAAAGTTTTTAACTCTTGATTTAAATTTCATACAGTGCATGTTATATGGCAAAAAAATTAAATTGACGCAACCCATCGTAGAGCTACAAACTAATGTTATGCTAATATTGAAAGAAACGTTCCAGTTTTGGAATTTGAAAGAAAAGAGAGAGGCATTTAAAATCTTAATGGAGGAGAATGTTCCTAGAACTCTGTCCCAATAAAATGTGGAAAACAAACCGGCTGTTTATAAGCATTTATTGCTAACAACTACAAGAGCCGTGTTGTTTTAGCTGATTTTTAATTTATTGTTTGACTATTAAAATATTATTTTACCTGTAATTTATTACCGGGTGATAAAGAGAAAATATAATAAAAAAAAAAAAGGTTTATAGTGTTTTTTTCCGATCGGTTTTGTAAAACATTCACTGTAGATCTTAAAACTCTTATTGAAGTCTCTTTAGAAAACATACTTGATAAAAGAGTAAATAATTCAATGACTTCATAGCTATAAATCAAAATCTTATGAAGTGTTTGGGTCACGGTAACGAAGGGTACAGGACTAAATAGAGCGAAGCATTTGTTGTTGTTGTTGTTGTTGTTGTTGTTGTTGTTGTTGTTGTTGTTGTTGTTGTTGTTGTTGTTGTTGTTGTTGTTGTTGTTGTTGTTGTTGTTGTTCGTGTTGTTGTTGTTGTTGTTGTTGTTGTTATTGTTGTTATTTATTTATTTTAATTTTTACTATAAATACAGTATTCATTTTTATGCATATACAATGAAATAAATAGCTGGAGCTAGAGGAAGACATTATGTCTTATTGCTGAGCATCATTTTTATAAAGTTCTAATTTAAAATATTTTTTTATAAAGACGTAAATAGATAAACTCGAAAATAATATATCGCATTGTTTTATATAAATTTTAATAGATGAAGACACAAATATTAATTGCTGAACTGCTTGCATTTTCTACAGTAGCAAAAAACAAATAAATATTACACACATACACATACCATACTGAGAGAGAGGTAAAATCATTAACAAACTTTGCAATATGGATTTTGTTAATAAAATATATTTTTTAATTTGTCTTCATTTTTTTATATGAGTTTAGCTTTGTTTAAAAGAAACAATTAAAAAACTAGCATAGTGTAATCTATAAGTTTCCCGACAGAATGTCTTATATTTTTTTAAAAACTAGCATCGTGAAAACTATAAGTTTTTCCGACAGAATGTCTTCAATTTTGATGAATTAATGTTATAACCACACGGAATTGTGGCTGCCCCTCCTACTTATGGTGGGTCTATGACAAGACTCATCCTTTATCAAAGTTCAGTTCGGACATCAGCTTTTCAAAGTTTAACAATGTTTCTTTATTTTTGCTTTCAGTCCTACCTTGCAACTTTATATATGAGTTTTTTGAGAGAAAAATGGAACATCATTCTATAAATGTTATCTAAACATGCAAAGTTGAAACGCCATGTCTAACATCACCTTTTTAAGTTTGTTTTTAAAATACTATAGATAGATTGTTCATTTTGAATACATACATGTGCATGTATATAACATAAATAAAACCTTAGCTTTGTGTATGTCATAAGTGAATGCCATTTTCAATAAATTATAGATTTACCTAAAAATACTCAACTGATTCTAAACTTTTGCGAGAGAATGTAGTTTATTTTAACTTTTTCTCTTAATATGTATTCAATAAGGATTCTCAAAGTTGTTTCAGTTAGAGATTTTTTTTTTTAATTTTTCCGAATTAACCTATATATTTGTTGTATATTTGTTTATATACCTCATTTTTTAGAAAATAATACTTGATGTTAAATTTCTTTTGTTTTTCTTTTCTTGATGACTTTCTAATTATTGTAAACAATGAGCAATTTTAGCTTGATATTTTTTTTCTTCAATTCGAAAATGTTAACATTTTATGCAATAAGTTGCAATGTGAGTTTACGTTTATGTTATAACTTAACTTTTTTAATTATATTATAACTTATTACACTACTTTATCTTTAATTTGATTTTTCGGTATATATTAGAAATAATAAAAATATATAGAAAACAACATATTCACTTAAATTTGCATTTTACAGTACTACCAAAATTACAAATTATCAAAACAAGACTGTAAATAACAAAGTTCTAGTCTTCATCTTAACTTTACTAATCATTAAACAACAAATAAAGTTTGATAGACAACTTTGCTATGGTATAAAAAAATAAAAAATATAATTTGCTTGTCGAACTGATATTTAAATTTGTTCGTCGTTGTCATTAAAATCTTTTAAACCAGCTTGATTACTGTTGGTATTTTCATTGCCAACCTGATTGCTATCAATATCTTCGAAATCAGCATCGTTAATATACTTATAATTTATTTTTCGAGGATGGTAGGTATATTTAGAATGCAGAGTATTGCATTTAGATTTGATGTTTTGCACACGTTTTCCACAAACTTTATATTCGTTTTTCAAGTAAGGTATCCCATTATGACAAAAGTTTTTACTTGCAAGGTACACATTGCCTCCGCACACTTCGTATAGACTGGTTTCATACAATTTACCGCCATTACAAAACTGCGACTTTACGTTGTATACGCTTGATCCGCATGTTTTATATTCGTTTTTTAAATATGGTTTACCTTCATGACAAAAGTTTTCACTTGCAAGGTACACATTGCCTCCACACACTTCGTATTGACTGGTTTCATACATTTTACCGCCATTACAAAACTGCGACTTTATGTTGTATACGCTTGATCCGCATGTTTTATATTCGTTTTTTAAATATGGTTTACCTTCATGACAAAAGTTTTCACTTGCAAGGTACACATTGCCTCCACACACCTCGTATAGACTGGTTTCATACATTTTACCGCCATTACAAAACTGCGACTTTATGTTGTATACGCTTGATCCGCATGTTTTATATTCGTTTTTTAAGTATGGTTTACCTTCATGACAAAAGTTTTCACTTGCAAGGTACACATTGCCTCCACACACCTCGTATAGACTGGTTTCATACATTTTACCGCCATTACAAAACTGCGACTTTATGTTGTATACGCTTGATCCGCATGTTTTATATTCGTTTTTTAAATATGGTTTACCTTCATGACAAAAGTTTTCACTTGCAAGGTACACATTGCCTCCACACACCTCGTATAGACTGGTTTCATACATTTTACCGCCATTACAAAACTGCGACTTTATGTTGTATACGCTTGATCCGCATGTTTTATATTCGTTTTTTAAATATGGTTTACCTTCATGACAAAAGTTTTCACTTGCAAGGTACACATTGCCTCCACATACCTCGTATAGACTGGTTTCATACATTTTACCGCCATTACAAAACTGCGACTTTATGTTGTATACGCTTGATCCGCATGTTTTATATTCGTTTTTTAAGTATGGTTTACCTTCATGACAAAAGTTTTCACTTGCAAGGTACACGTTATCTCCACAAACTTCGTATTGACTATATTTGTATAATTTACCTCCGTTGCAGAAATACGTTTTGGTATCATATGCATTATTTCCACATAACGTATTTTGTGCGTAGTATTGTTCAGATTTTAATTGATCTAAATTAAAACGTTGGTAATGTGTTTAATACTTTCTTTAAATAAATATCCCTCTACTTTAAAATATATAAATACAATTTTTAGGAAATAAGAAACAAATTCAAAAGATTGCTTATACAGAGCTGGTTTTAGGTAAAATGCAAAGCGTGAGCTGCAACCTAGTATAAAGCAAACTTATTATACGAACCGAACAAATAAATTTCAAGCACTACAAATAAATTATGAATTTAAAAATATTTAAACTATTATAGTAATTCTTTTCATAATATTTTGTCTGTCTTTATTTCCCGTGAACTTTGTGAAATTTATTTATTAAACATCTTTACTGATAGGAGTACTAAATTTCTTTTGGAAAAAATTTAATAAAAATATATGAATAAAAAGAAAAGTAATTTATTTCATACTCTGAAGCATTTTCCTATCTATTATAAAGAAACTGCAAAAATCAAATTTAAAATAAATTAAAATCTTTTAAAAGGCTGGAAAATAAAAAATAATGTGTATTTTTTTATTTAATTATTTAATTTTTACCTAAAACTACGCAACGCTCCTTTTTTTTTAAAAAAAAAACATCAAAGAAAGCATTTGGAACACATTTGTTCTGATAGATTTTAAAATGCATTAGCGCAAAAACCAAAGTTTTTTTCGTAAGACTTCCCAAAGTTTATGGGAAAAAAAGTCAGACAAAATGTCGTTTAAACATTATTTAGCGTTAATACACCGAATAACAAAATTGAATAAAATTAAATGTAAAGAAATTAACTAGGGGTTTCGATTGGAGCAAGGGTTAGTCATAATTTTACTTTTTAAAAGCAGCTATAGCTATACTTTTTTGGAAACCAAGATACTACTTGCTATAGCTGATAAAACAGTTAACTATAGTTAACTGTTTTATCATCTATAACAAGTAGTATCATGGTTTGCAAAAAACTTTGCAATTTATTGGTCAACAGTTTGCATTTTTCCTTGTATATACATACAGTCATGATTTTTTTTTTTAAATCCTTTTTGTTTTTATTTTTATTGTTACTGCTAGCTATAATTCAATATCAAAAATAAAACCATACTTTATAATATTAATAAAACTAAAGCATAGTTAATACACTCATCCTTTATATAAATACTAATATAGAAATTTACAATTCTACTAGCCCTAATATATATTGCATTATTGAGAAAATGTTTTTTTGAAACTAGGTTTTTAAACCATTTTTATTTAAAATATAAAATGGATTTTGTTAAAATAAATTGTATTTGCATATTACAAGTAAAAAAATACTTTTTGAAAACTTTTGTTTCTTGTTATTATTAATTTATTTTGTTTCCGTTTTTAAATTATTTTAAACTTTAATTATTACTGTCTGACTTTATAAATAAATTGAACAAAAACTGTTTTTTTTAATTTTCTTTTTATAAGGAAAGTTAAGTTTCGAAGCTAACTACAAATGAAAAAATCTATTTCATAAAGCTGATCAGCAAGCGGAAAATTAGTATAAAGGGTTTGACACGTTTATAAATAGTTTATAAATGATTACGTTTTAATAATTTATCAAAAAAATGGTTACATTTTTATAGGTAATAGATATTTTAATAAAAATAACCTACTAAACTATTAACAGATAGATATCTTAGGTAAATAAAATAGTATTATAGGTATTTTGACTAAAAAATTCGACACAAATTTTTCGACTTACAGGAGATATCTTCATAGAAATCATTAGAATATAGTAAATAGCAATAAAAACAGAAAATAGTAATAAAAATAAAAAGTTATAAAATTTAAATATTTAAACATATTAAATAGTTGCAAAATTTAAACAATTTGTTAGGCTATAATGTTTTGCAATATTTTATATGATTTGTATTATTATTCCTGTAACTGTAAGTTTCATTAAAACAAAAATGTATACATTGTATTTTATTAACTTTCAAAGCAAGTTTGCTTAAATGGTACTTTTTGTAATGTTTATCATGTTATCAGAAGAAAAGAAAAAAAAACAAAAAAAAAAACAGATAATGAACGGTTACCGTTATTATTGTCGTTTGTATTTAACTCTTCGTTTTCTCCAAACACTTCATTAATATCTTCCATAGTGTTCTCTTGTTCGAAGGAAATAGTTTCACCTGGAAAGTCATTGTTTTTATCAGACATATAAGCATATGTCTGAAAAACAAGAAGCAAAATTCGAACAAATTGGACTGAATTCATTCTATAAAAATGAATTTATATTTTACAATATATAATTCAATATATACAAATCTTCTAAAAATAAAAAGTATGAATATTGTAGCTATATATAGTGTTAGTACTTGTTGGTAGTATCGGTGCAACACAACAAAATCATGATTGAATTTTTTTATTGGTTTATTCTATATGACATAACTATATTAAGTAATATACAGAAAAGAAAGTTACATTTTTGCAGTATAAAACTAATTGATTTCCTTAAAATAGAATAAAGTAGTGCTACCTTAATCTTGCCAGCAAGTTTCAGAATGATCAGATTAAGTTTAGTATCCATTTTTAAACACAACTTTAAACCACAAACAACGTCTGATCGGTTGTTTGATTATGTGCGTCACTTTTATCTAAAAAACTTTTAAAGGAAAAAGTTGCCAATTTACCAAAAAAGCTTTGTCTTTAAAATTACACGCGGAAATGCTGGTTGTGCAATGTTATTTTATATTGCTGTTTTATTGCATTATATAAATAATTTAATTTGAAAAAGTATAGTTTTCTTTTATGCGTTGGTGTAGAAATAAAGGAAAAGACGTAAACTATTGAACTTGTACAAAATAATTTATAACAAAATATTATATAAAAATAATAAAG
>NC_061169.1:35165274-35215788 GCF_022113875.1 Hydra vulgaris
TATATATATTTATGTATATATTTAAGGCGTTTAAATTAGTAATTGTAAAAAAAGTGTCAAAATTGAAACTGTTACATTTGTTTTAAGTTAAAAATAGCCAATTTTTTTATATGCTTAAATCTATTATGTGTTTCTTTTCCGCATTATCAAATTTTATTCTGATGATAACTTCAGAAGTAAAATATAGATTAAATAAAATCAAAACATAAGGTCCGATGCCAAATTTGTTTGCGACACTTCTATGCCTTTTTAATTCTAAAAAAAATATTTTTTAAAGTTAAAATTTCGGCACGTCTTTAAATGTCAAAGGTGAAAAAGCACTGTTGATGAATATTCGTGTGTATTTATTTGCAATGACATCTATTTCCATTCACATTTTGTTCCTAACTTATAAACCCTGATTATTTTATTTAAATTTTTTTTTAATATTTACTAGTAAATAATACTTTATGTCTCTAACGGCAAATAGTTCTAAAGCACGTGCTTGCAATTAATGCACAGTGGGACTGAGCAGAGTCGGTAAATGATTCTTGAATTGTAAAGGTTCAAGCAACCGATGAAAACAAAGTTGGACTGCATAGGACCTTAGATAGTTACGTATTAAAATTGCATTACTTATTGAAAGAAAAAAATACATAAAATATTCATTTTCGAGTAATACCCAGCATTTTTATTTGTTCAGATCATTTTTCAAAAAAAGATGATAGTATAAGTAAAAAAATGGTTTGTTGTACAATTCTCAACCAGAAAAGTTTAAAACTTTTTAGACCACTTGAAAGGGTTTTAAACATAAATATTTTTTTTATTGCCTAGGCTATTTCTATAGGCATAGTTATAAATTACAGTTCTTAACTTGCAGCGAGCAGCCGTAGTGCAATGTTTAGCGTGCTTGCCTAAGAAGCTAGTTCGATAATTCAATGCCACCTCTAGACAAGTTTTATAACATCGGTAAGAAAGTAGCGCAAACTTCCTTCAAATGCTCTTCCGCGATGCTCTGTGAAGACCACAACGTCTTTTTATTGCACCTAAAATAAAAGTTAAAAAAAAAATTACTTTCGATAAAATTGTCGTAAAATGACTAATCTTTCATATATCTTTTCAATTTATAAATATTGTATGGATTTTTAGCGAAGTAAACAGAACCTAGAGGTTCTTTTTAATAATATAGTATAGAAATTGAAAGTTATATGCAAGCACACACAAACGCATAAATATAATTTTTTATTTGCTTTCGTGTTATCTATCTCCCCATGTACTATATGCAGTTTTAATTGATGTTAAAACGAGAGCTGATTTAAATATATAAAAACTTTTTTCTCTATTTTATAACTAATTTATTACTAGTTTATTACTATTTACTATGCTCGTGGATAATAAATTTAAGTTTTTGACAGCTATCTATTAATTGTTATATAAGTAAATATGTTTATATATGTATATACCTGAATATGTATATATATATATATATATATATATATATGTATATATATATATATATATATATATATATATATATATATATATATATATATATATATATATATACATATATATATATATATATATATATATATATATATATATATATATATATATATATATATATATATATATAAATTTATATATATATATAAATTTATATATATGTATAAATTTATATATATATTTAAATTTATGTATATATATATATATATATATATATATATATATATATATATATATATATATATAGAAAAGAGAAAGAGAAGCAACATTACAACAGTATGACAAGGGTTGGATGTTGACTGCACGAGCAGGTCTAACTACATTTGCAATGAGTTTTTGCGAAAGAAAGGGCCTTTGTTATGCACACCAAATGCACTAAAACGGACACCATCCATGCATGACACGGAGCGAGAAAAAAAAAAAAGAGAGAGAGAGAAATAAAACACTGCAGAGCAACTTTTTGTTTTTCTGGTCAAGTATTGAGGTTTAGATTTTGCATTACAATGACTTCTTTACTTCATAAAGTCGTTTCAGTGCAAAACATAATTTGATTTTTGTTATTCTTGTAGGTTTAAATTTAGAAATATATATATGCACATTTTCTTTACTTACAGTTATAACTTATTACTGTTACAACTTACTTTATAACTGCTATAACTTACATTTATAACTTATAACAGTTATAGTTAAAACTTACAGTTTATAAATATATACTTTTCATTATATGAACTTACAGTTCATATAAAACACAATTTATGCATTTATATAAATTGTATTTTATATGAACTGTAAGTTTATATGAAAGTTGTTTCCTTTATAAGGGAAAAATGTTATTGAATCACCCTTATAATATTCAAAGCCATTCACATTGCCAAGAATTTATGCCACAAAAAAAGTAAAACAATAATAAAAATAAAAATATCAACTTTTTGTTGTGAAGGTTTCCTCGATTCATTAAACTTAATAAACGTAAATGCTATTGATACAACTCTATGATAAAATGATAATTCTTATATATAAAATAAAAACCAAATAAAAGAAAAACTTTGACTACAAATAATGTACTACAAATTAAATTGTTTATATTTTTACGTTGAGTTTTCTACGTAAAGTTTGAATTTTAAATGGCGATCACTTAAACTCATTTTATTGAAGTTTAACTTTAAATGGGTCTAAATGGGAAACCCGTCACAATCACAAATTTTCTAGCCCATCCCAGTGGACAGGGACGTAAAAAAGACGTCTTTTAAACGTCTTATACACGTTTTGGACGTTTTATAAACGTCTTTTGAACGATTTGGACGTCTTTTGAGCGTTCAAAAGACGTCTTTTTTAGGTCCGGTGCCCACTGGGATTTCAATACTAGATGCAAAGTTTGGGGTGATTTTTAAATTATACGGAACCCATATAGAAACCAGAACTAGCACCAATCTAAATACCGTCGCCATAAGCCCAGATAAAAACCGTACGGGGCCGGTTTGCTATCGCTAGCTGGGAGTTTTGAAAAAATTGCAAAAAACAAACTTATTTCAAGTTATTTTGCTATAAATTAAATGAAACTCATAAAAAAAGCATTAAAAACTAGAAGAAAACTAGAAATGGTAGCTATGAACATAAAGACATTATAGAAATGGCTCAACGACACATTGAAAATGGTCAAGGCAGTTTGGACATTGAGCAGTCCAACTTGCCTGCACCTGTTGATTGCAAGTAACAAAACACAAAAAATATTTGCAAGACATATTTGAGGCTATCCTGTTATTTATAGTACAGATGACACACTTGGAATTGATCTCAAAACTTCTGTTAGGGCATTTGATTGAGCTTGTTCTTTCGGATAATCAGGATTTACATTGAGAATTTTGACTGCAGGGCTAAAAAATGCAATAAAATAAAGGAAACAAATTTTAAGTTTTATACTGCTTTTACAAAACAATTTGTTACCATATAGAAAAAATTAGTAACATCATATTTTGGCGCATCAACAATCACTGTCTATCGTTTTTAATAACATTTGTTTTATATCTGCCTGTTAATCAAATATGAAACAAATGCTATTTCTTACATGTTCCTATGTGTTTCCTACATGTTTTAAAACTAAAGTTTTGAAACATGTAGAAAACAGCTCTAAGGCTACGCTCGGTCAATTATTTCCCAAATAGAAGCTTTTCCTTAGAGCCCTTATCCTCTGAACAACATTGCAGTCTCGTTGATCCTTACGCACTAGTTGGTTGTTGGTCTACTGCTAAATCTCGTGACAGGTATGTATGAAAATGTGCTCATTGAGCAAATACATAAACTGTCAAAATTTACGATGGTGGCCTTCCATGACAGATTTAAACCTTCTGTTGAGAGCTGGTATTGTTCTTAGTTTGCAAATCTATGCCTTTAAAAGTTGAAAGTACCGGAATCGCGCTAAAGTTCAATGATTAAGAGTTGACAGTGGATAACATTTTCAAAATGGAACCTTAAAAATAGTACAAAAGTGTTTATTAACATATCTAAACTTTATTTTAAATGTATAATTATAAAAACTAAATGAGCTTACTTTTGATTTTTTTCCGCGCAATAAATTTAAACTTTATCTTAATAGTTAGATGCCCACAGGATTAGCAGAGAATGAATAAATACATTTAATAATGCTTGTACGGGATTTGTCTTGCTTAAAAAAGATGAAATGTTTATAAAAATAGCAGAAAGTGTTGAAAAATTTTATATATTTTACATCCAGCTATTCACAGAGCTTGACAGCCACGTAGTTTTCAAAGCATTTTACAAACCACGTTCAAAATTTGGCATAATATTTGCAGGGATTATTGTCAGGATTTCTTGCATTTTGGCGAAGACAGATAGAATTACTCAAAATTGGATGTCATCAGTGCACAGATAACAGGAATTGATTATCCCCAAAGATGAGGATTATTCCTATCAAAGTTCTGTTGGTCTTGCTCAGGATAGTGTCTTCTGATGCTGTAGATTAATATTGCATTATGTCAATTTTTATGAAGATTTATTGTTAAATTTTTAAACTAAAAAGAAAACAAAATCTACCATTTTTATAATTTTGTAATATCATTTTGTGTTTTAACATAAGCCCTAAAACTTATAAGCCATCAACAAAGCACTTTGTAACAATTTGGCTTTATAAATCGCAAGAGAGTGACCAAATAGCAGTGCTATATTATTGTCTTCTTTTTTTGCTCGAAGAAAAATGTTGCTGTAACAATGACTTTAACTGTCACTCAACATGTTGGCTGGTTCTTTTGGAGATTTGGGTCAGCTGGCTCATTTATTCGAGAATACTTTCTCAGAGTTGAAGTCGAAAAAAAAACTGAGTGTCCCTGCAACATCCTTTATTCCCTCAGCTAATGTAGATCTGTAGATAGACCTCAAATATGTTGTTTCAGTTTTTCTTTTGATGCTCAATTTCACTTACAGAGCTTCTAGGTCTTGTACCTTTGTGCAAGAAACTGTGCATGAACAATTCAAAAAGTTTTTCTTTTTTAATGTAGGCTCGCCCTTTACATTCCATCGAGTTGAAGAAGCAACACTTCACATGAATTTTGTCTTTGTAAACTTTGTCATAAGTGTAGCCATATTCACCAGACCAAAAACAGACCAGAAGAGTTTTGAATTTTTTGCTCATCTACAACTGTATAAAAATAACGATCAACGAAATTCCCTGACACTTTTTCTTTTTTCTTTGATTTTTTTCAATTGGTCGTCAAAACAAAGCAATGTTTACATCCTTCTTAACTGGCTTTTCGAAACTATTTTGTTCGTTTTGAAATTATTATTTTCTTCAAAATTACGTTTGGAATTGTCAAAGTGAAGCAATGTTTACATGCTTCTTAATTAGCTTTTTGAAATTTTTTGTTCGTTTAAAAACTATTAATTTGTTCAAAATTACGTTTGAAATTGTCAAAACAAAGCAATGCTTATATCCTTCTTAACTGGCTTTTCAAAATTATTTTCCGTTCAAATTACTTATTCGGCATTTTTCTGTAGGCAGCTTTTTGAAAGAAATCTAAAAACTCCATTTTGAAAGAAATATTTTTTGAAGTTATTTCTTTTGATGCAGTTTCAATAAAAGTGCTGAAATATCATTTTGATAGGTTTCTTTTTGAAACAAATATGTCAGTTTCACAAATAATGATGTGAAACTGACAGATTCAATACTATAATTGACAAATTCAGTCTCAGCCTGCCTTTTCTCTATGGCAGATCTAAAATGTTCAAAAGTACTTGTTAAAAAAGATTTTTTTTATTTAACCTTAATACAAAAACGCTTACATTACATATTGTTAGGTAAGAACCCTTACATATTGTTAGGTAAGAACGCTCTGTTGAAAGATAGGGTATGTGCCTAAATTGATATGGACGGGCCTAATACGTGCATAAACGCACTAACTTTTGCTATCGGCATGACAAATCTAGATGTGGAGTAAGCGTGCTGTTGCTATACTTGAAGAACAGTTTTACGAGGGCTATTTACAGATTTCACCTCCACTACACGTGTAAAAGATTTTGTGGCACCTTGCTGCCTTGCTTTCAAACGCAAACCATTTCAATGTCCACTTTTTTCTATAAAACTGCAAGTATTGTTTTAACTAGTGTCAAATTGCACAAACGACTAATTTACAAGTTATCTACCAAAGCATAAACCACCTGTCCGAAATCAATAATAGGCTAACACAAATTAACATTGTTGTTTAATTGAGTATTATTATAAAAGCTTATATCCGAATAGGGTATACATTTTTATAATCAAATGGTAAGATAGCTTTGAATATCTTGTAGTGAATCTGGGTAATATCTTTTAGTGACTCTGATTTGCTGTAAATTTTCTCACTTTTTTGCACCTCTTGGTTAACTAACCTAAAAAACGTTCAAAATTTGCTTTCCAAAAACTCATTAGCTGATATTCCATCTTGGAGAGATGAAGCTGTTTTAGTTGCACTTGTAAACAAAATACGGTACTTTTTGGTATTGTAAATTTAAAGATTAAATTGTTAATGATTTGAAACAATTGCAGGGAGAGTAAGCTTGCTTTGTTTTAAAACCTTGTTAGTACTCATCCCATCAACTTGCAGCCGCATTGTATACGTTTCAGTCTGACAGTTGTTCAAAATGACATTAATCTAAATAAAATAAAAATTTTGAAATATCGCGGAGACAAGTTTAAAATCAAGAAATGTAACTGTAATGTAAAAATTTCTGTCAGATTTTCTTTTTTTTTATATTTTTATTTTAAATTGCTTTAAGCAATTATTTTCATATATATCAAATGTATTTCCATATTTTAATAAATGAATGTATTTCCACATTTTATACTCATTTCCTCAGAGTTGATAAGGTGTTACGCTGTCTTTTATTGATGAACCTATTTAGACAGATAGGTTTAAAGAAAATAATCTGGTTTGCGGAACTGCCATCGCCAAGCTCTCTCGTTTTTTAAATTGAGTGCGACCAAGTAAGTTTTAACGCAGAGACATACCAAGACAGGCTGAAACGATGAGTACTAACAAGGTTTCAAAACAAAGCAAGCTTACTCTACCTGTAATTGTTTCAGATCATTAACAATTTAACCTTTAAATTTACAAAACCAAAAAGTACCGGATTTTGTTTACAAGTGCAGCTAAAATCTCTCCAAGATCTCATCTCTCCAAGATGGAATATCCTGTCCCATCTCTCCAAGATGGAATTTTCTGTCCCATCTCTCCAAGATGGAAGATTCTCCGAGATCTCATCTCTCCAAGATGGAATATCCTGTCCCATCTCTCCAAGATGGAATTTTCTGTCCCATCTCTCCAAGATGGAAGATTCTCCAAGATGGAAGATCTCCAAGATGGAAGATTGTCCCATCTCTCCAAGATGGAAGATTCTCCAAGATGGAAGATCTCCAAGATGGAAGATTGTCCCATCTCTCCAAGATGGAAGATTCCATCTCTCCAAGATGGAATATTCTGTCTCCAAGATGGAATATCCCATCTTCATCTCTCCAAGATGGAATATCCTGGGCTTTAGGCATTGACAAGTACTCAGCTAATGAGTTTTTGGAAAGCAAATTTTGAACGTTTTTTAGGTTAGTTAACCAAGAGGTGCAAAAAAGTGAGAAAATTTACAGCAACCCAGAGTCACTAAAAGATATTACAGAGATTTACTACAGGATATTCAAAGCTATCTTACCATTTGATTATAAAATTGTATACCCTATTCGGATATAAGTTTTTATAATAATACTCAAGCAGAGTGCTTGATTCATTATCTGAGCAAAATAAAAGAATTTTTAGTTACGAATGAAAAAATAAAAAATGAATGTAAAAAAATTTAAAGCCTCTACATTAATATTAAGAGCTAAAAAATTACTTTTGAAATATTTTGACTTTTTTAAAGGAAACTGAAAACAGTTTTAATATTATATGCTCAAAAGAAACTTGGTGTTCTTCAAATGAGCTTTTAAATAATTCTAATTTCCATATATTTGATTTTGAAATTATTTCATTAGAAATAATTTCAAATAATTCTAATAGCCAGATATATCTGATCATTTCCCTATTTTTTTTAATTCTAAACATAATATCTACAAATAACATTAATCTAAATCAAAAATTAGCAAACACATATTTAACCCAAACATTTTAAACTTGTTTAAAGAATGTCTCACTACTACATTGGTATTGTATAAACTTTTGAAATATCGCGATTCAAATTGCGATTAAATTTAATAACAGATTGTACTTTGTATGTAAAACTTTCTAGTTTATAAAAAAATAATTGGCCTTAAAGCTTTCCTTGGATTACTAAAGGACTAAAGTAATACACTCTAAAATAAGCAGAAGTTTTATGTAAAACAAATCCGCTTTGGATGAAAAAATATTTAAAAATTATACGCATTTATTTAAAAAATTTCAGAAAAAACTAAAGTAAAACTATTATTCAAAATTTAAGAAAGGTTGCCATAATTGAACATGTTAACTTTTCACATTTATTGCAGCCAAAATATTAAAAAAAGATTTGTATTTTATGATGATTATCGCAATTAAGCCTTTCCTTCCGGATAATAGCTATAAATTATTTCTAAAAAAAAAAAATGTTCGTACCAAAACCCCCTCAGTTTTTAACACAATGAACTTTTTTTATAACGCAAGATATGCCATAATTTATTTAATTAATATTAAAAAATATTACGATTTATTTGACAAATATTACGGTAATAAGTAAGCTGGAAACATATGAGCAAATAAAGAATAAAAACCAAATCTTAAGAGACCAAGGTCACAAAATAAAAGTTAAAATTTTACATAAATTACATAATTATAATAAATTAATACCAATAAACTTATGCATTAATGTCAAAAAGAGCAACAATTACAAAAGATGAACAATTGATAATGACGTGGTATTTGGGGTTGTTTATAAACAATTAAAACAAATACCATTATCATCAGCTTCACAGTTTTTTTGGGGACAAAATTAATTGTGAATTAAAAAATAATTGTGCGAGAAGCAGCTTTAATATCCAACATGAAATGTAACGACGGTATCAAATCAGTATCAAATCAACAGTATCAAATCAATATTGTCAATATTGGTCCGAAATTGGCTGCTAAAATTCCATCTAACTCCACTCCTTTTAATTCATACTTAAAAACTTATGACAAACTTATGGATAAAACTAGTTTAAAACTTAGCGAGCTGAGAGCTCCATTTAGCGGTCTCAAAAGTAAAAAAAGTGAAGGTTTTGATAAAATTAATATTGATATTGTCAAATCAGTATTTAATATTATTGAACCTTCTTTATTTCATGTTTTTGATCTTTCATTTAAAACAGGTATTGTTCCTGACAAACTAAAAATTGCCCGTATAACACCAATTTTCAAATCTGGAGATAAGTCAAATATCTTAAACTACAGGCCTATATCCATTCTACCTTGCTTTTCAAAATTGCTAGAGAGAGAATAATGTATAATAGGTTATATAATTATCTAACTGACAACGACATGTTTTATTGCAAGCAATTCGGTTTTAAAAAAAAAATTCCACAGAACATGCAATAGTTGAACTTTTTAATAAAATATCAAACGCCTTTAATAATGACTGTTTTACTTTAGGAGTTTTCATTGATCTGTCAAAAGCATTTGATACCGTAAATCACAATATTCTAATAAAAAAACTTGAAAACTATGGAGTGAAAAATAAAAACTTACTTTGGTTCAAAGGGTATCTAACAAACCGGAGGCAATTTTTATATTATGATCAAAATAACACAATTCCATATTCCATAACTTGCGGGGTTCCTCAGGGCTCAATTTTAGGACCACTCTTATTTCTATTGTACATAAATAACTTATACCTAGCAACAAATCTTTTAGACCTAATTTTGTTTGCTGATGATTCCAATCTTTTTTATTCTCACAGAGATATTAAAACACTTTTTAAAATAGTTAATGAACAGTTATGTAAAGTTAATAAATGGTTCGTAAGTAACAAACTTTCATTAAATGTGGATAAAACAAAATATATACTCTTCCATAAAGTAAATAAATCAGAAAACATACCTATAAAATTACCAAACCTTTTAATTAATAATACTTATATTAAAAGGGAAACAAACGTAAACTTTTTAGGAGTAAAACTGGATGAAAATTTACTGTGGTATTCTCATATAAATAGTATTGAAACAACACTCTCAAAAAATATCGCAATGATTTATAAGGCTAAACCTTTTCTAAATGTAGCATCCCTGAAAAAATTGTATTTTGCCTTTATTCACAGCTATTTGTCTTACTGTAATATTGTGTGGGCTAGTACTGGCTATACAAAACTTAAGAAAATCTGCAACAAACAAAAACATGCATGCAGAATAGTGTTTGGAGCCTGCAGAAATACTCCTTGCGAACCACTTTTACGTGCACTCGGTGCTTTAAATGTGTATAAACTCAATTTACACCAAGTTTGTTTATGTTTAAAACAAAAATGGGATTGTCCCCAATAATTTTTCAAACCTATTTTAATAAAATTAATCATAAATATTCAACAAAGTTTTCTGATAACAACTTTGTTCTTCTCAAGTATAATTTAAAATTAACCTTCTATTCAATTAAATATCGCGGACCTTATTTGTGGAAAAAATTCCCAGAGATTGTCAACAAAAACAAAACTACATTAGAACAATTTTAAAATGAATCAAAACAATTATTACTATTCAGGGATCTTAATTTATCTGACTTCAAATGTTTCTTTTAAAATTTAATCAAATAAAAACAAATTTATTTATATCAATCAAATTTAAGTAATGATGTTACAAATTCATCTTGTGATAATGTTAATTATGAAATTTTATTCTTATTTAAAACTTTTTGTTTAAATGATTTTAAAACATTTTAGCGGTTGCTAGCATTTCGGCAATTCTTAGTTATTTGCTATTTTGAATTTCTTAATTTTCTCAGTTATTTTCTGTTTTAATTCTGACCTATATTTTATATATTTATATAATATACATTTGTATGTTACGGTTATGTAGAGTTTTTTTTTTTTTTTTGTATGTGGAGCTCGGCGATAAGGCAAAATGTGCCTTTTTCTTGCTCCTGCCATTAATTTTGATATATGTATATGCAATGTAAACATTCTTTAACGGGGAAATAAATTACACTTAAAAAAAATCAGTATCAAATCAATGGTAGAACCTGCTTTAAATCTGTTCCAGTTTTTGAGCATGTGTTTTAATTTGATTATGGATAAAAGCTGTTATGATTAAAACTCGTTATCTTAAGTGAGTTTATTGAGCACTCAACTGCATCTGACGTTGCAAAACGAATGCAGGCGTTCTCAAACTCAACTGATATAGTTAATCAAAGATTTTACAGTTATAGATGTCATTAGATCGATGAAAACTTAACTGGAACATAAATTATTCATAAACTATCATAAATTATCAGTTATTATCTATATCCTGTTATTATCTTACTAAAAAAAAAAAGGCAATTTTTTAAGAGTATTATTTGCTGTTACGAAACAAACTACTGTAAGCTATATTTTACACCAAAAGTTTATAAACATACATGAATTTATAAACTCTACTTTTAGCAATATTTTCACACATCTTCAGAAAAAAAAAATACCACAATGCAATACTAGAGCCAGCTGAAGCTTTCAGACAGGCTGTAATAAGGCATAGACAGTTTTATTTGAAAAGCTTTCGAAGATACAAACAAAACAACTAGAATCAGGATACAAACAAAACAACTAGAATTACTCAAACAACAACTTTCTTAATTGATAACATTTCAACCAACGATAATTTTAATAACCCACCTTAAAGGCATTATTAAAAGTGACATATCTGACCATATCCTATTTTCTTTTCAATAGATATTTATGCGAAAGTTTTATTTAATGAAAAAAAAATCATTTAAAAACGAATTTTTCATAATAGTAACCTAGAATCTTTTAAATATGAACTTTCTTTAGTTACTTGGGACATTATTAACTTTTCTAAAGACATTAATTTAATATACAAATTTTTTTATTAAAATTATTTATGAAACTTATGACATTAATTTTTTAAAAGTAGAATTAAATAACAAACATAAAAAAATTAAATTGCCGTGGATTACTAAGGGTGTTCTAAAATTAAACAAAAACTTTATTTTAAATATTTAAAATCAAAAGCAACTGAGATTAAGACCATTTATAAAAATTACGTAAGATTATTTGAACGCCTATGGAAAAGTTCAAAAACATTATACTACACTAAATTTCTTAAAAAATACAAAGTAAACTCAAAACGCACTTGGCAACTAATAAACGAAATTACTGGAAACACTAAAAAGTTGCATCAACCCCTATCCTCAGCCATTAAATAAAATGTTAGTTTTTTTCTTTATCAAAAAAGAATTTTTTTTTTTTTTTTTTACTTTCATTATAGGTGTATTTTTTTTTTACTTTCATTACGGTCTTATCAGCACCGCGGACAAGCAATTATTAGGAACTTCACGCCTCCTTCCAAACCGATGTCGCTAAACTTGCCCAAAGGTGGGGCTTGAACCTCGGATCCTTTGTTTCTGAGGCAGGTGCACTACCACTGCCTTTGTTAATGAGGCAAGTGCACTACCACTGCGTCATGGCTGATCAATTGCTTCCGTATTAAATAAATATTTTGTATCTATAGGACCAAATCTAGCCGAAAAAATTCCAAACCCTAAAAAATTTATAAAGGCAATATATGGCCCTCTAAAATCGTATCTAAAGTTTTTTAATTTCTCTTTTGAAGAGTTTGAAAGTTAGTCCAGATGATGTTAATCGGAATGTTATTATAAACTGTTTTGACGTTTTAAAAGACAAACTTTTCCAAATTTTTAAATGCTCTATTAATTACAGAGTTTTTCCTGATGATTTAAAAATAATAAAATTTATTCATATATTTAAAGAAGAAGAAAGAACTAATCCAAAACACTATCGTTTAATTTCTATCCTCTTCGTTTTTTTTTAAATTTTAGAAAGAATTTTGTTCAACAGAATATACAATCACCTTTTATCAAACAAACTATTATTTAATATGCAATACGGATTTAAATAAAATAATTCAACAGAACATGCTATTATTCAGCTTACAAAAAGTATATCAGATTCATTTAACAACTCTAAATTCACATTGGAAATATTTATTGATTTAACGAAAGCGTTTGATACCATTGATCATAAAATTCTTGCTAAAAAAATAAAGTATTATATTATAACAAGCAATGTTTTAAAATGGTTGAAAAGTTATATAACTAATCGTAAACAATTTGTTTACGTCAATGAAAATTTTCATCAAATTTGTTAAATATTACATGTGGAGTTTCTCATGGATCCATTTTAGGATCTCTTCTTTTCCTTGTTTATATTAATGATTAGCAAACAATTACTTTAGCTGATGACAGTAATTTGTTTATGTCACACAAAAGCATTTCTACTTTATTTTATTGCGTGAACATCGAGTTAATGAAAAGATCTGACTGGTTTAAGACTAACAAATTATCTCTTAACTTTGGTAAAAATAAATGGATTCTTTTCCATCCTCTTATCAAAAAACATAAACTGCCAATTAACATGCATTAACTTGTTAGTGACAGTGTACAAATTAAACAAGTAACAGTAAACAACTTTCTAGGTGTTTGCATAGATGAAATCGTACATGAAAAAATCACATTAAAAACTTATCTAGTAAAATTTCAAAAAGTATAGTAATGTTGTATAAAGCAAGAAATGTTTTAAATAAACATACTTTTGTAAAACTATATCACTCATTTATTCATTGCTTGGGGTAGTACAAATAAAAACAAACTTGCACCTCTTATTGTCAGCAGAAGCATGTAGCTCCTCTTATATATTTTAAAGACCGTTATACTCATGCCAAGCCTTTATTATTTGAAATCAAAGTATTTAATATATATGAGCTTAATAATTTTAATATTCTTTGTTTTATATTTAAATGTAAAACCAATTCATCCCCGAATTCTTTCCATAGTTTGTATTCATCAAAAGATAAAAAAAAATTCATTTTATGAAATTATAATTTTATTAGGCAGCCCATTTTTCAAACAAATGTTTTTAAATTTTGTATTGATTATTATATTAAGCAAAGTAAATATTTTTCTTTTCAACGAAAGATTAAAAGAATTTCTTTTTTACAATCGAAAATTTAAAAATATACTTTTGATATTTTTTAGTGATCTTACTTTTTACCCTCTACTAAAACATGAATTTATAAGAGTTATATATTTACAATTAACAACTGTAATATATAATACGGATCTTGTATTTGTAAAGGAATATTTTATTTTTCTTACTTTGTTACTAACTTTTAATCTTGTAAATATAAGTTTAACAGGAACATTTCTTAGCGACAAGACCGTATGGTCCTCTACGAGTCCCCCCCCCCCCGTTCTTTTATTATTAAATAACGATTTGTATTATATATATATATATATATATATATATATATATATATATATATATATATATATATATATATATATATATACTTTTTTATTATTATATTCTTGTATATTAAATATTACAACGAAATGCTTATTAAAAATGTAATAAAAACAACAACAACAACAACAAAAAAGGATACTTTGAATGTAGCCATTTAAACTATCCTTCAATACTATGAGCTATTAGATCAAATGATTGCAATGTGTGTGCTAGCAACAAAGAAAGAAGAATGTAGCTATAAGGAATGTTATTGTTCATACTTTAGTGAGGGCTGTTCTCTGGCTTATGTGTAGGCATCACATTTATGAGAGATATATGCCTCATGTCATGGAACTTGTTTTTGGTACAAGAAAAAGTCTAAAAAATACCTTTTTAATTTACTTTAGAAACTAAGGCCGCATATACGTAGAGAAGTTCATAAACTGGAAAGTATTGTCAAACTTGAATGGTCTCAGGATGCATTCAGACAAAGTTCTCTTTTGCACTAACTTGCAGCTGAATTTAAAGTATTTTGCACCACAGCACATCAGAGGAACACTTCCCAGAAAGGAGACTAGAAGTATATCTGCCAGCTACTGGCTTACTCTTCCTGGGTGCAGATACATCTAATTTCTTTGTTAAGCAGCCGAGAGCTCACCATTAGGCCAGTTTTATATGTGACGATCTTTAATTCTTGTCCAACAGATGACACAGAACTATCACCCGAGTGATTCAAAAACAGTAGAGGCTGCTATAAACGCAGCTACTAATTATATTATACTTTTCCATTGTCTATTCTTTCTGAAAGAAGCTTTGGCAACTAAAGCTCCTTTAAATGACCTAAGAGTTTTTAATATAGTTTACCAGCTCCAAATGTCAAATGGTTACAAAGCCTATGCAGAGATTGGAATAATTCTCATGAAAAGCCTTCTACGGCACACTTGGTATCTATCTGCCCAGCTGTTAGTTTTGTCTCTTGCTGACAGGGATCTAGATGCTGACTGCTGACGTTAAGAACAACATCCTTAACAACTTGCTGTATTTTGCCGTTCCAGAAAAAGAATATACGATGTTTGAAAAACCTGGAATCCAGCCAGTTGTTGTTCCAATGTCTTCTCTTGATGATTTGTCACTTAGAAAAGTTATCTTCTGTTTTTTTCTCCTAGAAATCACTAAGGAAGAGCTTTTGTATAGCTGCTTGTGAAAGTAAAAGAACCTCTAAGTCATTTGACAAGTTCTACTTGTGCAGCTTGTAGTGCTAAGTGATTGGACAGAACGTCATATAAAGTTGATCCAAGACTTTATTGGTAGGACACATAACGAGGATAGACTTCAGGATACTATTCAGGTAATTATTAAACATTATTATACAGATCTGTAGCGTGTAAGTTGTTAGAAGGAGGGGGTCTTTTTTAAAACTAGACAATTTAGAATAGCAAAAACATATCATGCTCATTTTTAATAACAAAAAAAGGAAGTCAATTGCACCTAACAATTTACACTTAACAACCCTTTATCCCACCCAATGTACTTTTTAATATATTTTTACTTTAATATTAGATATATTTTAATTCTCTATTAGATTTTAAGTCGCAACCAGCGTTTTGTGAGTGTTTTAAATTTAAAACTATATATATTCAGAACTTTTAAATATATTTTCAGGAAAAATTCTATAATATAGGTTTTGTCTAAAACCACCTTCTTTACCTTAGAGTTGATTTGGGAGGCTGAAATTTTCACTATAAGCTACTAATACATAATGATAACGATTAAACTTTTCCAAATTTTGATTTTCAAAAAAAAATTTTGAGACACCCTAATATATATAAATTACAGAAAAATAATAAAAATTTACAAAAAAAATATTAGGAAATAGAAAAACGCAGGGACTCGTAGGAGACCATAAGGATTTGGGTTAGTGTTAGAGTCGAGAACAACTAAAAAGGACGTGTTAAAATTTTTTATAATAAAATATTTACAATATAAATAAAGAAACAATAAAGATTAAAATAAAAACGAACTGAAGCGATCTTTTTATAGTAGTAGATAAAAATAATAATTTAGATTTAAAAACATAAATAATAATTAAAAAGTTCCGTCATAAGATTGTAGAGATTGTAAATATACAGTTTTATAACTATAAAAAATGACTATAAACAACAGTTAATAAATTATTTAATTTAAAAAAGCTTAAAAGAAAAAAAATATATCATCAACAATTGACTTTTTGAAGTTTTTTTTGAAAACGAGATAGCTAAGTTTTTAAAAACTTTTAAATTTTTTTAATTGAGTTTTTACAAATTATTATTAAAAAAACTATTTTATTCGAAAGAAAAGTTCTCCGAAATGAAATACAATATTATCCAAAATTATTTTAATAAACTGATGTCAATCAGCTTATCAAAGTAAATTTAGAAATGTGAATATTATATAAAATATTTTTGAGAATGTCGTTATCTTTGTGTAAATTATATTTAGTTTTTACTTTTTGGGTATACAAAATATGAAAAGCGGGACATATTGCTTTTACATTTAAACATAAATTAGATAACATTAAAAGTATTTAGCTCATACATATTTAAAACTTTTATTAAAATTAAAAGAGGCTTGGCATAAATAAATCTTAAAAATAATGAGGCATGCAACATGTTTCTGTTAACGTTAAAGAAATTCAAGTTTATTAAAGAAATTTAAGTTTATAATTAGTACTACCCCATGTTTACCCCATGTACATTCAAGTTTTTTAAAGGAATTTAAGTTTATAATTAGTACTACTCCATGTAATGTTCGCATAGTTTATGTGACAATAAATAAGTGAATAACAGTATAAGTAAAGTGTGCTTATTTAGGAAATTCGTTGTTTTATGTTAAATTCATATTGTTTTTGATATTTTACAGCTCAAATTTTTAATTCGCTAATTAAATGTCAGAATTTTATCAATATAAATACCAAGGAATTAAATGTCAGAATTTTATCAATATAAATACCAAGGAAGTTAATAACTGCGATTTTTTTTTTAAATTATTTTATCAATAAAAAGAGGTAGCATGATAAGTGGTATAAAATGTTTTTTGTAATTAGGATCCATTTTGTTTTATTAATATTAAAAGTTTATTTCTCTTAAACCATGCAAAAACCTTTGCTAGTTCTTTATTCATATTATGAAAGAGTAATGTAAAATTATTTTAAGATAAAAAGTAAGTTCGTGTCGTCTGCAAACGTACTCGTCATTAACTTTGAATGCATTATAAAGATCGTTAATGTAAATAAAAAAGAGAAGAGGACTTGATATTGATCACAAAACTCCACAGCTAAAAAGCTTTTAAGCCAATTATAAATAACACCTATACCGTAAATCTTTAGTTTATTTAAAAGAATTTTGTTATCAATTGTATCGAAAGCTTTGGCTATGTCAGTAAAACCCAAAAAGTATATTGGAATTTTTGCTTACTTATGTAACTACTTATTAGTAAGTAATCGTAATTATCGTCAGATCATGCATATATTCATCACGATCACCCTGCCACTCGTAACGTGTAATCTAGTGCAACCAGTTCCTTGTCCTGCGTACTTGCATGATTCGCTTTTTTAGCAAAGGTTAGAAGAATTGTACTTTCTGTCATCAATGTTATCGAATGCCATGCCTATAATGATATAAACTTTTTTAAACCTTTTATATTATTAGAGTTGTCTTAGATACTGTGTTAGCTCATCTGTACTTTACTGTATACGGTTGTGTTCCGCCTAAACCTCTGGTGTGGTGTTAACTCACCACTAAGTTGCTATTTGTAAGTTTATGTACTGACTGAACCTCTGACATGATGTTCATCTACCTGTAAGTTCCGTTGTGTGTGTTTTTGTCTGTATGAAACTCTGGCGTGTTGTTTGCTCACACCCTTTAGTTACTATATGTATTTTTGTTTTCTGCTTGCATCTCTGATGCAGTATGAGTTCAGTCACAAACTATGGACACCAACTATAAATATATAAACTATAACCAGCTAAAAATTCCGTGCCAGTCCAGTGCAAGGATGGTGTCCCCCTGTAAGTGCTTTTGGTGTTTATTGTCAAAGCCACATAACTCTAAGTTACGACTTTGGAGTATTTAGCAAGGACATCTGCATATCTCACTGCATAGGATACCGTGCTCTATCAATATATGAGTCTGGTTTGCTTTAAATTTAAATCATCTATAAAGTAACAAAAAAAGGCGAACATAAAATACAATCACCATGAACTAACTGTTTCAATGTATCTTTCATAAGTATTATTGATATTCGAAGTAAAAATCCATTAGTTCAATCTTGGCTCTTACAAAATCTCAGCAGACTTGCTTCCTGTTTGTGAGGCTAACATAAATTCGGCTGCTGACACTAAAGTATGTTTCCTCATAATTTATGTTCTGAGTATAAAAAATAGGTAAGACTAATCTATTTTTTTATGTTTGCGGCTTTTTAAAGCCTTCCTTTGTTTCCTAATGGTATCTTGATTTTTATACTCTGACATGCTAATTCTTCTCTGGTTCAAGTAATTGCATCCATAATATAATTTATGTTCTAGAGACTTTTGAATCTTTAACAATGTAACAAACATTCAACCTCTAATTTATGCCTAATCTTAATACCTCTCCCAAAGGTAAGACTAATCTATTCTAAAAAAAATATATTTAATTCGACGTCTGAATATTATGGCTATTTTCTTCCTGCTATTCCAGTTAAACATGTTGACCAATTGTTCGACTTCAGCAATGGGTCAACATATTTAATTACTCCAGCTTTTGTTGCTAAAGTCATATCTCAATAAAACTCTTCTACGACTTGTGCTCTAGGCAATATTCCTGTTTTACAAAAGTGTTTCCCAGAACTATTTTCAGTTCTCTCTAAACTATTTAATGCTTTACTAAATTTTGTTTTTCTGCCTTAGTACCTGTAATTCAAATTTTTAAAAACTCAGAAGAACATTCTATTTTTAATTTAATAGCTTACTGTTTGACAATCACTTATTCTACGGTTCTTATTCTACGGCTGACTATTGTGAATGAAAGATTTTATCATGCATTAAATGGAGGCAGCAAAGTAAGGGCTTTGATAAATCTATAGCTTTTGTTGATGTTTAGCATGCTGGTCTTCTTCATAAGCTTTCTGCATATCGTGTATCTAAGAATATTTTGAGGTTATTAAATCATTTACTTCTAAAATCAAAGTTATAGTAATTTCTGAGGTACCTCAAGGTTTTTTCCTTGGTCCTGTTTTGTTTCTTATTTACATTAATGATCTTCCTTACATTCTAAAATTTATGGTGCTTCTATTTGCTGAAGACGCAACTTTATATTTTTGTTTTGAATTAAAGTGTTCTCTTTTTGTTTGCTTAGAACAGGCAGCCGATCTTAAATCTGTTCTCACTTCTGTTACAGATTGGGGCATGCAATGAATTGTGAACTAAAACTCCAATTAAAATTTTTTACTGCAATTGTTATAGCAAAACTGTAGACATTCTTATATTAATGTTGGAAAATCCACTAACTAAGTTCTCTTCATTACTTTTTCTTGCATTTTTATTCACTACTGACCTTTGATGAAACTCATACATGCAGCCGACTGCAAAGTCAGCATCTGCTAAGGTTGTTTTTTGATTGTGCTTACCGTTATCTTACTCCTAATTCCATTCCCTACCTCTAGAATAATCTTCTTTGCCCCTTCATGGAATAGTTTTGTCATATTTGGGATAGGATTACCTTTAATAATACTGTTTCAAGGTCCATAATCACATTGTAAACGTAGTACGGCCCGCATAAGTAACGTAGTACAACCCGCATAATCTACTAAGCTTAAGCATCTTTCCTATCGTCGTAATGTTGCATATCTTTTTTTTTTTATAAATACAACCATGGTTGCTCAAAGGAACTTTTATTTGTAGTTCCGTCAACCAAAAATCAATCTAGCGTGACTTCAGCTGTCACATCTTTTTACATTATCTTTTCCTACATGTTTTGAACATTTTTATTTGTTCTAGTTTTTTCGTCTGCACTTCAAACCGTTGTAGTTCTCTCCCATCTTTAAATTTTTCTAACTCATACAACCTTTATGTTTTTATGTCTTCTGTCAACCGTTTCCTTGCATTTATAACACTATTCTTTTTTTATAGTAACTCCCAACTTAGTAGTGGTTGCTTGCAACCTTGTTGGGAGTGAATCAGAATAAAAAACAAAACAAAACAAAACAAAACAAAAATTTTTAGAAATACATTTGAAAAAAGTAAAACATTCTTTTTGATTGTGCTTTTTCTTCGAACTGCTTTTTTTTTTTTTTTTTTTTTTTCACAAACTTATATGTAAATAATATAAAATTATTATTTAAGTTATGAAAAATTATTATAAGGCAGCTGGAAGCAACTAAAATCAGTATTTACTTTATAATAATATTCATTAAATTCTATTATGAAGACAGTCTTATCAGTTTAATAATAAAATGTTTGATAAGGATTAAAACTAAACAACTTATCAAAAATTTTAGGTTCACTTAGCTTGACCTTCAGATAAAGTGTAGATTTTTAATCTATTAAGTAATATGGCTTTGATTAACCATTTTGAAATGCAAAAGATTTGCTGTTTATCGCATCAATAATACAAGGTGTACACGTTTACAAAAGTATTTGTAGTTAAATTATCACCAGCAACTTGGCTAACTGGCCAATCTGTTGTAACTAATAGAGAGAGTTAACTGTTTTTAAACATATTGGAATTATATGATAGGATGCCACACTAAGCAAAGCCATTACAGGCAGTACAGCTTAACCATATGCTTGCAAAAAACCTTTACTCACTTTAAAAAATGTTCAAGAGTTTCATATTTATCCATCCTTTTTCTTGTTTAAAACCAATAGAAATCTGTGGTTCACTGTCCATAAAAACAAACTTCATTCTTTTTCTTATGAAAATAAAAATAGAGGAACGTAGTTTTTCAATGCACTAACAGTTGCATTTTTAACATGCTCCGCATTGGTTAGACTTCCGACTTGATTCTTTTTTTTTAGTGAAGACTCTTTTCAATTGAAATTATTTACTGTACTTAAATTTAAGTTATGCTTGACTAATATCTTATTCAGTGATTTAAAAGACTTATCAACAGATGAACAGTTACACCCACTTGCTCGTGCATAAGATGTTGTTTCAGGTTTGTTTGCGCAAGATAAAACTTTTATGAAGTTTAATAAATGTGTATATCAAATTTATTTTCCTGTGAACTGTTTTTCATTATTAAACCTACGATGGAAGCCAATTTTATTAGCAAACTGATGGTTGAACTGAATGGTTAAGCATTGCTTATCTATTAAAAATAAACCAAAATACCTTTTCTCGATTATTTTAAAATATGTCAGTAACTCTCTCTCTAACTCTTTTTCATCAGTGTTATAAAACCTGGCAACGTGTTTTTTAGAGCCAATTCATAACTTGTTTATGTTATTTATATTATAAAAGAAAGTCTGTCGTGGTTTATAAACATTTTGCAAGCTTTACTTAAGGGGGAAAATCCCTCAAAAAATTATTGTATTGCAAACATTGTATGTACAAAAATGATAAACGTTTTCTTTAATTTTTTTAGTTTAAAAAACGTTTTTAAAAAGTTGTTTATTGCATACATCTTTATGAGAGGAACACCTCCTGAAAATTTTATTTAAAACGGCCAAGCTGTTCTTAAGATACTTCTGCCGGGAGATGTACTTCTGCCGGACTTCTGCCGGGAGATTAAAAACACGCGTTCTGAGAAAAATGACAACTAAATTAAAATTGCGATGAAAAATATTAAAAAATAACAAAAATACAAAAAAAAATTCCCTATAAGAGCACAACTCGAAATTAGAAATTGAAACCGACGTTAGGAATTTTTATAACTGGGAATTGGACTCTTCGAATTTATTAAAAAACGTAATTCCGACTTCCAATGCTGTACTAATTCCGACTAATTTTTCAGTAAGAATTAGCAAATGTGAAATAAGTAAGAATTAAATTACTCAAATCAATACAGGTATTGTCCAGTGGGCAAAAAAACGTTTTGTAAACGTTTAATATTATTTTATACAGTTAGGTAGAAAAAACTTTTACCGATTCAAATTTAGGTGTAGAAGCCTAAATTGGCATAGAGATTTTAAAGAAAAGAATTTTTAAATGTTTAATTATTTTGTATTCATTTATAATGAAAGTATACAAAAACATTATAAAATAATTTTTATGTTATTCTATAAGGATATCTCTTCAAATGATCGCGTATCAACGTATTGACCAAATCGAACTTTTTTGCATGTCACACCGATGTTTCTAAAAAAGTAATACCATATAAATCTTTTATGCATTTTATTAGCACATATAAATGATGTTGCATATGCACACATTTATACAAATATATTTAGGGTAAATTCTATGTATAAACATTACACGTTTAGTTTATATAACAATTTTTAAAACGTAGTTATTGTTTGATTATGGAATAAAATTAGAAAAACAAACATGTTATACCAACATTTAAAATTTACCTATAATTGCTTTATACATTGTTATTATTTTAAATTTATAATTGTTAAGTAATCTTTCGTCATATCTTCCAGCTTTGTTAAACAACGATTGAACACATTTTAACTCAGCAGGTGACAGCCCTATAAAATTTATTCTATATATTAATGTAAAGAAGTTAATGAAGCCAACAAATAAAACTTTTTTTTTATTATTTATTTTTCATCAAATTCCCTTATATTATTGCATTTATTTATGTAAAATGAATCCAAAAATATAAATTGAATTCCATAAATATTACATATTAAAAACCCATTATAGATAATTACAATGTAATGTTTTGTAAATGTTGTAATGTTTTGTAAAATAAAGAATAATGAAAATTATTGATCCCTTCCCCAACCCAATGCCTATGTATTATCAACTCCCTCTCAAGTTTTCCTAAATCAGTCAATTTATGTATTTAGCCCTCGCATATCCCTAAATCAATATGATGTCATAAGTTGGGCCTAATGCTGCATTTTTGTTTGCATATATATATATATATATATATATATATATATATATATATATATATATATATATATATATATATACCATAATTGTTACCTGTGCTGAATTACTACCATAATGGGCTGAATTGAACTGTTTTATAATGATTATTTAAGTAAGCTTCAAGTAATGAAATTTACTAAACTGCAATCATATTTAACAGTAAAATAAGTGAAACGAAACAATGGCAATAGTAGAACTAAAAAAAAGTTTAATAAATTACATAAACTGAAATTAAGTCTTTTAACAAAAACTCTTATCATAAAAGAAATAAATAGTATTAAAAAAAGATAACATTAGTAAAAATATCTTACTTGTTAGCTCTAAAAAGCTCTGACAAAGCTTATAAAATGCTCTGACAAAGCTTATAGTACAAAAGTTATTTGGAACCTGTTCAAGCCTAAATTTGAATTAAAGTGATTTGTAAATTTGACATACTTTCTAGCTTGTAAATAGTTTTATCATCAGTAACATTAACCTGATAAATATTTAAAAATATTTATTATGTTGATAAATATTAACATAGTAAATATTTAACTAAATCTCTAATTTTACTTGAAGTACTTAAATTAAACAGATTTTATAATAATTTTAGTAAACAACCATAAATATCAAACATTTATACAGATAATATCAAAAGTATATAAAAACTTGAAATTCAAACAGTTTTCAATAAATTGGAAGCTTTTATTTCAAATGAATTTTGGCTTTTATTCTTACTCATTTGTTTCTTCATTCATTCATTTAAAAAAATTACCTGAAATAACTGACATTTTTCTTTTTGCTCAATAAATTCATTAAAAAAAACACGCAAAATAACTTAATTTGCCTTTGACTCAATGCATCTTTAAAAAAAAACATAGCTGGGATTAATTAAAAATACATTTCATACATAAAAGAATCTTATGGAACTAGAATTATACTCACGATAATTCTAATTCATTCACGATCGCGAATGTTGAATTTCGTGCCACTCGATAGGTAACACAAATACTCTTTGAAATTGATTCTCGGAAAGCAGTCCTTGGTGTAGAACTTTTCGATCATTGTAAAAGTGTAGGCATCATCAGGAGGGAATAAAATAAAATTGCCATATAGATAAATTTTGCCATATAGATAAATTTGGAGTGGTGTAGAAAGTAGCAGCATTGTTGACACATAAATGTTTACAATAGCCCCACATCTTTTTAATTGCGCTTAAAAGGAGCGTCACAATTAAAAATATCTCAAATCAGTTCTTTCAATATGTATTTCCCTCAAAATCTTATCAGATCCTTTTTACAAATGACCTAGATAGTACGATTGGTTTTCCATCACTATCACAGGCTTTTTCAGTCATATTTCAATTTTTTAGAAAACTTACAAAGTTTCAAAAATTTGAAAACTATAACAACTCAAACAGAAAAAAACACTACAAAATTGGATCTAAACAAAAATAAGATACTAGTTAAAATGTGAGCAGCGAACCGCAAACTGGTAAAAAGAAAACATTTTTGGGAACCATCTAAAGCTTTTGAATCGCTGTTGTATAAAGCAAAAACACAGTTTACAGTTTTGCTTTTTTAGCCTGCTCTTTTTTTTTAACTTGCTTATTTTTCTATAAGTGAAGTAATGTTTATTTGCATGTTAAAACACTTCAAAATGTATTTTTTTTTTTATAGTTTTTTTTTTTTTTTTGCGTTTAACGCCAACAATATTATAATTTTATTAATTTATTATGAAATACTAATACTAAATACACTTCAAAATGTATTTTTTTTTTATAGTTTTTTTTTTTTTTTTGCGTTTAACGCCAACAATATTATAATTTTATTAATTTATTATGAAATACTAGTTGTATCTCTTTATCGAGCTTGACACTTTCTTACTCTGGATTCTATACTCTATCTCAATAAATCTCAAATCCGACCTTGTATGGAATACTGTTGCCATATCTGGGGCGGATCTTCTAATGATGCCATTTCTCTTTCAGACAAGGTGCAAAAACGCATTGTAATCATAGTTGGACCTGCTCTTGCAGCCAACCTTCAACCTCTGTCACATCGTAATGTTGTTTCTCTTTCTCTTTTCTACAATTACTATAATGGGCGCTGCTCTTTATCGAGCTTGACACTTTCTTACTCTGGATTCTATACTCTATCTCAATAAATCTCAAATCCGACCTTGTATGGAATACTGTTGCCATATCTGGGGCGGATCTTCTAATGATGCCATTTCTCATTTCTCTTTTCTACAATTACTATAATGGGCGCTGCTCTTTAGAGCAGCGCCCATTATAGTAATTGTAGAAAAGAGAAAGAGAAACAACATTACGATGTGACAGAGGTTGAAGGTTGGCTGCAAGAGCAGGTCCAACTATGATTACAATGCGTTTTTGCACCTTGTCTGAAAGAGAAATGGCATCATTAGAAGATCCGCCCCAGATATGGCAACAGTATTCCATACAAGGTCGGATTTGAGATTTATTGAGATAGAGTATAGAATCCAGAGTAAGAAAGTGTCAAGCTCGATAAAGAGATACAACTAGTATTTCATAATAAATTAATAAAATTATAATATTGTTGGCGTTAAACGCAAAAAAAAAAAAAAACTATAAAAAAAAAATACATTTTGAAGTGTTTTAACATGCAAATAAACATTACTTCACTTATAGAAAAATAAGCAAGTTAAAAAAAAAGAGCAGGCTAAAAAAGCAATAATGGTTAAGCATGGTTTTTTTTAAAGTAATTGCAAATTCATTTATTTTAAGTAAAATTTCTCATGCTTTTGTTAAAGCATGTAAAAACTATGCGAAAACATAAAAATTTCTTTGAAAGCGTACTTAGTTATTTCACTTAATAGTAACAATGTTGAAGTTAACCATATTTTATTTATAACATTGTCATAACAAGTATCATCTATTAAAGTTAGTTATAAAAAGTGTCATAACAAGTGTCATTTATTGAAGTATGAAAATATATATATATATATATATATATATATATATAGTTTATAATTCATTATATATAGTTTATAAGTCATTTTATCATATATATAGTTTATAAGTCATTAGAAGATGGGTAATTTATTTAAGATGCTATTAATTTAATGACATTTTAAACAAATTTTCCTAATATAACTTTATAAATAGTATTTGTAAATTCATATTAGAAAAATTTATTTAAGATGCCATTAAATTAATGGTGTCTTAAATAGTATATAAATTACTATAGATAGATAGATAGAGAGCTACATATATAAATATAGCAACAGATAAATATTAAAAAAAAAAAGCGTTTGCTACTAGACGTTAATAAAAGACTATTCAGAAAGAGTTAAAAAAAAATTAAACTGTTCAATAATATTATTATAATTATTATTATTAACCTCTAGAAAAATAAACATAAATTTTTAAACTAATATAGCAAATATCAAGTGTAATAAATAATATCAAGAATGATATAAAAGTTACGTTAAATTGCTCATTTGAAGTTGAGAAATTCCTAGTATTATTGTTATTATTGTTATTATTGCTATTATTATTATTTAATCTTCTTTAGTCAATTTACTATAAAGGATTATTTGAACATGTTGACGGCCCTGTTGCATTGGGCATTACAACATCATCATCATCATCATCATCATCATCATCATCATCTGCTTCATTGTCAAGTGACAAAGATACAAAATCTTCATCTTTTGGATCTGCTTCATCATCAACTGATGTTTCGGTTTCTGATAAGTATGCTTTACCAGCATCAGCTAAAAAGCGGAAATTGGCGGTTTCTGAGCAGGAAGAAAATCATTCAGAAAGTCCGACGATGCCAAGTACATTTGCAGCAGCAGACTGGGTTAGAGACGCAGATGTATGCAGTTGTGGCGCAGTAATTAGAGCCCTTGCTTTATAAGCAGGAGATCCTGGTTCGAAACGAGCTTTGGACTTATTTCGCGTCACGGTAAGGAAGGAGGCGTGAACTTCCTGGTTAAATGCACTTCCGCGGTGCTCTGTGACAAGACCAATAGGTCTTCTTGGAGCACCTAAATAATAAAAAAATAAAAAAAAAACTGTTAACTATTCTACCTACTCATTGGATAATAAATACATGAACTTGGGGTCAAATAATAATTGAGCAGCCAGTCCCGATTCCGTTAAAGAAATAATTATCCAGTATTTGGCCGAAATAACACTAAAAGAATTAGACTATAACACGTCAAATAGTGACTGCTCACTTGATAATAATCCACCTGCTGCAAAAAGTAGACAAAAAAAGTAGAAGCTGTCTTCATTTATCAAACATGGTCTTAATTCAAATGACATTCGTAATTATTCGCTATTTATAGATTTAGTTGTTGAACGCGCTGCCTCCGAAAAGCATGAAGAAAGCGAGTTGAAATCTAAAACTTGCAGTAGTAAGTGATGAAGATGACGAGCCTTTTAATGACAATGAATTACCTTCAAAAGAAGCTGCTGTTATTTAAGCGCATGCTACATTTATCAACAACTTTTTCAACAAATATATGGAAAACGAAATCGCTGATAATGATGCTGCTGTTGACGTGGAAGAAGAAGTTATTGCTCCCGATGAACTGTATAACTTGAAATCAGTTATGGATCTGGAAATCGAAGAAAGAGCGAAAAATATTGTTGCTAAACATCTAAAAAAAGAAATAACATGGAAAAATCTTCTAAAACAAGTTGCTTCACATCTGGACACAATCGAAAACAAAAGTTGTACTTCAAATATTTTCAAGTTCGAAGCTTGATCTTAAACTGGCAAGGTCTGGAAAAGTATTAATGGAGTCATCGCGTCCTCAAATGGAAACTGCCAGATTGAAGTACAAGTTTAAATAAAAATTATATATTTATAATATACACTTACATTTATATTACATATTTATACAGGCCATTACCGTGTGGTGAATTCGGCAAATATTCACATTACGGATTGCTTGATGGGTCCCTGCAATTTTTGATAGGATCAATTCGGTTACTAGATTTCCTGAATAGTTTGCCTAAAATTCTTGCATATGCGTATTAATATCCAATTTAGAGGAAAAGGCGGACATCGTGTCCACGCACAAATGCGCAACAGTAGATGCGGGAAGAGATTTCAAAAATTGTTCTACCAGAAAATACCCGAACAATGTTGCATTTGTCAACATTTCAATTGGCAAGCCAAAATTCTGCGTTGTTTCTGACATGCGATATGATGGTGTAGAAAATAAATTAAAAGTAAAAATTGCTCCTCTCAAAAAACCATCAGATTTCTTATAAGGATGCAGTTCATCAGATTTCAATATTTTTCTGGTTTCTGTAGATATAAATCATCACAGAAAACGCGAAAGGAATGCAGATGGCATAGAAAATTAGTTCGTCTGCCTTTTAAATGTGAAGGAAGTTGCTGAAATTGATACTGATGCAAAATAAGAAGGTTGATTTAACAAAAAATATTGCACAGTGCACACACTTGTTCCATGCTACGATTAGTTAGTAAATCTTTTTTTGCATGTATATATGTGTTCATTTCCGGTATAAAGTATATATTTTTGATGTCAAAAACTGTTCACTATTTATTTTAAATAATTAACTACTGACACTCGTATACATTTCTCGCAATAAAAAGAATTATAAGATAAAATTATTTATGTATCGAAATTAAGGCAACATAATTCTTACTTATTTGAATCTTATTTGAATCAATCCAATTAACTCGAAGTTTAGTGTAAAACATCTTTCTAAATTCTAATTCCCACTTATCAGCCAAAAATGTCCAAAAATCCTCAAAAAACGCTTCAATTCCGACTTAAAATGGAGTTTTTCGCACTTTTTTGAGTCTAATTCCGAGTTGCGTTCTATTAAGGTTATATAAAAAGAGCATATTAATACTAGTTTTTCATCATGAACACCAGCCTTATACATATCTCCTTCTTGCTGTTTAAATTTTTCAATTTTTTTACGTTTGCGGCTTCTTAAACCCTTCCATTGTTTCTTAATGGTGTCTTGATTTTTATACTCTGACATGCTCATTCTTCTCTGGTTCAAGTAATTGCATCAAGAAATGGTATGCTGTCCTGATATCATATTAAGTCTTTCAAATAAACAGATACTAGACTTTAATCCAATATTAAAAGCTCCAATAGCATCATAGAGTCCAAATTTCAGTTGCGTAAGCGAAACATACTAAAGTATGTTTTGATTACGCAACTAAAATACCAGTGTCAAAACATTGGTATTCTGGAACATATCATATTATTAAAGCTTTAAATTTGGTTGTGTATTTTTCTTAACGGGGTTTAACTTAAGTGCAATTTCAATAGGAAGACCTGGTCCTGGTTTATACTCATTGGTTCCATAATCCTTAATCCCAGTTGCGTTTACACCAACCGTTTTTACCTGTGGACAATGCGGGTAATGCTAATTATTTTTGATTAAAGACGCCTGAAAATAAACCTGCTGAGGCTGAAGATCTAATACCTTTAAGGTTGTCACAATTTTGACTAATGCAAATACTAAAATAATTTTGCAATCGATCAATTGATCAATAATGTTGCGATCACCCCATCGTGTGAACTACATCTCCTTTTTTGCCATGTTCCATCAACAGAAACTTCAGTATCAAATATATCATTAGGAGATTTGCCTTCCTTGAGTTCTTGAATTGCTTCATTCATAGTTTTATTTGCAACAGTTTTTGCTGCGATTGTTAATTTCTGAACAATAACATTGTAGCATTAATTGCATAACCCTTTATAATTTCATAAGAGTGGTAAACCGATGAGGTCCAGCTTGGTCTTGACCAAGTGTTCTCATGGCATACACCGATCTTTTATTAATATCATACCATGCTACATTTTTTGATGTATCAAATTCTAATTTAAAACCACAAACACGAGATTAAGATAAATTTGATACATATCCTTTATAAGACTTTTTATTCATGCTTAACGACAACTGTAATGGTCACAAACATTCTGGACACCCAAGTTTATCAAAAATGGAAGTTAAAAATTTCTATATAAATAACTCTGTAGCCACTGACAAATTTTTAGTTTCCACTTTGTAGCATTACTTGCATAACTTTTTTTTTTGATGCACTTATCAATATACTTTCACTTTCAATATTTACATTATTGCTATTAACATTATTTTTACCAATATTTACAAATTTTTCTTATTTTCTTAAACCATAAAAAGTACATTTACGTTTTGAAAGACGTTTAGTAAAAATTTAACTCTATCACTATTATATTCTGTCTTAGACTTGTATTTTTTTCTTTACTTTTGTAGAAAGCTTGTGTTAAATGTGTACAACTTGAAAAGATGACTAATCTTAGCACACATTTTTAAATATGTGGTTTTAAAATATGGCTTTAGAGATAGTGGAAATCATTTCTAGCAAGACTGCAAAAAAAACTCCGGACAAAAAGCTTGACTAGATGTTTTTAATGACATTTTTTCTGTAACTAGGGGCGTTGCTAGGTAAAATTGAACTTAGGTGGTTGCACAAAAATGATTTTATTAATATAAAAAAAAAGTGATTTTTGAATACGGTTTTCACAATTTGATTTCAAACTAAATTTAATTTTAAATTATCTCAAAAAAAAAAAAAAAAAATTTTTGAAGGTTTTCCTCCTTAAAGTTAGGCTACCATATTTCACCTTAAAAATTGCTTCATCGATTGATATTCATTCCACAACCCTCGCTGTGATCTAAACAAAGATGTAGGATTATTTGTACTTATTAACATCTGTATATATACTAAATACTTTTAGAAGCAAACATTTAAAAGAATGGTGCAATTTTAGTTTAAAGCATATCTTTTAACATTTTACATTTGTATTACAGACTAAATTTACATTTATACAAACATAATTTAAATATATACGTATGACAATTTTAAATTTAAATTGTTTCAATATTCCCTTATTTTTATAAATATATTTTTTAAAGTTATTTAACATAAAATATTTAGTTGCAATATTAGTTTATAACATATGTTTAAGCAGGGCAACAAACAAAGCTTTGCTAAAATGTCAGTTCTTTTTTTAAAAGAAACATTCAAAAAGATATATATCTAGTTGTTTTTTAAAGTTGTTCAATATTGCGGCAGATTTGATGGAATTTAAAAGTAAATTCCAGTCAGGTACAACGCGATTGTTGAAAAAATATTCTCGTTTGGTACAGTTAGCTACTTCTTGGCGTTAAATTTGATAACAATGCCTTCGGAGGCTTTTGCAGGTCCTTGAATATCTAATACTGCAGCTAACTGGTTTGGAGCTTGACATTATTATTATTAGACCGTGGTACATTTTGAAGTATTGGATGAGGTCACCTCTACGCCGTCTATTATCTAGAGAGAGAATACATATGGCGGTTAGTTTTTTGGCAATACTTAAGCCTGAGAAGAGACACAAGCTTAGTGGCTTTTTCTTACACTGTTTTAAGAGCATCACTGTTTCAGCTATAATAAGGGTTTTGTGTACAAGAACAGAATTCAAGATGTGGTCGTATATAAATTGTATAACGTTTATGAAAGCTGCTAATATCCCAATAGCGGTTCTTTTTAATATACCTAGCGCCATGTTAGTCTTGGCAACAGCGTGTGCAACTTGATACCGCTAGTTGCTTTGGTCGTTGATAAAGATGCTGAGGTTGCGCTCAAAGCTGGCCTGGCTAAAGATTTGGTTGCGAAGGTGGTTGGTGATGGTGAAGAATATGTGTAAACCTTGTAGGTTATCAATTAAAGAGGTTGTTGGTTTTTATGTTAAAAAATATAGTTTTACACTTGTCTATCTTAAAACTCATGCTCCTGGTATGGGCCCATTCGATGATACTTTCTATATCATTTTAAGGAGTTTGATAGTCAGAGGTGTTCTTTATAACCGCTGTTAATTTCGCGTCTTTGACAAACAACTTACAAACGTGGCAAGTGAGGCCTGGGTTGTTGTTAATAAAGATCACAAGGGGAGAGGCCCCAGAATCTTGCGGAGAACAAAATAGAACACTGTGGAACTCCACTGAGGATCTCCAAACAATCAGAGAAGTATTTACCTTACTACGACCTGTTTACTACTGCCAGTTAAGTAGGTTCCTATTCACCCACGGGTAATGGTGTCAAAGCCATATGCGCTTGACTCGACAATTAGAAGCCTGTGACTAACCTTTTTTGAAAATTTTAGCAAAATGAAGAAGAATCATGATAATTTCTAGACGAAAATTAAGCGCTATGGAGCTGATATCAACGGTTTCGATCAAGTATGTCATGCAAAATTTTCAAGGTACAAATCCATGTTGATTGATATCTAGCAGGTTGGTTATTGTACAAAAACATTTGATTAATGTCAATCATATGTTTGAGCATTCAATCACGAATTAAGCGCTCCATCACCGGTAGTTGAAATATTTTTTGTGTATCAACAAAAAGGCAAAGATAGTGCAGATCGGGTTTCCGAAAGCATGTATGGATAAAATCCATCAATGCATGGTGGATTGCATATTTCCAGTCAAGAGAAACGCAAATAGATAGCAGTTTTTTGTTGTTTTTTTCTGGGTTTTTTTTTCGTTATTTAGGTGCCCCAAGAAGAGTTAACGGTCTTGTCACAGAGCACCTCAGAAGTACATTTAACCAGGAAGTTCACACCTCCTTCCTTACCGTGAAGCGAAAATATGTCCAAGGCTCGTTTCGAACCTGGATCTCCTGCTTATAACGCAAGCGTTCTAACCACTGCTCCACGGCCGCTTTGATAAAAGTTATTTTCATTTATGCTGAAAACCTCATCCATGCGTGGTTGGAGAATAGGAGGATCATCTGGGAGGTTCTTGCTAAATGCAGAGAAGAATTGTTTGTTCAACAGGTTGCACATTTTAGATTTATTGGATTTAAGTACGCTGTCATTTTTTTCTAGAGCTTAAATACAAGTTTTACAACTTTTATTCTTGCTAATTTAGCTACACAGAAGTCGAGGATTATCCTTGCATTTACTTATGATTCTTTGTTCGTGCGTGCACAGCAGCTTTCTAAACAACAGTCATTATTCGTTTGTTGCAAATCATCAGAAATATACTCAACCCTTATATTTTATAAAAAGTAAGGGTTACTTTATTTACTTATGGTAAAAAATGAAAAAAACAAATAAAACAAATAAAACCTATATATATATATATATATATATATATATATATATATATATATATATATATATATATATATACGAGTATTATATGAGCGCCCATTGTAGTATTTATAGAAAAGAGAAAGAGAAGTAAAATTACAACGATGTGACAAGGGTTTGAAGTTAGCTGCACGAGCAGGTCCAACTATGTTTACAATGATTTTTTGCGTAAGAAAGGACTCCAAATTTGGCCTCGGCTATGCACACCAAAAGGACACCATCCATGCACAACATGAAGCTGGACCATTTCCAGGACCGTTTTTCTATTTTTCCAGGATATTTGCCATTCGAGGACTTATCTAGGATTTTCCCGGAAAAATAAAAAATCCAAAGACTTTCAATGATTTTAAATACAAAACTTCATTTAAAGAGTCTCTTAGAAAAAAAAACGTTTTATTTTTTAGATTTATTGGCAGCATTATTAAATTTAATCAGATTAAATAAATCAATAATATTTTTTTTTACTTTGATTGACTTATAATCCAAAACTATTTTTGTGTTATTAAAATGTTTTTTTTATTAGAGTTGTTTAAAAACTAATTATATCACGTGTTAAGCAAAAATAAGCTTTATTTACCTTTTTGGTTTGCTTAAATAAAGCCCATCAACATTCAATGATCTGATTGATTTAAATGTAATGGACCTCTATCAATTTGTTCTTTAGCTTACGTTTTGTGTTCCATTACCCACAAGAGATGCTTCTTTTTCATCGCACCTTTAGGTAAATGCTTTTTTTTTAGTTTTGAGAAAACCTTTTAATAGATATCAATCTTTCCTGCACAGGGCCTCAAAAAGTTAGAGCATGGCTCTGAAGTCTTTTTCGCTATATATAAACAAAATATCTATATGATATAATAATCTATATGATTCCAAAATGCAGTTGATATGATAATAAAATATTTTTGTGAAAACATTTGTTAATACTTTATATTTAGATCTAATAGTGGGTATAATTTATTTAAATAGTCATTTTGCTTGCACAAAATAAATAAATAAGAAAATGGCATTATGAAAACTTGTTCAAATCAAGTATGGAATAAAGAACTAAAAAAGTTAAACAAAAAAATAAACAATAAAAAAACACATACATTTGATTTATAATGTTAAACACTTGAAATACTTACTGAAGTCTGAATAATCAAGAAATACAAATCTTACTACTCTTATTTTTGTAAACATTTAATGAATTTAATTAACTCATGCCAAAAAACATCTATCATATCGTATGTTAAATTAAAATGAGCTTTGTTTACCTTGTTTCGTCTATGTCAACATATGTATCTTTGGCATTACTGCATTTTTCTTTTGCTTCTCTATAATTTTTATAATAAATTTTTATTCAATTAAATTTTATAAATTTTATAATAAATTTTTATTCAATTAAATTTTATAAATTTTATAATAAATTTTTATTCAATTAAATTTTATAAATTTTACAGTAAATTTTTATTCAAGTTTGATTATCTATCAATTCAACATCTATAGTAATAATTAAGTTTGTAGAACCTCAATATAAGTATCAAGTTTCATCGTGCCAGTTTTTTAATATTCGGGTCGTATAGGCTCACTATCAAAACAAAAAAAAAATTGTGTGTATATAACTTACTTTATAACTTTTAAACTTTATAACAGTTCTAGCATATTGCTATAATTGTTACAACTTACTTTATTACTGCCATAACTTACATTTATAACTAATAACAGTTACAGCTATAACCCAGCAAACATGTCCTATTGGGCCCATATGGGTTTGCCCAAGTGAGTCATATCTGAGATTTTTATATGGACCCAAAATGGGCCCCATTTGGGCTAGTCCTTGAATACACAATTTTTTATTCAAGGGCTAGTTCATATGGGGCCCATTTTGGGCCCATATATGTAATTAAAAAAGTTAACATTTTGTATTCAAGGGCTAGCCCACATGAGACCCATTTAGGGCCCATATATGCAGTTAAAAAAGCCTTAAATTACATCTTATTTTCTAAATTTAAAAATTTAAATGCCATCTGATCGTGCGCGCGATGGTATAAGGTACTCCGCTAGGCAATTAGCTGGAGGAGTATAAATCACAATACCGAACTTACTTTATGAAAACCCCTTCATGTTTCTCAAATACAATTACATCTCAAATTTTAACCTAAATTCAAATTAACTCCTTTTCGAAAAATCTTCTTTTTATTTAAAGTTAATCATTTTAAAGACTCTTTTTCTTTTTATTTAAAGTCAATCAATTTAAAGATTCCGTAATAGTGCTATCAATGTCATGTATTTGTGGTAGTAAAAGAGTTTTAAATTGTATTTGAAAATAATTTTTTTTATGTATAAAAAGTTTTTGAAAGTGTATACACTATTTGAGTTTTTACCAACCAGCAACCAAAAATGTAAATTAAATGACAAGTCTCGAAGAGTTCTATTTAATATTAAATTCTTAATTAAACTTAGTTAAAAAAAGGTTTGAATTAAGACTTGATACAGTAATTGACTTAAGTCAATTATGTGTATATTAACGTATTGTACCTTCTGTCACATATGGGCCTTCTAACCTATTTGGGCCCCATAAACCTGCATAATTGGGCCCCATGTTGGGCCCAATATGACTTGCAGGCTGGAACTTACAGTTCATAAACATATACTTTTAGTTGTATGAACTTAAAGTTCATTAAAAATACAATTTATATATATTTATATAAATTGCATACAAGTTTTTTCCGTAAGGTTTGAATTGTAAATGGCAATCAACGCATTTTATTAAATTTTTGTTTACCCCAAATGAGCCCCAACAGAAAACTCGTCATAATACCAGATTTTCTAGACCATTTCATTTCCAGATGCAAAGTTTTGCGTGATTTTTTAACCATACAGGACCCATCTAGAAACCAGAACTCGGGCCCATTTAAATTTTATTTTCGTAAGCCCAGATAAAACCCTTACCGGGCCCGTTTGCTATTGCTGGCTGGAAAGGTAATTGCACAACATTTAACAATAAAAATTTATAAAACTGGTGATAAAGCTTTTTAATAATAAAAAAAAATAAGAAAAAAATATCAATTAGACTACTACTATATAATTTTTCATCCAGCGGTAAAACTATTGTCAAACTTTGTAAAAATACTTAGGCAAAAGTATATTTAAAAAACTCAGAAGTCTGCCCATGAGGGAAATTTTACTAACTTAGGGACAAACCTTTCACCTATAACAAAATTTCAAAATGACTTTAAGCATACATAGAAAATTATAAAAGAAATAACTGGTAACGTAGTAACCTAATAATCTAAATGACTGAATAACTGCTAAACTTAAGTCATGTTCAAGCTCTCTGCCAAAAATGGTTATTGACGAATAGGAAAGCATAACTGAACCAAACAAAAGTGCAAACAAATTTAATATATAATTTACGGAACCTAACCTAAGGGTAAGAGCGGAACCTAGGTTCTACTCCTTCTGATAAAGTTTAGATTACTAAAATTCATTTAATTACTTTTAAAGCCCTTAAAATTTTTTATAAGAAATTTTTTAAATCTGATTTATTCCCTGATAAGTTGACTTTTTTTTTTCAAAGTATCTTAACATCAAAGAGTTTTTCGAGACAAATTGAAAATTGCTAAAGTTATTCCAACATACAAAAACGGAGACAAAACAAATGTTAGTAACTACCGTCCTATTTTTATCCTTCCAATATTCTTCAAACTTTTTGAAAGAATAACTTATCATATGACATATAAATATCTTGATTTATATATTGACAATAAACTCTTAAACGATATTTAGTTTGGTTTTAAAAAGAATAGTTCAACGGAACACACAATTATTTAATTTGTAAAAACATCTCCTGCTCCATTGATAAAATCTATTTACAATAGGTGTTTTTTTTTAACTTTTGATACCGTCAGTTAAAATATTTTGCTTCAAAAACTGAAATACTATGGCATAAAATATAGTCTGTTAAAATGAATTAAACTTTCTTAATAAAACGGAAGCGATTCGTTCCGTACAATGATAGATGCTGTAATGAAAAGATTGAAATAATGTGGTGTTCTACAGGGTTCTAATAAGAACCTCTTATAGTTTTTATCTATAAAAAAGACCTTAACAAAGCATCGAAACTAAGTAGCAGTGTATTCCTATCAATAGCTAACAATGTTAGCATTTGATAGGAATATACTGCTACTTAATTGCGTATCTTGCATCATCAGTTAACAAGTTGCGTATCTGGCATCACCAGTTGAATAAATCCGTCATCAGCTATATTAAACTCTTCACAAAAAATGCTTACCAGTTTTCCTGCTCTTTTTTCTTTACTCCATTTAAAAAAATATACTCGGAGTTTGAAGGAAATTGCAAAATATTTATCTTGAATCCTTAGAACATAATAAACTCACGTTTTAAATATTTTATATACGTACTTTAATTATTAGTGAATATACAAGTTAGTTTACTTGAGAATAATGAAAGAAATTGTTGTATTGTTATAAACTCATACGGCTTTAACTTTGCCCTGAGCTGCTGGTAAACCTGCTCTGGATTCATTTTCTTCCCTCGTTTTTCTACAGACATAAAGCATTAGCAATATTTTTGATTTAAAGATTATTGGAACACTTTTCTTTTTTGTTACAGTAAAATTTTTGCTGGTTGAACAAAAGGGCTAACACTTTTAATTGAAGTATGGAGTGACACATTTACTGATTCTAAGTTTTCAGTTTGAAAAGCTGAAAAGAATGATAGCTGTTTATGTTGGGAACCAGATTGGGTCCTGATAAAATAGAGGAGTCTGTTTTGATTACAGCAGCACCAGCATTTTGATTATGACTTTGAAGCAACATCAGCAATTTTTTTCACGTAAAGGCTCATTTTATTCATACTTTTTAAGGAAGAATTGTTTTGCTTATTAAACTTTATAAAGAGTTTCTAAGTAGATGCTTACATGATAAGATAGTGCATTATCTGACTTTGTATGAAGATTTTTTAAACGAGGAAAATCTTTTTTAACTTTTGTCAAAACATAAGAACATAAGTCTCATTTGACCATTTTCATTGAAAAAGAAAACATCAAGATGTAGAGTCATTTTTTTTTCCAAAATACTCATTTTGGCTTTCACAGAATTTAAGCTGGAAAATTTTTCTGACAAAAAACTTTCAACCAAAATTTAGTTTCCTGATCAAGTTGCTTAAAAGCAATTATTAATGATTTTCTAGAGATAGTATTACAAATGATTGTCCAAAGGAAATTGCTTATGTAGCAATCATAAATGATTGTTTAAAGCAAATATAAAAATGATTCTCCAAAAGTAATCAATTCTGTACTGATAATTACAGCCATTTACACAAATATCACACAAAACTGATAGTCCTATCAAAAATATTTTTTTCTTTTACTTTTAATATTTCACTTTTGTCATGGCATTACTTGAACCTATTGTTAAGTAGTTTGGTAGATTAAAAATGCTTAGAAAATAATTTTTTATCAAGTACTCTTGTAGAGCTCATCAATTTCATTATTTTTTTACAAAATATCTAAACACGAAGACATTTTGAAGAGATAGATTTCAGATTTTGCCTACGTTTCTCAGAATATATCTTTTAATTATATATTGTTAACCAACATGTTATAGTGCGTTTGAACTAACGCTGTAAATCGAGAGTTTGAATATCAAATATGCAACTTTTATTTTCTTCTTTTACGACATGCAAAAAAAATATTTGGTTTTATATTCCAAATATTTTGTGGTAAGATCGCTAATAGTGAAAAAAAAAACTTCTGACCAAAAAAGTGTGTCCTAAATTGTTACAAACAGTTTTTTTTTTGATATTTTTTTCCTATATTTATTTCAATAAAACTAGACTTTAAAAAAGAAATGCAAAAATATGGCACCATAAAAAAGAGGTTGTTTAACAACATTAATTTAAACTCCTTCAAAGAACATAAAACAAAAGCTATATATTACATATTTAAATCAAAATCAGTAAAACATATACAATCGAATTTACGACCATCTAATTAATAATAAAATCTTATACGAAAACCAATTTGGTATTAAAAAAAAAAATTCAACAGAACACGCTATACTCCAATTTACGCGCAATATCTCAGAATCTTTTTAAAATAGCTTATTTCACATTAGGAGATTTATTGACTTATCTAAAGCTTTTGATACCATCGCCCATCAAATTCTAACAAACTATTACCATATGGAATAAAAGACAGCACCCTCAATCGGTTAAAAGTCTTACAAATCGTAAGCTATATGTTTATTATAAAAAATCCTCGTCTCAAGTGTTAATGAATATAACGTGTCCTTGTTCCACAAGGCTTGGACCTCTTCTCTTTATAATATATATAAATGATCTTCATAAAACTTCAAACCTAACAAAAATAATCTTTGCAGAGGACACTAATTTATTTCTATCTCATGAAAATATTATTGATCTTTTCAACATGACAAACGAATTAAAAAAAGTTTCTGATTGGTTCAAAATAAATATGTTATCTTTCAACACTGCTAAAACTAAATGGAAACTTTTTTATCCACTCTATAAAAACCATAGAATACAAAATTTGTAACCTGAACTATACATTGACATTCTAATGATAAATAAAGAAAAAGTAACAAAATTTCTAGGAATCTATATTGATGAAAATTTAACTTAGAAACATCACATAAACATTATCTCTTCTAGAGTTTCCAAATGCATCAGTATTCTTTATAAAGCTAGAAACATACTAAATAAACGGCAGTTGACTCAGTTGTACTATTCATTTGTACTATTCATTTGTTCAAGTGTAAAGAAAATTTATCTCCGCAGATATTTCAAAATCTTTATACTTCATAACCGTAAAACAAATATAATTGACAACAATCTTAATGCTCCCTTTTCTCAAAACTAAATACAACAAATTTTGTATGGAACAAAAAGGTTTTACCTAATTTTGACTTTTCAATCAAATTAAACTACTCTGCATTTAAAACTAAAATTAAAGAAATTTTCTTTTCAATTGAAAATATCTTTATTTATTTTTGAGTTTTTATCATTATTGCCGGTAAATTAGACTTGATTATATTATGTTTAACTATTAACGAATATTTCCATGATTTCTTTGCAAACTTTAATGAATTTAATGGATTTTTTTTTTCTATTTTATTGCTTTTTATTACTGTGTTTTGTTAAACTTTATAATACTGTTTTTGTTATTTTACGAATTGTTATAACTTCATTATAATATTACGTATTTATATTATATAATACTCGATATTAAAAAGCATTGTAAAGAGCTTCGTGATAAGTAGTCTTCTAGAAGTCCTGCCGCTAAATTTGTAATATGTTAAAATTTGTATTAATAATATTATTATTTGGCAAAAAAAAACAAAAACAAAAATAGAGATTTCACGTAACATAAACGTTTAGCATGTCTAAATACATTACCAAGAGAAGTTAAGCAAACTCTTTGTCCTATATTTTAAATAATTTTGAATTCATAAGAATATCTGTTATTTCATAATGATGACTTGTTTAAAAGAAAATGATTTTTCTTTCTTATCATTTTATAGGAATTGAAAAGTTATAATACATTATAGATGTTACAATTTAAAAAAATTACGGATAACCCTTGTCGTCGGCCCTGCATATTACTAATTTTTTACGACACATTATTTTGGTTCAACTATTTGTCTAAAAGTTTAAAAAAAAAGAAATAAAAAATGATATAGAAATAAAAAATATAAAAAGAAAAAAATAAGAAATAAAAAATATAAACAGTCAATTTCTTTTTGAAAATTTAATGATTTCAAACTCCCGATGTTATATCTTTGCAAACATGTATCTAATTAGATTTTATCAAAAGAAAACTCATACGAAAATCAAATATATGGAACGCCGACTAAGGTCTGGTTGAGGTTTTTGTTACGCTGAAAGGGAAAACTCAAATAAAAATATTTGTTTTATAATGCACTATGTATATAAGAGCTATATTAATGAAAAATACAAAAACTATAAACGAATAAATTAAAACAATTATATTTCATTATATATATAAGCTGAATGAACATGTGATAAAATAACTTTATATGAGATAAAATGTGATGACATAAGATGTCATTAACATGTCATATCATTAACATGTCATGTCATTAACATCAATATGTCATGTTATCAACATAAGATGTCATCAACATGTCGTCAACATGAGATGTCATCAACATGTCATCAACATGAGATGTCATCAATATGTCACCAAACATGAGATAAAATAACTGTATATAAAAATAAATTTGAAAAATTTGAATATACACTTGAATACATACAACTTGAATACATACAATTGAATGTAGATTAGAGTGCAGTGAAAATGTAAAAAGTAAAGTATTGATATGCAATAGCTACAAATATAAATACTGCCGCCCTAAGTAAAAACGCAGTAAACAACAAAAATGACATTCTGAGAAAAAGCCACTTTTAAATTTTGTGTGTAGGGGATTTCCCCTATATATTTTTTTAACTTACGGCAAAATGAACTATGGGTTTGATGACTTCGGAATATACCACAATATTTTTATATAGAGCGTTATTACACAGAAAACGATGTTAAAACGTTTGGTGCAATAATCTCGATTTTTCAATTTTTGCGATTACTGCGTTTTTTCTTAGGACGGCAGAATAGTTATATTTAGTTATGCTAAAATAAGGCAATAGACATTTTACGCCATTATGACTTGGTAATGTATAGTAATGCTACATTACAGATTGCTCACACTATAAATAGCCTTATTAAATAAATTTATTTAAACTTTCATAAAAAAAAAAGTTGTCTATCATCCTCTCACCTAAAGTTTTGACTCATCTCATCTTCGGTAACAAGCATTTTTTGCTTCGATAATTCGCTTTTTTTGCTTCGATAATTCGCGTTTTTTGTTTTGATAATTTGCATATTTTGCTTAGATAACTCGAATTTTTTGCTTCGATAACAAGCATTTTTTTTGCACACATTGGCATTTGTTCGGATTAGCATACAATGTATAAAAAAAAAAAGGTTGTTTCAAAAGGTAAAGAGAAAAAAATTAAAAAGCCAATAACTCGCTCACCTCTACAATAAAAAGTAAAGCAGATATCTACCATAAACTTAACTCGTATATTTCTATGTTAGGCTCAATTATCTTAAAAAATAAAAAAATCAATTAAGAATTTGAAGATATCTTGAAGTCAAACCCCTAACTTCTGAATAAAATGAGCAAATGTCTTAAAATTATATTATAATTTTAAAGTCAACGACCAAAATAAAATGAAACAGGTATAAAAATTGCGATTGCAATGTTTTCTCTAGTTACTGTCCAATTTAAATTCTAACTGTGTTTTTGAACACTTATAAAAAAGAAATTTATAACCAAATATATACTTATTTACTTTTAAAAGTCAATTTAGTTTTAAAAAAAACTGTTCGACTGAACCTGTTATCATTAAACTTAAAAAAAAAATTTAATAAAGAAGACCAGGTTCTGGATGTATAACCTTTAGAAGACATTTAACAGAGCGGGTCGCAGTATTTTACAATCAAAATTAAAATATTCTGATATCAAAAGCTTATTGTATCAACAGTTAAAAAAATACTTGTTTGTGTTTATTAAGAAGACAAGTATTCTGGATATTAGGTGTGGGGTCCCCAAAGAGTAAGTCATTAAGTTGTTAGTTTCAGCTTTAATCTATGATATGTACAAGATATGATATGCACTGTTTTTTTGTGATAATATAACAAAGTTAATACGACTTTGTGTTACAATAATGATAATTTAAAATCGATGTTTGCATCAATCAATACTGAACTGAAAAATTTTAATTCATAATTTAGAGCAACAAACTTCATACTGTGAAATTAAATACATATAATCAATAACTTTTCCATTGAAAACTCTAAAGATGCTCATTAATCTCAAAATAAAAATAAAACGAGAAAAAACATGCAAAGTTTCTAAGTGTGCAAATAAATAAAAATCAGTCATTGAGAAATTCAGCACAATGAATCAAAAATATTATCTGAAATAGCCTTTTTTTATAAATTGATATTTTACTTTAGCAAAACCATTTATATAATAACATCCTGTATAGCAATATTTATTTAAAAAGCAATATTATCTAATTAAAACGGATAATCCTATCGGTAGGCTAAAAAATATGATAGTTTTAAACGTGAAAACTTAAACCTGCATTAGATTCATTTTTTATGCTTAGATATAAAAATAACATGCTCCAAAATTTGTTAGTAGATATATTCTCATCGACTTTTCACAAAGATATAAGTCCAAATAGCTTCAATGACTATTATCCTAATAAATCTAAAACACGGTGTTCAACTTTTCAATTATGTCGCTTATTAAGTTATGAGTCAAAAAACAAAATAACTCATTTCAATAATTTAAACGGAACACCGTTTTTGAATAAATATTAAAAGTTAAAAAAAAAAAAAAAAAAAAAAAAAAACACATGAAACACTTAAATCTAATCTAAGTTGTGCTTCTACTGGGGATCATAATTCTACGCAAAGATAGTTTTTTAGAACTTTATCTCAAAAAAGTCTTCTTTAAATTTTTTTTTTAGGCGAGATAATATATTTAATTACTTTATAAAAATCAAAATTCTAATAATTGTTATACTAAAAACTATTTTATAAAACTTTCATTGAAAAAAAATATATACTTGTTTAAAATCAAATAAACAGTAATATAATAATTTTATATATATATATATAAATATATATCTATTAAAAACATTGTATTTATGATAATTTATATATATATATATATATATATATATATATATATATATATATATATATATATATATATATATATATATATATATATATATATATATATATAGATATAGATATAGATATAGATATAGATATAGATATAGATATAGATATAGATATAGATATAGATATAGATATATAATCTAACGCAGATTTTTTATCTTTGTAGTTTAAAAATTTTATTATTATGGTTTTCTAGTATTTTTTTCCATCGCTACTTTTTTTCCCTGTCCTGCAATTTCAGCATTACCCTAAAGCCATGTTTTGACTTTTTAAAATTTTCCTAGCTTAATATCCGCGTTTCATTTTCATCTTCTATTTCCGTAAACCTTATGTTATTTCTTCTGCTCATGTCTTCCAGCTCAGCTAGTTTGTCTTTGACAGCAACGTTTGTTATATCATTATGGTTTGATGTTGAATAACTGATTTATATTTCTCGCAAAGAAACTTTTTAAGCTATCATTTGCAGAACAGTTTGAAAACTCAAAATGAGATTTTGAGTTTTCAAAAAAACGCAGACCTGTCATTTGAAAAGAACACAAGTCCAAAACATTTAACAGTTAGTTTAAAAATTTACATTAAGGGTTTCTGTATGATTTATGTTTTTTTTTTTTATAAATAAGACATATATATATATATATATATATATATATATATATATATATATATATATATATATATATATATATATATATATATATATATATATATATATATATATATATATATATATATATATATATATTGCGTATATATGTTCTTTATTTATCAACTCCTATGTTTAATTTCTTTATCACCGTAAATATTTTTCTAAAAAAAAATTTTACGTTAATCTTTTAAAGTTTTTGGTAAATGGACTAGTATCCTTTTTGAAAAAACAGGTTCAATATTACTGGATACAAGTAATAACCATAGTGGATATAACTGATAACCGATTATTATTTAATTGATAAATAATTAAGATCTATGTTCACTAACTAATCATTTGGCAATAACAAACAAAGCAACAAGGTGAGCAGTTTAACAACAGTTTGAAAAGGCATTTAATATGCTTTAAGTTACATAATAAAACAATTGCATATTTAACGATAATTGATTTGTGAAAGTTTATTTGTTTGATTTTATTGTTATTAAAAACGTTTTAACTCAGGTTAAACTGAAACTGTTCAATCGTTTTAAAAGAAAAATTGTTTTGTTATATTTCACATGTTTGAAGAAACGTAAGATAAGCCTAGTTTAAATTAGTTTCACTTAATAAAAGTGATATAATTTTATATTTTTTTCCATAAAAATAATCTCTGTATGACATACTATTAAATCTCCGCAATAGTTGCGGTCCACACATCTATATATTAGAAAATATAGCTCAAATAATTTAGCGTCCGTCTAGGCCCGCTTACGTACTTCAATGCTACACATTTAACATGCATTTAAAAAAGAAAAAATGTAATAACATGCATTGCTGTTTTTTCATGAAGCTGCTTTTCATTTCGTGTAAACTCATTCTTTTTTTTTAATTTTTGATTTTTTTTTTAATTTTGTTGTTTAGGTGCCCCAAGAATACCTAACGGTCTTGTCACAGAGCACTGCGGAAGTGCATTTAACTAGGAAGTTCACGCCTTCTTCCTTACCGTGTAAAGAATAACTTGTCCGTAATCTCACGATCGTATTTAATTATCTCCATTAAATTTAATGTTTTAGTGTTAGCAAAAAATTTCATTTTATTTTTACTGTTTATTTTGCTGATTATATAGTTTTAAAAAAGATTTAATAAAATTAAATAATATTAATTAAATAATTAAGTAATAAAATGTCATATACTTAAAATCAACAACAGCACAGAAAAGCACAGAAACAAAGCAAAAAAAAAAATGTTCTAATTAGTTGATAACAAAATTCACTAATCATTTTTAAAGTTAACAACAACAATTTTTAAAAATAATAATACATACAAACATATATATATATATATATATATATATATATATATATATATATATATATATATACATATATATATATATATATATATATATATATATATATATATATATATATATATATATATATATATATATATATCAAACTCAATCAGATCTCCAACTGGTTTAAGTGCAACAAGTTAACTTTAATTATTGAAAAAACAAAATGGATCCTTTTCCACTCGCTTGCTAAAAAGTGTTTTTTACCAAATAAATTACCTAAACTTTTTATTGATAAAATTGAAATAAAAAAAGGGTCGGTCACAAGATTTTTAGGCATTTACATTGATGAAAATATTACATGGAAGTATCATATCGACTTTATTTCTACTAATTTGGCTAAAAGTATTGGAATTCTATATAAGGTCAGATACTATCTAAGTAAACAAAATTTTGTTAGGGGAAGTACCTCTAAAAGTAAGTTACGAAATCTCTACCATTGTCAGAAACACACAATGCGTTTAATATGTTTTGAAAATCGTTTTTCTCATTCAAATATTTTATTTAAAAACGTTAAAGTACTTAACGTTTACGAACTCAATGTCTATAATATTTTATGTTTTATGTTTCGTTGTAAAAGAGAACAACCATTGTCCAATTTCAAAGATCTTTTTACTTACAAAGCTATAAACAAATATGCTTTACGAAATAATAATTTATTAATTGAACCCTTTTGTCAAACAAAATTTAATCAATTTATCATAAACTATCGAGCACCGTATTTATGGAACAAAATTGTTGTTCCAAATTTTGATTTGTCAATTTCGTTTTCCGTTTTTAAAACTAAATTAAAAAACTATATTCTTTCCACTGGCAATATATATAAATATTTTTGAAAGGTAAAATTTTTTTTTTCACTCTTGAAAATTTGTAAAATTATTTTCAGTTTTTGTTTCTTCTACATTGTTAATAGTTATTAGATCAATTGTATTTTTATTTTATTATATATACACGTATGATATATTTTATATGGTTCTGGCGACAAGATCATTTAGATCTTCTTTCAGATACCAAGTTTATATATTGTTATATTGTTATATTACGATTAATAATTGTAAACTAAAAAAAAAAATATATAATATAAATATATATATATATACATATATATATATATATATATATATATATATATATATATATATATATATATATATATATATATATATATATATATATACAAAATAGTTTCATATGAGGAGTTAAGAACAAAGAAACACTTTTTAACTCTATTATATATTTAATTTTCGGATTATTTTGTATTAATGCTTAATTAATATGAAACAATCTTACAGAAATTTGACAACTGAGATTTAATTCTCCCATTATAATAGTTGTGATTTAATTGCAGATTACATTCATATCTAAAAATGCATTGGTGGTAACAAAAAAAAACATATTTTATATATATATTTTTTTAATAAAGTTTAGTTTTTGTATTTACTTTATTAACTTGTGCAACATTTTTAACATTTTTTCATTTAAAAAAGTTTGAGTCTACTAGGTATAACAGAGAAATGAAATACAGCTGAAAATGTGAACATGGCAGCATATTGAATTATAGGATAAAATTGATTGTATAAAAGAAAATTTAAAACACTGTATATATTTAAGAAACTTTAGATTCAGCATTTTTTGTATAGGTAATAGCCATTCATGCATAAAAGGTTGTTGTTTTTTTTTTGTTTAATCTGAAAAAATATTTAAAAATCATTTGTTTTATATGTAGGCTTAAAAAACTTATGTACAGGTGAGTGGGGCGCCACAAAACATAGTAATTGTAAAGACATCTTTTCTGAGTTATTATGACAACTACTTTTCTTAGTAGTTATGACAACCACTTTCATACGGTGAAACAGTTGCTACTAGAGTTTTGTTTTGAAAAAAATTATTTCATTAGATATTATTAGGCCTGCGAGTGGAAAATTTTTGTGTTTTTTTAATGACAAATAATTTTTTTAGTTTTTAATATTGCAAGGTTTTAAGGTATGTTAACCAATGTGTCTATCGTTATGTAAGATTCTGTAGTAAGCTACAATTCATAGGCATTAAACAAAACTTTAAAAAAAATTGATAATAATGTTAAAGCGGTTGTTTTTTACTAGCAAGTATGGTATAACTTGTTGCAGCACTTGTAGGGGGATCTAAAGCAGTAGAATGGTGCTCTACTGTGTCATAAATTATGCTTAAAATCATTTCTTTTCATATTTACAGCCAGCTTATAAAAGTATAATCATAGTAGATCCGATTTTAATACAAAGCCATTTTTTATTTGATGATACAAATTTCTAATTTTACTTTAAATAATCTCACAAGTTTAACATATTTTGGAAATGATTAAGTTCAATTTTGCAGGTATAAATTTGTTCTGCAAAATAAATCTCCTTAAAAAAACGCATTAAAAAAATCCTTACGAAGCAAAAACCAAAAGTGTATCATGGTGCCCCCTCTCTTCTACGCTTTAAATATACAAAATAAAGTGTAAAATTTGTGACAGTTTATAGAAAGACATAAAAACTCTTATTTCATCACATTTAAAATTACAAAAGATTTAAAAAGTTTATATGAATAGTTTGAATTTAACTTAAAGCTTAAATGACTGCCTAATGGCATATGGTCTTTTTTTTTTCTTTTTGAACCTGAAAAGGTTTTAGAAACGCTCCTATTTTGGTTTTAGTTTAAGGCCAAGTGTTATTTTAAGTCTGAAATGTTTAAAAATGGCCATTTTTGAAACCAATGGTTTATGCTTTTTTTATATCAAAATTCTGAAGAGTGACTTAATCTTAATTACTTTAAAGTTGCATGCATAGATACATAAGGCAGTGCCGTACCTACTGGATCCAAGCCCCGCCCTCTAAAAAAACTTGTCAATAGAGCTCCAGAATCTTAAAAATTTATCCATTATTTAAAATTAAAAAAAAAAAAATGTTTCTTACATTTGCAAATGAGCCTCCTTAAGCTTCTCCCATAGGAAGCCTTAAAAGGTTTATATAGCAAAGTTTAGGGGCCTAGCCACGGTTCTGATAATGTCACATATTTATTAAAGTTTGTATATATATACATATATATATATATATATATTATATATATATATATACTATATATATATATATATATATATATATATATATATATATATATATATATATATATATATATATATATATATATATAAAACCACTACTTAATTATATAATACCTTTGTTTAAACATAGCTTTTTTCCTAAAAAGTTTGATAAAGTTAAACTTATGTATAAAAATATTGATTGCAATGTCATGTCTAGTTAGCGGATGATTTTAATTCTAGCTGTGTATTCTGAGACTTATAAGAAAGTAATTTGTATTTTACAACCAAATTTAAAATATTTTGATATCAAATGTTTATTGTATCAACGGGTGAAACTTTACTTGAGTTATGGAAAGCAGTTTTTAATATTTTTTTATTTTTTTTTTATTTTGAATTTTCATGCAACATTTTTCTATAAAATGTTCATATATCCGAAGATATAGTTGGTTTAGCATAAGAACAGCCACAAATAGTCATTAAAACTAATCCAAAGTAGCTTACGTTATTGACCAACATTTTTGAGTACCGAAAATACTACTCAAACACTGAGTTGGCGGTGGCAGGATTTAAACTCGTATCGCACAACAGTCCAGGTTTAAACTTTTTGGTTAGGAGCTCTAACCAACTGAGCTATCCAGCCAATAATAAAGAGACAAGTTTCTGGATATTACGTGTTGGGTCCCAAAGAGTAGGTCATAAAATTGTTGCTTTTAGTTTTTATCAATGATATGTACAGGACGTCATCTACAGTATCTTCAATAATGCATGATGGTTATTGAGATTATAAAACAAAGTCAATACGACTTTATGATACAACCATGAGTTTAAATTCGATATTTGCAACAATCAAAACTGAACTGAAAAACTTTGACAGCAGCAAACTTTAAACAGTGAAAAAAACAGCTACATTTTATTTCATAAAACAGATAAATCAATAAATTTTTTATTGAAATTACTAGAATTGCTAATTAATAATAAAATAATAAAACGAGAAAAACATGCAAAGTTTCT
>NC_061169.1:35216786-35234286 GCF_022113875.1 Hydra vulgaris
CTTTAAAACTAAATGATAATTGTTTAAAACTAAATGATAATCATTTTTCACAGAAAGAATGGATACTCTGATGCCTCATGTAATGTGTTAAAATTTTTTAAATATTATTTTGTTTTATTTTATTTAATAGCAATTTAAATCTTTTTCTAAATTGGTTATAAAAATTTGATTCTATTTTTAGGTTAGAGGGGTGGGGTGGGACACACCCCGCCCCCCACACCACATACACCCTATTTCACAGAATCAGTGTGTGTATCGGTAGTAGTATTAAATTAAAGCTTTTGTATTTCATGCAAAATTTATTTTTTTTAATGAAAAAAACTTATAGAAAAGATTATTTTTATCTTACGGTGTGTTAACACCCTTACACCCACTGACACCCTTACACCCATCCTAAGTATGAGCAGCCGTGGCGCAGTGGTAGCGCACTTGTCTACGAAACAAAGGATCCGTGGTTCAAACCTCACCTTTGGGCAAGTCTTACAACATCGGTTAGGAAGGAGGCGTGAACTTCCAGTTAAATGCTCATCCGTGGTGCTCTGTGATAAGACCGTAAGGACTTCTTGGGGCACCTAAATAAAAAAAAAAAAAAAAAGTTTCATATTTGGCAAGCAAATAATAACTACTTATAAAAGATGATATGAAAATCTACTATTTTACCAAAAACAAAACTTTTTTGTAAATAAAATTTGCATTTATTGGCAATGTAGGTGTTAGTTTGGTATCCCCTATTACGCTCATTGGCTAGAAAGCAACATGAATTTATAGCCCACTCTATTACCAATCTTTTGATACCAAAATTATAGGCATTTTAAAAAGAATTGACAAATTTATATTAATTTTAGTTAAGAAAAATATTTTTTGATTACAGTTTCTTCAACAAATCGGTAATTAAAACGTTAAAACTTTTTGCCAAATCGTTTGATTTAAATAATTTTTTCGCTTTTAAAATACTGTAATAAAGCTCTTAATCATTGGAAATACTACATGGTTATCATTGGAAAGCTCATTGCTACATTGGAAATACTGTAACAAAGTTCTTTCCAATGATAACCATGTAGTATTTGATCAATTATAAAATTTCATTTAACAATCCTAGACTTAGGTATAGACACTCTTTGGTAATAAAAGCGTAGGTTTCAATGCCATAAGTAGTAATGTCATTATCAAATCAATTAAGCACATCACAATTCCATAATTACATATTTTAATTTATCTTTAAAACATAGTGTTTTTGCAGAAAAGCCTAAAAATCGCAGAAAGCCTAAAAAATCCTAAAAATTGCAGAAAGCCTAAATATCGCAAAAATCATTCCAATTTTAAAATCAGACGTTCCTTCTGAAGTTGCAAACTATGGTCCAATCTCAAATCTTACTTGTTTTCTGAAATATCAGAGCGAGTTAAATATAATAGGCTTTGTTCTTTTTTAAATTTAAATCATATTTTTTACCATAAACAAATTGGATTCAAATCTAGCCGTTCCACCAATCATGCAATCATTCACCTTGTTCAGGACATTTAAATCGTTTGATGAAAACAAGTATACCCTAGGTCTTTTTATTGATTTAAGTAAAGCTTTCGATACAGCCAATCAACAAATACTTCTATCGAAACTCAAAGGTTATGGTATAAAAAAATACTAAATTGTCCTGGTTCAAGAGCTATTTGACTAATAGGAAGCAGTATATAGTATATGATAAAGGAAAAACTAATAATGAGACAAGTAAATGTGGTGTTCCTCAAGCATTAATTTTAGGATCACTTCTATTTATTGTTTATATAAATAACTTAGATAAATTTTCTAACATTTTAAATACATTTTTGTTTGCTGATAATACCAACTTGTTTTATTTCAATAAAGATATCAATATGTTATTTCAAACAGTTAACAAAGAACTAGACAAAGTAACCCAATGGTTTAAATCAAACAAGTTATCTTTAAATATTACTAAATAAAATACACTTTATTTCATCTTTTACATAAAAAATCAGATATTCCTTCAGAACTTCCAGACCTATTTATTGATAGTAAATTATTTTAAGAGAGAGCAATCAAAAAAATTTTTAGGCGTGTTTCTAGACGAAAATGTAACCTGGAGGAAACATATTAGCGCAGTTGTAGATAAAATATTGATAAAGTTAGATATAATGTACAAAGCTAAGCAGTTGTTAAATCAATCTTGTTTAAAAAAATTTACTTTTCTTTTATTCATTGCTACTTAAGTTATGCAAACATTGTACATAACCCTGTGCATCACTAACGCGACGAAAATAAAAAAATTGCTTAGCAAACAAACACAGACTATAAGGATAGATTTAAACGTAGATTGTTTCTCTCACACACAAACACTATTTAATGAACTCAATATCCTAAATGTATATCAACTAAACTTCTATCATGCTCATTTTTTCATGTTCAAACTTGATAAAAATGTCACCAATCTTATTTTATTCAATTTTTGAAAAAATAAATCACATTTACCCTACTAGATTTTCAAATTACAAATGCATTCAATCCAAAACTTATTATTCTGTTGCTAAATTCTCTATTGTAAACCGAGGACCAAAGTTGTGGAACATAATAATAAATAGAGAACTGAAAACTAATTACTCTCTAAATCAATTGAAAACAAAACCTAAGCACTTACTTTCGTTAAATTAAAATGAATTAAATTTCTTCTAATAAAGCTTCTTTAAATTAGAAATCAATAATTAATAGTTAATTAATTAGTTAATTACTGTAGATTATTTAAAATAATAAGCTTGATTTTGAGAAATTTCTTTTTATATTTAGCCGTCTAAAGTGCAAAAATTTTGTTTTTAGAGGAGCTTTAAGTTTAATGAATGGAGGTGAATGAGGATGAATGAAGGTGAATGAAGATGAATGGTGCTAATATGTATGTTAAAAGGTATTTTTAACATAGAAAAAGCAAATATGCTTTTTTAACAAAATAAAAACACAAATATGTATGGTTTTTAGGTATGTGACGGAATATACTTTTGAATCAACAGCCATTTTTTTTATCAAGGTGCCCCATCTTTTTACTCATTAAAATCAGTCTCTTAATTTAAATTTTAGAACTGAATATTTGGCAACATTCCACATAACTTCTGAGCAATTTTTAATTTATACAAGCATGGAGTATCTGTTTAAAATCATTAAATTAAAACCATTAAATTAAAATTTCAATTAGCACTTTGGCGTAATATGCCTTTTTTTTTCAAAAATATAGTTCATTTGCCGAATATTACTATTTTACGCATGATTTTTGTGACGGTATTCGGAACCTCTGATGTTTTCAAGCGTTGCCCTTCTATCTATAATACTTCCATGGTTTACACCGTTGTTATTTCCTGTGGAACAACGAAATTTACAAAATTGAAAATTCTGGCCCTAGGGGTCTTTCATTCATGGTCGTACTTGCAGAATCTTTTTTACAACACCATTAACAAAACGTTTTTAAAATTTCATTGGCAGTAAATTCTCCTCTTGAGCTAAAATCCTATATAAGAAATGTCGACGATAGCCACGCTAGATTTTCCAACACTCAGAAGCAAAATTGGCTTAAACAAAGAACACACAGCGGTGCATTATACGATCAAAATTGAAACCGAAAATAGAACTCTAAACTTCCTCGATTTAACCATAATTATTAACAACAACAAAAAATACGAGTATAAAGTTTACAGAAAAGAAACCATTACAAATATCTAAATTAAACCTCACTCAAATCATGACCCCAAGATTCTAAACGCAATATTTAAAAGTTACTTTGACAGGGCTTATTCTATATGCAGTTTAACGAAATGTTTAACGAAAACTTTTCGTATTACTACCTACTTACACGTATTGCAAACTTAATTGGAGATAAACGGTCCCTAAAAATCCACCAAATTCAATGAGATTTTCTTAACCTGCCTACTGTATCGTTAACGTGGATACCATCAAATTCGCCGAAGCTAATGAAAATATTTCGTAGAGCTGGCTATAGATTAGTCCTCAAATCAAGTTCAAATTTAAGAACAATACTAAAAATAAAAAACAAAACTAAATTGCCACATAATAATCAAGCCGGAACTTATTTAACTGAATGCAAATGCTCAAAGAGATACGTAGGCGAAACAAAACTTTAAATTAGGACTTGAACTCAATATCTAAAAAGTTTAAACGAGGAGAAACGTTATTAGTCTGCATTAGCCACCCATAATAAGTTTTGCTTACAAGAAATAAAATGGGAAAACGTAAAACTAATTAAAGTGGAAACAAAACAAAAAATTATCGAAAAGTGCGCTCTTGAAATACGGAGGTACCAATCTTCAACTTTTAATGGCGGAATTAATAAAGACTTTTTATTTTTTTTAATTAAGTTTTTTTGTCTTTCTTTAATATTTTACAATATTAGTCGTTTTACAATTATAATAATTTCAATAATATAATAGAATAATTACAAGATTATTTAAGTTTGTAAGACGAAGAACGCGGGATCTTGTAGAAAACCTAAAGGTCTTGTCGTCAAAAACCGCTTTGTTTTTCAACTACATTGTTACATTTATTGTGTTAAATATATATATTCTCGTCGAAAATAAAAATAAATAAACGTAAAAGATATATAGCATTCATATATGTAAACACTAAGAATTGAATTTTAAAAATTTTACTTACAAAAATATAAGAATACGTTATCGATAGATGAAATTATCTGTTTAAGTTTTCTTTTGAATGTGTAGTAATTCCACTCCTGCGTAAAATTGCGTAAGAATATTTCAAAAAAATTTTGTTCCATATAAAAGCTCCTCGATAAGACATAAAAGAACTACCAAAATTTGTACACAATAAAAGGTTGTTGGATAAAGTTTTAATTTCGAAGAGAGTATTTTCTTTTTTTTTACGTCAGTATAAATTATAAAAAGGATAAGGGGAAGTGCTAGTTTTACATTAATACATAAAGCAAAGAATATATTATACATTAAGTTGATATACAATAAGAATATTCATTTTAAGTAAAAGAGGATAACAGGCAGTTTGTGAAAACGAATGACGGATAAATATAACTAACTGCGTGACTCGCAGCTTTATGCGTATAACTTAGTGAAGCCAGCGTCCGCCATTTTACGGTAAGGCAAAAACATTAGACGCGACTATAAAAACATAGAGAATTATTTATCGAAATAATAATTAGTGATGAAATTTTGATTAATTTTTTTTTATTTTGATAAATTAAATTTGATTTGAATAATTAAGCCTCTATAGAGAATTAATATTTACTATATTTTCAATTTATATACTTACATATATATATATATATATATATATATATATATATATATATATATATATATATATATATATATATATGTATATATATATGTATATATATATATATATATATATATATATATATATATATATATATATATATATATATATACATATATATATATATATATATATATAGTCTTGCATGTCTCTTGCGTAGCATCAAAAAATATTTCCCATAAACTGTAGTTTTAAAGAGCGCGTTAATAAACCAGACCAGAAAAAGTTTTAAAAATTAAATTTTTTTTTTTAATTGATAGACTGCCTGGCCAAACCAAACCCTCAGTCGATGTAGCAGCACTCTCTTGCGAGTCAGGCTATTTGTCAGTCGTTGTAGCAGCACTCCCTTGCGAGTCAGGCTATTTGTCAGTCGATGTAGCAGCATTCCCTTGCGAGTCAGGCTATTTGTCAGTCGATGTAGCAGCACTCCGTTGCGAGTCAGGCTATTTGTCAGTCGATGTAGCAGCACTCCGTTGCGAGTCAGGCTATTTGTCAGTCGATGTAGCAGCACTCCGTTGCGAGTCAAGCTATAAGATAGTCGATGTAGCAACATTTACGCATGTTTAAAAAATGTTTTTTATTAAATCAATAACAAAAACACCACTAATTAAAAAAAACTTTCTAGTCGTTATAATTGCGGTTTTTTAAAAATTTGTTAAAAAACAATTAAATTTAATGTACTTCCGCATAAATTAATTGCTTTGACATTTCGACGACAATCAAAAACAGCTTAAGAGACGAGTAATTAAAATTGTAGTCGTAAGAGACTTTTTTTACATTAAAATGCTCTTAAAGCGACACTATATGAGTATATGTATATATATATATATATATATATATATATATATATATATATATATATATATATATATATATATATATATATATATATATATATATATATATATATATATATATATTATGTTAGTGATCTTCATACTTCCGGGAAGTTCAAATTCGGGAATATCGGGAATGAAAAAGCTTATTCCCGGGAATTACCGTTCCCGGAATTCCCTTGAGGATCACTAGTTACAAAATATTTTTTCGTTTAATTTTTACAAGCTGATGATGCTGATAACCATAATCCAGCAAAAATTTCTAATAACAAACAATTAATTGTATTAATGCATAAAAAATAAGATAAATATTTTTTTTGCTAAGCAAATATTTTTGTAATGACTTAAAAAATTGAAAAAAATTGCACCAAAAAAATTAAAAGAGGGAGGAAGGGGGCTGGAAAAAGGTATAAGTTGGGGGAGTCTACAACTTGAAAACTTTCAAATTACTAATTTTTTATGTTTATTGCTGAATTTTGACAACCATTTGATAAAAAAGTTTGTTACCGTATATTGGGCTTACTTAGGTCAAATACGAAATTTCTTACCTAATCATTTTTAATTTTATCTACAGAATTTATTATTATATATTATAATAATCATAAAACATCTTTATTCTCCTACAAATATAAATTGTTGCATAAAATTATTGTGATTCAGGTACAGAATGAATTTGAATCATTTTGTACCTGACTCAAGATAAGCTGATTTTGGGGTTACTTAAGTCAGTTAATCATTTAAGTCTGTCAACAGAACCGACGGTACCAGAAGGACACATGCCCCCACTAAATAATTGTAGAACTATTTTTAGAAATTTACGATTGTAAACTTCGAAACCCGTGTTGCCGAACATGGTCAAAGACATGAAAAAGTACAGAATTTAAAAATATATTTGTAAAACCAAAATAAACAAATAAAATGCACTTCCTATAAAACTCTTATTAGTCTCTGTCTCAACCATTTCATAAGAATAATTGAAATATTGTCTTGCACCATATATATATATATATATATATATATATATATATATATATATATATATATATATATATATATATATATATATATATATATATATATATATATATATATATATATATATATATATATATATATATATATATATATATATATTTCTATTATATATAAGTCTATTGTATTTCCTCGGCATCAATAAAACAGTTTTACATTTTCAAATTATTTTTCTTAAGACACAAATGATGTGTTTGCTGTGTTTAGAATTAAGTAGTACCAACTTAACAAATAAAATTAAATGTAATATTAACGAGTTTATATAATACAATTGTCTTCATAAATTATTAATAAAAAGTAACTGTTTTAAAATTTTTGAATATATGTAGACCAAGTTACCCCAAAGGCCTCATTTAAAAAAATAATAATTTTTACCTAATTAACTCAATAATTACAGTTATAATATTGTAACATATGATAAGTAAATTTGATACATACTTTTCCCTCCTATAATGCTACGGTAAAAAATATTTAATAAAGTTTTACCTTATAAAATTTTACTTAATTTTAGTGTAAATAACTTGGAATAATTTTATTGTTGTGTTGCTAAGATTTTGTGACAAATGTGCAAACAAAACTGGAGGGGGTCACATGTTTTTCCTTGAAAAAAAAGAGTCTGGTGATCTTTTTAGATTCGAGACGAGCAGGAGGGTAGCGCGCGCCCCTTTCCCCTAGTCGATGTGTGCGTCATTAGACTTTGTTATAAAGTAGTAAAATAATTGTTATTTGTTATACTAGATTCAGTTTTTTTGATTAAAATATAAATATAATAAGAATTTTGTTTATTAATAGGGTGTATTAAGCCATCACTGCCACATCTACCCTTACTCAAACATAAACCTTGTATATATGGCAATAATCTGGAAACTTTTTTAAAGAACTTTTCATATAAAAATAATAAATTTTATTTAAAAAAATGCTCTTTTATGAATAAAAACTCTGTTTAATTACGGGATAAGTGATGGTTTAGTGATTCTTCTTGCCCCTGAAACGTGCGGTACAATAAAAAGGTGTGCGGAGTACAATAAAAAGTTTGGAAATTAATCTTAAAGCTATCTTTTGATACCAAGTTGTAAGTATTTTGATAACAATTCACAAAGCTATAACAATTTTATAAAAATTGTCATAACTTGGTCAAAATAAGGTTAATAAAAACTTTATTTTGACCACAGTTACTTTAATAAATCCATAGAACAAAAATATGGTATTTAAAACGTCATAACATTTTGTGGAGGTGTTTGATTTTAAATTTTTATTTTATTTTATTAATGCTCTTTCCAATGATTCATAACATTCTAATATTTACTTAATTTAAAAATTTCACGGCGCAGACCTATGAAGACACGTGTAAACTTTTATTTATACGAATTATACATATATTATATATATGTACATATATTTATTTGATTTCATGTTAATTTATAAAATTATATAAAAGAACCGTATTCAATACATCATGTTCACTCATTTATATAAATTCAAAATGAAACTTTAAAGGATGCACCAAAAGAAGGTTGCAAAAACATTCGTAAAATACGCATGTGCTAAGTTTTATTATTCTTTTAAATTTCATTATCTTCACTTTTTAGTTACAGCCGAAATATTTAGTTTTTACATATGTAAGTTAGAAAAGGTCTGAAATCTCCCTGTCACGCAAAAATTCACAAGAACTTAAATACTGTTTTAAAAATACCTCTAAATTAAACAATTTGTAATCTTTGTAAATTATTGTTATAAGATAATTTAACAGATTTAATTTAAGCAATCTGCTCGTATAAAATTATTTAATTGATTAATTAAATAATTATTTTATAGTCGTAACTTGTTAAATAAATCTAAGTAAGCCCCTTAACCAATAAAGGGTAATAATAATTAATTAACTAATTAATAATAAATTAACTATATATTTTTATGTATATAATTATGTAATTAATTTTGATTAATTAATTGATTAATTTTAATTATTACTTATTTCTATTTTTTGCTTTTACGGTGGGGTAAAAATATTTAAACAACATGCAATACTAATATTATTATTATTATTATTACTATTATTTATGAATTAAAAATCATTATAAATAAAAAATTGTATTTTTAGTTTAGAGTTATTGTAAAAAAAAATACTCATGATTTAGCATTTGGTACAATAGAATGAAACTTTTTTAAAATGTAATCTTAAGACTACTTAAAGAGAGACACCAAGGCCCTGGGATTGGAGATACCAAGGCCCTAGGATGGGAGATACAAAGGCTCTTAATAAGTTAAGGGAGCATATTCTAACTGTATATAAAAAAAGTGTACATAAAAAAAGGGTCAATAAACCCCTTTCTTATCCCTTACAGATGAAGAGAAAATCCAGGTAGCCTGTTATTTGGAGTCCTTTTATTCTTTCTAGTTGAAGTTAGGTTTCCATTCAGTAAACAGTTCTAACATATTTATTCAAATCATTTATTCAGTGTTAAGTGAATTCAGTGCATAGTGAAAAAGTAAAGATGGCTTTATCAAAAGCGGCAGAACGAAGCTCAATACATGAAAATAAATTTAAATTTAATGCAGATAAATTTAAATGTAAAAGATGCAGCAAGACTAACAATACAAAAAGTAATAATTTTTTAGGAAAAAGCATTATTTCAATAATTTAAAAGTGAAAAAGATTTTTAAAATCGAACAACTCCACAAAGAGTTATAACATTTTAAGTACCATTTTTTTTGATGCATGGATTTGTTGAAGAAACTGTGGTCAAAATAAAGTATTTATAAACTAAAATTGTTTTAACTTTGTGAACTTTTATTAAAATGCTAATAACTTGGTATCAAAAGATAGGTGTAAGAGTAATCTCCGAAATTTTGTTGTCCTCCGCCCACCTTGTATTTCAGGGAGCTAGAGGGTTTTCTAAACCATCACTTATACCGTCAATAAACGGAGTTTTTATTCATAGAAAAGCATTTTTTAAATTGAAATTTATAATTTTTGTATCCAAGGTTATCTTATAAAATTTTTCCAGATCATTGCCAAATATACAAGGTTTATTTTTGAGTAAGGGTAGATGTAGGAGTGATGGCTTAACACACCCTATTCAGGAGCGGATCTAGGCTGTAGCAAGTGAAGCAATTGCTATAGTCAGCTCAGTTTTTTTTTTTCATTTTTTTATTTGTTACATAAATTACTTTTTTTCATGGAAAAGAGAAAAAAATTTTAAGCAAGAAATGGAAGTTACAAGTATTCAAAAATGCGGCACTTCAAAAATTTATTCAAAATTGTAGCTAAGCCAAGTTGACTATGTTACGGAAGTATTTCATTTGGAAAAATGAAATACTTCACTGAAAAACCCATGTATTTAACGGGTTTTGTCTCACAGTCTATATTTTTTTCAAAGAATTGCGAACATTTTGCAGCGTATCAACTTAAATTGAACTGGGAGTTAAATAAAATGGCAAATCGGCTGTAGCAAAAGTAAATTTATCATGTTTTAAAACGACTTTATATATACCCCCGTGATTTATATTTTTAACAGCCAGTGTAGACAATTACATTTATATTTTTAACAACCATTGTAGACAATATTTCGTATAACTTTTTTTCCCGTAAACTTTGGGAAGTCAGACGAGAAAACTTTCGTTTTTGCGCTATTGTGTTTTACAATCTACCGGAACATATATGTTCCTACTTTACTATGATGTTATAAAAAAATAATGGAAAATTGCGTAGTGTTAGGGTTTTTTTGTTTGTTTTTTTTTGCCTTTGTAAAAAGATTTAAATTTGTTTTAAATTAAATTTTTATAGTTGTGTTATAATAATTAAAAGATAGAGTGTTAAAGAAGGAAATAAATTAGATTTCTTTTTACAAAAGCAGTTTAGTACTCTGTTATTATAAATATTTATTAAATATTTTTCTCCATGATTTTCTAACCAAAGTTTTTTTGTCTAACTATCCAAAGTTAACGAGAAAAAAAAGTCAGACGAAATATTGTCTACAGCCATCAATGGAAAAGTTTAGCAGAAATTACTGAAACAACGTCTTATCAATTGTGCCGTTTATATAGAAGCCGATAACAGTTTATCTGATTGCAAATAAATACTCAGCTATAGCTATGAAATTTACTTTTAATTAAAACAATTTGGAAATAATATTATTAAATGATACCAGTGTTTCTATCTTGCATGTTTTTTCTTATTCCATAAACCCCCATACTTGGGAAAAACCTGTTTTGGATAAAAAAAAATCAATTTTTTTGATTTTATTTTTAATCTAATAATTTTATTCATTTATATAAAAAAGGAGAAAACAAGTTATATGGAGAACTTAAAAAATAAAAAGTGGTCTTTGCACTTTAATGGAAGCACATAAAGAAAATGGAACATCAAAAAGTTGTTTTGAAAAATAAAAAGAGAGTGGTTAGACTGGCTGTTCTCGAGCCGATGAATGGAAAAATTGAAACAATATTTAATGAAATAAAGCTTGTGCTAGATAAATATGAGCTATGGCTAGCCATAAAAATGATTGTATCTGACTCAACATCTGTAAATACAGAAATAAGAATTGGTGTAGTAACACTGTTACAGGCTTTTCTCGTCCAATGGTTTTGACGAGAAAAATGGTTCTCGTCAAAACCATTGGACGAGAAAAGCTGCTTTGATTGGATGCCATCACCATATTCTAGACACGCTCTTAAAACATTTCATAAATGATCTTTTTGAAAGATCAGCAACATCACCAAATCATCTTTTATTACAAGACCCTTGTAATAAAAACATTTTCATTACAAGATTACTGAAAAAGTAAGAATAAGTTATTATTTTTGAGTACTGGAAATCTTTTGACAAAAGTGAATCGGACACGCTGGCAAGATTACATAGACTTTCTGCATCACATAAAAGCTTGTTATGGGAAGTTTAAAAGCACTGCTATAAGCAATGCAAGATGGAACTCGACAGCAATTATTGTTTTACTTACTTACTTATATTCTAATACCCAGACTATTAAGAATCGAAATCTGCTCAAGCAGCATGCAATTTCATCTGTGGTTCATGGGGTGGTATATGGTTTAGTAGTCACTATTTCAACCCTTCAGATTTTGTTAATCTATTAGAAGCATACAATGAGCATTATAATTGTTGAAAACATTTTGGTCCACAGAGCCAATATTAATTCCAACACAGCGGTCAAATATATGTGCAAAACATGCGGTCATTAATAATCTCAGCTTGATAACTATAAATGTTTTTAATCTTTTAAAATTTTTTTAATATGCCAAAAAAAAAGTCTCGTAAAAAAAAAAGGTGGATTATTCAAGAAATATTTAGCTCATAACTTTACATTGCCATTAGCAACATAATTTAAATGTAGCAACAAAATTGTAATTTTTCTTTTTACTCGCAGTTCATAGTTGTATAATAAAACTGTTGCAAAAGTTTTAAAAACTTTTGTAATTCTTGCTCGATTCAAATTAAAAGTGTTGTACATATAACCTAAAAATGGTCAAGGTATTTTAAAAGAAATAAAGCAATTTTTGTTGCATTTTGCAACAAGCCATTTGCATGCAATAAACCCTTGTCAAATTTGACACTTTTATTGTAACTTACCTCTAGTAGTACTAAACACAATGTTTCATGTTCTTCAATTGGACCTTCGTTGGTAAAAATTAGTTTTACACAGAGTCGTTAACACTGTATTTTTCCAACCATTAACAAACCAAATCATATTACAACAACTTTCATTAGAGCTATAGATAATATTCTAACAAACTCCTTTTTAGATAAGTCATAAAAACAGAAGTAAATAAAACCGATCTTTTGGATCACTTTCCAATTTTCTTTTCTTTTACTGAACATGCAACCATAAGTGACAAATCTAAATTAAAAATCTTGAAACAAAAAATGAATGAATATTCTATATAAATCTAGATTTAAAGAATCTTTATAAACAATAAGTTGGATAAATGTATACCAAGGCCTAAACCTGGCATCAAAAATTAATGGCTCAGACAAATAATTTCAAAATCATTTTAGTGGCTTTGAGAGCTATCCTAAATCTCATTAATAAAATAAACCATAACGTTAGCACTACTTTTAATGACGTGAAGTTCGTATATAGGAGCCTTTATTGATCTGACGACTGCGTTTGAAAAGGTAGACCACGCAATATTACTGAAAAAAATAGAAAAATATGGCATAAAAAATCAAACTATAAAATGGTTTGCTAACTTTCTAGACAATAGACTTCAATGTGTTGCTATAGATCACTATAGCAACTTGAACAGCTAAAAATCAAATGTGGAGTCCCTCAAGGATTTATTTTAGCTTCTCTTATATTTTTTATTTATGTTAACAACTTTCTTAAAAGCTCAAAGTTAGATTGCATAACTTTTGCATACGACATCAGTCGGTTTTATTCTTCTAGCTTAATCTGTGACCTTTTTATAACCGCAAACTTTGAACTTATTAAACTGAACTTATGGTTCAGAGATAACAAATTGTTATCAAACAAAAATAAATACATCTTATTTTACTCCAATAAAAAAAAACACTATCGGTTATTTACAGTTAACAAATCAGCAGTAAAATTAGAAGACTGAAGAGGGAAATAAAAAATCCCATGCTAGCCTGAATCCAAGAAGTTAAGTAAGAAACACATTTGTCAGCAGGAAGTCTAAAGGTTTCTACCCAGGAGCCATCAAGAAAAAAATCACGGAAAGAGTCCCATTCAGCTTTAAGGTACGATGACAAATAGATTTTGATGATGAAAAAGAATGAGGTAACATTTTTAGAGAGATCAAACCGTGATAAGAGGCACCTAAGGGTAAATGTAGAACAACTGAGCACTGACTAGAATCAGACACAAGACATAAGCCGAGTAGAGAAGGTGAATAATATGGATATTCTGATAAGTGAGTTGAAAAATTGATTATTTTTGTTAGAGATTAAGAAAGGCAAAAGTTGTCATCCTTAACGCCTGCAAAGTCACTTACACAAGAGCCAAGCCATTCAGTGTGATGAGCATTAAAGTTGCCAACAACAACGATATTGGCTGAAGGATAAAGAGAGAGGGTTCGGTCAATTTTGTCTAAACCACATCAAAAAGAGTGCAGTCTTGAGATAAAGAAACTTTATATTGAACAAAGAGAAAGGCGATAGAGTAAAGTGGGGCTAAAAAAAAGCGCATAGCCTGTGGATTTAAACCTATTTTTTCTACTAATGGGTGAATTCTTACAGTTGTAAATGCGCTGAGCAATGTGTTATGAGTGCATCTACGCCAGCCTAACAGATGAAGAAGAAATACAAAGCTAGTTAGCTAATAGAATCTGTTTACCCCTTAAGTATTTGCCTTGGAGGCCTTCTACAAGACAGTAGCCAGATACATTTAACGTCAGCCCTTTATGAGTATTTTTATTAAGACACCATCTTTAGTCGTTCCTTAATCAATAGCCTCAGATCAGGGGTTGTTTTAGATCGAAGTTGGCTTCTCCTAATCTTTGCAGCACGACATGAAGGAGGTTGTACTGGCTTACATGTTACCAGTAGGAGGATAACCTGACCTGACATTAAATCTATGCAATTTGATTTATGACGAACATAATTTTTTACGTAAGAAAAGGAGAATAAGTTACAAATAGAGACATTTTTAATTAAAAAAAAAATCCTTTTTTTTTTAATTTTTATTTTAGGTGCCCCAAGAAGACCTAACGCTCTTGTAACAGAGTACCACGGAATAGCATTTAAATAGGAAGTTCATGCCCCCTTCTATATTAACGGCGTAAAATATACCCAGAGTTATACTTCAAACCTGGGGTCTCTCTAATCACTACGATACGGCCGCTTTACTTGATTTGTCTTGGCGGCATCAAAACCATACTGGATTTAAAAAAGTCGGTCGAATTTTAAATCTACAAATTGGTATTTTTACATAAAGATGCAGATATAAATAAAAATTCCATTTAAATTATAAAGCTATTATTTTTTAGGCTAAAAGGTTATTTTTTCAACATTTATACGGCAAGAAACGTAGTTTTACAAACTTTTTTACATCATACTTTTAAAACCCAATTAATGTTCTCTCGATTTATATATAATAGCTTGAAGTTCAATCCTATGGCTTGAGGAACAAGATTAAAGTTAAAAATTATCGCTAATTTTTAAATTTTTTTTTCCTTCTAAAAATGATAACTTTGAGCAGCTGCGAGGAAGCGTTAGGTTGTTAAACCTCCTTCTAGAATATAAAAATATGGTCTAATTCCAACAGTTTTATGCAATAACCAAAACTTTTTATATCAGATTTTTGCAAATCGGAATTAATACCACTTTTTGAATATTTCCACTTACTGCCCACTGGTCAAAAATATAAAAAACGTGACAAAAATTGATTATTTTTACATTTAAAACCAACAATGATTTAATGCATATAACCCAACGTTGCTTCAATTTATACGAATCAGTGTTGATTGAATGTATACAAGTAAACATTGCGAGTGCAAAAATGTATTAAGTTTTTGCTCCGAAGTACGCCTTTTGGCATTCTCGCTAAATCCGAAGTACGCTATTTAGCGTTTTTAATTGTACCTCGTATTATACTCAAAAACTCAAAAATAAATTATAAATCATTAAATTGAAATTAAAAATTTGAAATTCAGAAGACTTATATCACATATCCTGTTATAAGGTAAAAATTTCTGCCTTTTTATTTCAGTGTGTAAATATTATTTATGAATAATTATTTGTAAAAGTTACTAACCACTTAAGAAAGTTATTTCAGTTGTACTCTATCGTGTTTTCTTGTATTATTCACATATTTTTCATGTATTTTCATGTTCTTAGTGTCAATATATTTTCAAAGCGACAAGATACTTGGTTAGTTTCTTAAAATATTTACTCGTAGTAAATATTTTAAGAAACTAACCAAGTATCACAAAACTTTGAGCGCAATTTTTCAAAATGTGAAAAAAATAAAGGTGCTATTATAATAAGTTTTAACTATTCCATTTAAATATGTATATGGGATATTAAAAAAGTTTATTTTTAATATCTTCATATTGTAATTTCATTACCTTTAGTTAATGTAATTTCATTATATTAAGTTTCTGCCTGCTTTTATCTCAAAAAATGTCTAACTATTGAAAAAATTGTTATATAAAATATTACATTAAAAAAAGGTTTTTTAGAACAACACCGTAAATATTTTACGATAGGTATGGTGTCAAACTATATGAGTTATGTAGTTATACTGGTTTGGCTTTTAGAAAAACTTTATTTCAAATTTCAGGCATAAGGATAACATAAAAAAAAATTGTTTTTGATATACCTACAACTTTAGCTAAAAATACGGCGGGCTGAGTGGTCAAATCTACAAAATACTGCGGGCCGAGTGTTCAAACCTACAAAATTGAGCGGAGTCAAAAGGATAGCTTAAATAAAATCTTCCGTAAATACTAAATAATCAAACCAACAGAAAAACAAACATGTTAACAAAATATAAACTATTTAAGTGACAATTTAGTAAAAATGTCTTTATTTTACTGACTGATGTCAAGGACTTTAAAATCTAATCTTATTAACAACAATACGGCAACACTTATAAAGGCAAGAAGAGTCAAGGATCAAACCAAAAAACAACATTTTTATAAAAAATATAAAGTGTGCATTTATAAAACAAATGATAAATTTTGTATTTTTTTCCTTTGCATATACTTTATAAAAATAGTTTGGTTTTCGGAAATTAAAGTTACAAGTTATTAGTGTAAAATTTCGCTATATCAGCTATATTTTGGCATGTTACCTTGAACGTTCACACTGTTAAAAAAAATAAAATTTACACGGCTACTGATTTATTTTAATTCAGTTAATAGAATATGATGTTGGATCTTGTCATAATCTTTTTTTAACAGTAATAAGCAAGCAAACCTTGGCTCGACGTCGGGCCAACGTATTTTATAAAAATATAAAAAAGTATGACATAATCTAAACCATTATAAGCTTTTTGTTAAAAATTTAGAGTTTTTTTTTTAATCATCCAAAAGACAGCTAACCTTTTTAAGGTCCCAAATACACTTTTTAAACTTAGCTTTAAAGTTTTCTCAAAGTTATGAGCTATCTAAGTTTGAAAAATATGCAAAAACTATCACTTAAAAGATTTTGAAAGATTTTGAAGGTTTGAATGATAGATTGAGTATAATTAAAGCCAAAATATTGAAACATTTGACATTAATGAAATCCATGTCAGAATGTCAACATGAAACGCCTATACGGTTTTATAAATAAAAAAATCATGCACTGCATATAATTTGTTAAAAATTGATACAAATGTAGCATATGGCCACACTA